>CM053269.1:23563877-24101377 GCA_028583415.1 Protea cynaroides
TCTTCATACAATTGGTTTACTTGAGCTGGTTATGATGGAAAGACCGGTCATGACATGAGAATGTAAGGTTAGATCACGTTCGTAGCATGTGGGTCTTACAACTCCACCACCCTTAAAAGAAATTTTGTCCTCAAAATTTACACACACTGATAAATTTACACACATGGATCTTACAACTCCCCCATCCTCAAAAGAAATTTTGTCCTTGAAATTTGAATGTACTTCCGAGTTGAATGGGTGGGAATACTGCTTCCACATTGCATCTTCTTCTTCTTATGTAATCTCTTTCACGTCTTGGCTTCGCTCGGTTAATTTCTCACAATAATTATCCAGGCTTCGGAGATGTTGTACCTTCCCACTGGTGATCTAGGCTGGTACCACTTCAAAAGTTAGGTCTTTTATCAAATCCGATGGATCCACGGTCAATACCCGTGATGGATCTCTAACGTACTTCTTCAACAGAAACACGAGAAATATGTCGTGCACACTAAAGATAGACGGTGATATTGCTAGTTGATATACAACTTTTCTACCTCTTTCCAAAATTTTATAAGGTCTAAAATATATATAGGACATAACCTTCCCTTCTTGCTGAACCGCTCTAAACCACGCATAAGTGACATCATCACGAACACTTTGTTACTTACAACGAACTCATGGTATTGGTCTCTTTTGACAACCTTGAACTATCTTGGCCCTTTCGTTGATCTTGTCTGTCACTCGATAGGTTCCTTGAACAGACTTAGGTCTTACAATTCCTCATTCTCCAACTTCATTCCAAAACCTAAGAGTTTGACATTCCAACCATACAATGCTTCATAGGTAATATCTATATGGTAGCGTGGTAGCAAAATCAATCAGCGGTAACTTCTCAACTCAAGCTTCTTTAAAAAAAAAACAATTTCACAATCTCAGAGAATACTTCCTAGGATTTATATAGTCTGCTTTGACTGTCCATCGGTTTGATGGTGAAATGCGGTACTAAACTTTAACTTTGTTCCCATCGCTTTCTATAGTCCTTTTTAAAACTTTGAGGTAAAACGTGAGCCTCTATCTAACATAATGCTCTCAGGTATGCCATTCAATCTGGCAATATTATCCACATACAGTTTGCTAGCTGCTCTAAGGTATACTGAGGTCATATAGCAATGAAACGAGCCGTCTTTATAAGGTGATCAACAATCACCCAAACTGCGTCAATCGATCTAGGAGTTAGTGGTAAACAGGTGACATAGTCCATTGTAATGCAGTTCCACTTCCAAGATGGCTCCGATAGTAGTTGTAGTAAGCCTACTGGTCTTTGTCTTTCAGCCTTTACTTGTTGACAATTCAAACACTAAAACACGCAGTAAGCCACATCTGTTATCATTCCTCTTGACCAGTACAATCTCTTCATGTTTTGTTACATTTTTGTACTTCCAGGATATACCCAATACAGAATTGAATGGGCTTCTAGCATTATTTTGTATCTAAGATCTGAGTTTTTCACTTTTAGGTATGCATAATCATCCTCTGTATCTTAGGACCTTCTCCACATCCAAAGTAAGTCTGGGTTAGGTTTTCCTTTCTCTATATCTTCTTGTACCACTCTTAGATATGGATCTAACAGAATTGCTACCTTTAGTTCATCCATTAAATCAGAGATGTTCTTTAACACTGCAAACATAAGTGAAGAACTATTGCTTCATAAGTTCATCGATAAGTTCTCGCTCATCATCACGAGTTTCTATTATATGTTGCTCCTCTTTCAAATTTGAATATGTTACTATGGAACACAAGACAACATTTGTACTAGGTCCTCCTTTTGGCTTCATTATTCCCCTTTTTGCTCAAAGCATCAACTACTACATTAACCTTGCCTAGGTGATACCGAAAATCACAGTTTTAATCCTTCAGGAGTTTCACTTATCTTCTTTGTCTCATGTTCAACTCTTTCTGAGTTAAGAGATAAATAAAACTCTTGTAATCAAATTTAATTTGAAATTTATCTCCATATAGATAATGTCTCCAAGTTTCGATTGCAAGATTTACCGCCGCTAACTCTAAGTCATGAATAAGGTAACTCTGCTCATGCTCCTTCAGTTGTCTTGAAGCATAGGCAATCACTTGTCCTCCTTGTATCAACACGCATCTTAGACCCAATCTGGAAGCATCGATATATAGGGTAAAAGGTTCCCCTGGTGTCAGAACAATCAAGATGGGAGCTGATATCAACCTTGCTTAAGAGTCTGGAAACATTCTTTACACTTATCACTCTAAATAAACTTCTGTCCTTTCTTGGTCAGTTTGGTAAGAGGTATGGTGATTTTAGAGTAGTCCTCCACGAACCGTCGATAATAACCAGCTAATCCCAAGAAACTTCTGATCTCTGCAATGTTCTTAGGTGCTTCTCACCTTACGATTCCTTCAATCTTACTGGGGTTCACTTTTAATCCTTCTGATGATACTACGTGACCCAAGAAGATCACTTTGTTTAACCAAATATCATATTTTTTGGACTTGGCATAAAGCTCCTCCCTTCTCAACAGTTGTAAACCTACTTTAAAGTCCATTACAGGACTTTCTTTGTCTTTGGAGTAGACCAAAATATCATTGACAAAAGCTATGACCAATGTGTCCAACATGTCATGAAACACCCAGTTCATAAGCTCCATAAAGAGGCAGGTGCATTGGTCAAACCAAAAGACATGACCAGGAACTCATAATGTCTATACTTGGTTCTGAAAGTCGTCTTCAGAATGTCATTAACTTTAATCTTCAATTTATGGTATCCTAACCGTGGATCGATCTTGGAGAATACCTTCACACCTTGCAACTGATCAAATAAGTCATCGAAACGAGGTAATGGGTATTGATTCTTAATCATTAGCTTGTTCAATTCTCAATAGTCTATACATAGCTGAACACTACTATCCTTCTTCAAGAACTACACTGGTGCTTTCCAGGCACAATACTTGGCTGATTAGAACCTTTGTCTAATAATTCTTGTAGTTGAGTCTTTAGTTCCTTCAACTTTGTAGCAGCTATTCCATAGGGTGCCTTAGACACATGTGCCAACCCTGGTACAAGTCGATAACGAACTCGGTCACACGACCAAGTGGCAACCCGAGTAAGTCTCTTAGAAACACATTAGAAAATTTATGCATCACATCAATAATTTCCATCTATGGTGCTTCTTTGGTAACGTCCACCACAGATACCATGTTTCCAACTCCTTTCTTTTCAAGGCCTCTCTTCACCTTTAGTGTAGAAAGGATAAACTTCAGCTCCCTAGGCAACATGCTTCCAATAAAACTAGATTATGTGCTATCTTTGTTCTTGAATGACAACCTCTTTTATGCACATACTTCTTATAGAGTGTTGAGACAACCAGTCTGTCCCCAAGATGACGTCAAAGTCTGTCATCTCAAGTCGAATTAGGTTGTATCAAAATTTCATCCATCTATATGATTCGGACATTGTTCATAACATTCATCTAATACAACATCTAATCCAAAAGGGCTTGAACTAGTGAAATCTGGTATAAGGTCTTAAGAGCACTTCTAGCTCCTTCATCTCTTATGATTTTTCAATGACTATCACTAATAATCTCATATTGCACTCATTAGCTTACATCACTTTTATCACTACTGTTCTACCCTGATCTCTCTATCACACATCTCGAACAGCATGTTTTGATTGGTTACTCTCTACATATCCAACATGTCTACTTGTGAGCAGTAGAGTTTGTACTTGTATTCTTCTTAATTCTGTCAAACTCTCTTTTGGTCCTTACTTAACTATCTCATTCGATATTGGGCATAAATTAGTATTACTTGTACTAATCCAAATACTATCAATGCCCCGATTTTTTATTTCATCCTTGTATCCACTCTTAAATATGTTTTTAGAAATCTTTTGCTTTATCAAGATCATACCGATATAGTCATCTGTAACTTTACTTGAGTACTATCTACTATTTACTGGCTACTCTTGGTAGTTCTCACTTTTTGCTCATGCACCCTTTTACAGACCATGACTCAAATCCATCCATCTAACAATCTTAAAATAGATTCTCCATTACTTCATCTGAGGTTTCTTAGTTATAGAATCTAATCTAAATTCAATCGTTTTTCCTCCAATAATTCTCTTATTAATTAAGTATCCTTATTAACGGAGGTTGGAAATGTATGAATCAGAATGTTTATTAAAAAATAATTCATTTTTTCATTTTGAATTCAATATGATGAACACTTGTTTTATGTAGTGAACTTAGATTTAAAGGATCAGGAGTAAATCTATGGTAACCAATCCGAATACGAAATGAATTAGGCCTTTGGTTATCGATTGCAAGGTGGTCGGAATACGTAGAAATAGAGGTTCCACAGCTCTTAGTCTCATGGTTTATAGGTTCTATTGAGTATATAATGCCATTGGTCAAAGCACTACAAGAGTAAATCTGGAGAAAATTATGGTACATCAATAAATCAGGTATAAAATCAGAAAGATGTACATTCGAAATGATCAAACTTTAATTGTTCATTCAGTTCATGTCTCTATTCATGTTGTCGATCATAAGAGTAGCTTAGATTGGTATAAACAAGACTAATTCTATGGAAACAACATCTATAACCCCAATTGATAGGTTGAATTGAGAAGGTATCCTGTCGAGGCACAAGAATTTAAAATCAGGTATTTGCATCCTTTATAATCATAAGTTAACGATGCACCGCATCCTATATACACCTGTCTAGTTATATTGCCATAATAGATTTGATCTCATGCTAAAAATATCCAAGGCTACATCATCAGAAAATGCTCCCCCACTCTTGTTTGATCATTCTGCCATGGTGCAGTTATCCTATACATCGATGGGTGATAAGGGTAATCACTTTGATACACTGCTTGTTGTGCACCAAGCTTCTTCACTGGGGTGTGCGTTACTGGGACCTATTGTATGGCAGGCACTGTGTTGTAGCTAACATGTGCTGGAGGTACAGTGTTGCTACCAATAGGTATTGTACTTGGTCTGACCCTGAGGTATTGGTGTAGCATTGGTAACTTGAGTTGCAATTCTCATGGTAATTTGCATAGCCAGTATCATCTGTTGCTGCTCTTGCATTTTATCGGACTAGGTTTATTACAACCGTAGCCAAGGCACTTGGTAGTCCAGGTAGATTGGCTAGAGTGGCCTGGTTGTTTACCCCCTTTAATTTGCTCCAGTCTGATTATCATTATTTGGCATCTACTCAGACGGGTTCTCATTACCGTTCTCGACCCAGATGGTGGTGGGGTCAGGTTACAACCACTTTTTAATGCTCAACGGTGACGGATCAATTTGTGATGGATCTTACTCCAAGTCTTACGTCACCCAGGAGTATAGCTTTATCTTCTCTTATAGTTACTCTTATTTTTGGTATATGGCCACGGTTCTCCTATCTCTGTTGGATTCAACCCGAGATCTTTCCCTTTACCGCTGCAGGGATTAGGCTTTACTTGCCATTTTCTTTCTTCCTCTATCATACATCGAGTTTCACATCTTGTGATGTCACACCCCAATTTCGACTGAATCAGAAGTGTAAGTGAACCATCACTAAACCAACGGTTCACACCAGGATCTCAATAAGATCGTGTCCACTAAAACAAACCAATGCACATAACCACAATCAGAAGATAAATAAATACAACAGAAGTCTTGATAATAATGAACTAAGTACTTCAATTGATAAATAAATAAATTATCCAATTATTCAAAATATCAAAACATAAATAAAATAGCTTTACGTCGTTTATAAAATTCAACTAAAACAAATAAAATAAATTAAAACATTCTAGAGGTACATGCAGTAAGGGCACTCGCATGAAGTGTCATGCTCCTCCTCCCCTGCTTGTATTTCCAGGGCAGCAACTCTTCCATATATTGGAGCATCCAGGTAGTCCTCCACAGTGTAACCTACATCAACATCTAAAAATAGTGTGTACACAAGGGTGAGCTCACAACTTAGCTCAGTGAGAAAATCAGACAATGCAATAAACAACATGTATGAGTAACATTCACATTATGGTATGGTTTTAAGTTTGCAGTGTACAATAGAAATGATTGGCGGCCATTGCACCTCTATACACGAGTGTGTGAATCCGCCTAATGGATCAAAAACCACTGTCGTCCCACATGCACCCACTATGGAATAGAGATAGAGCTAAAGTGTCCGGATCAAACACCGCCAACACTTCCCCTGATGCCCTACCCATACCAACACGTAAGCCCCTATTAGCGAGGACTTGCAAACTGGGCTCGCAACTAACCAATCCTATATGTCATCACAGTAGGCCCTATCCCAGCACAGCTCCCTAAGGCATTGAGATAGGGCTCTAGTCTAGTGGCCAGGCCGGAGACCACAATGGCACTTCTTCCCCCTGATACCCTACCTATACCAAGCATGCTAAGACATAAGCGATACGAAAAGGTGCTAGTGTGAGAAATGATCCCAGACCCCAGGCCCTTCACATTTCACACACCAATGAAAACAATCACATGCCTAATAATCACATCCTAGCATAGCGAGTATGTATGAACAATATAATAACAGAAAGTAAATATGGCATGCGAGTATGCACAAATACCATTCCATAGAATCATAATTATTAACAACGTTTTACTGTTATTAAGTTATTAGGGTTTAGGTTCGATTCCCTTACCTGAAGCTTGATTGCTAACTTGTTCCGCGTCACAAAATCCAAACTCACTATCACAAGGCCTTACACGATGTTAGGGTTAAATTAGAATTGATTTCTTAGGGTTTACGTTGGTCGGAAAACCAACTGGATCAAAATACCACGCATAGTGCACACCGATAGCAGGTACCAGTCGCTGCACTGTGGGGAAAGGTACGAACGGTATGGTCGATCGGTCCCCCACAGACCAGTCCCCGAGAGGTACCGGTCATAGTACCGGTCGCATATGGTGCGACAAGTATGGTCGACCAGTATGCCTCCGGAAGACCACCAACTTGGTGTTCACCTTCCGTCAGTTACCTCCTATTGGTTCTAGGGTTTCTCCTATGCATTCTAGGCATGAGCAACGAGTTAGAGTTGTTTCATGTTCCATTCAAGTCCTAGTTTCGATGTTCCTCAGCCTAGAATGCAAATTTAGGGTTCATCGACTGTATTAGGGTTTGACGGTAAATTTAAGGGTTTTAGATCAATACCTCGCCTTGCATGGTATTGATCAATTCATGATTAATCATCTATAATGCTTAACTTAAAGAGAAAGTTCAAGCATTTACCGTTGGTTCGCAACTATGGTGTTCTTTGTCCAACGGCCAACGACGGCTCCTCTCCCTCCTTTCTTAGCTCATTCTCCTTCTTCAATCTCTTTCTCCTCTCTAGGGTTTGTGAGGATTAATTAAGGAGTTTTAAGGAGGTTTAAGGGTCCTTAAATAGACTAGGATTGAGTTTAGGAAGTTTTCCTACGTTAGGAAAGTCCCTAGGCTCGAGATTTGAAAAGCGGGACCCGTAAAGTTCTGCTTTCGGATCTAACTAGTTTGCCCGCTTAAACATACCGGTCGACTATTACCATCGACCAATACCATAGACCGGTATGAAAAATATCATACTTTTAGGTCCGTTTTCATACCTGGTTGTCATCCACACGTCCCGTCTGGCCCGGTGATGATTAGAAGACCTGTTACGACATGAATTAAAGGTTTAGATTCGGTTTATGGAGTACGGGTCTTACAACTCCCCCACCCTTAAAAAAAATTTCATCCCCAAAATTTGCCTGTATGTTTCACAACTCCCCCACCCTTAAAAGAAATTTTTTCCTTGAAATTTGTATATACCTTGTTCGTCAAAAAGGTTAGGGTATTCCTTTTGCATTGTGTTCCCTTCTCCCAAGTGATTTCTTTTACATCTTGGCTTTTCCAATGCACTTTGACGTAATGGATATCCTTGCTTCGAAGATGTTATATCTTTCGGCTTGTGAGCATCATAGGTACCACTTCAAATGTGAAGTCCTCTATCAAGTCTGGTGGGTCTGCTGTCAAGATGTGTGATGGATCCCTGACATACTTCTTCAATAAAGAAACATGGAACACATCATGAACGCTTGAGATGGATGGTGGTAGAGCCAGTTGATATGCCACATTACCACGTCTGGTCAAAATCTCGTATGGTTCCATATACCTGGGGCATAGCTTTCCCTTCTTACCAAACCGTTTCAGACCTCGCATAGCTGATATCTTTAAGAACACCTTGTCACCCATTGTAAACTCCAGATCTCGATGTCGATTATCTGTGTAGTGCTTTTGTCGAAGTTGAGCTGTCTTCACTCTTTCCTTAATTTGATCAATCGCTTGACAAGTTTTTTCTACAAACTCCGGTCCTACAATCCTTCTCTCTTTTACCTCAATTCATAATAGAGGTATACGACATTTTTTTCCATAGAGTGCCTCACATGGAGTCATCTGGATCGTAGCCTGGTAACTATTGTTATAAGCAAACTCAATAAGCGATAGCTTCTCGTCTCAAGCTCCTTTGAAATCTAGGGCACACGCTTAGAGCATATCCTCTAAGATTTGAATAGTTCTTTCTGACTGCCAGTCTGTCTGAGGATGAAAAGCTGTGCTAAACTTCAAATTGGTTCCCATGGCTTTCTGTAATCTTTTCTAGAACTTTGATGTAAAATGAGGATCTCTATTAGATACTATACTCTTTGGGACACCGTAAAGTCTGACTATATCATCCACATATAGCTTGGCTAGCTTGTCCATGGTATACTGAGGTCAGACAGCGATGAAGTGAGCTATCTTGGTAAGTCAATCGACTATAACCCATACTGCATCCACTAACCTTGATGTCAAGGATAAGCCAGTGACGAAATTTATTGTGATAAAATCCCACTTCCATACGGGCTCTAGTAGTGGTTGTAGCAAACCTGCGGGTCTCTACCTTTCTGCTTTAACTTGCTGGAAATTCAGACATTGGAATACGAATCGAGCTACATCCGCTTTCATACCCCTCCACCAATATAGTCTTCTTAAATCATGGTACACTTTGGTACTTCCTGGATATACCGAATATGGGGTATAATGAGCTTCTGTCATAATTCTATCTCTGATATTTGAGTTCTCACTCTGAAGTATACATAATCGTCCATGATACCTGAGTACCTTGTTTGAATCCAAGCTATAGTAAGGGTTGCTTTTACCCGTCTCTAGATCTTCTTGCACAGTCTTGAGGTGTGGATACTGTAGGATTGCTACTTTTACCTCATCTATTAGATCCAATGAGATCTTCAAAGCTGCGAATATCAATTTGAACTTATGAATTAAGCCCTGCTCCACTGGATCTTCTGCAGTCTCTAATATATGCTATTCATCATTCCCTATTAAGCCTGAGGATGCAGCACATAGTGCAGCATTTGTACTAGATCCTGCCTCAGGTTTCAATGCCCACTTTCTACTTAAGGCATCAGCCACGACGTTTGCCTTATCCGGATGGTACTGGATGTCACAAACATAATCTTTTAAAAGCTCCAGCCATCTCTTCTGTCTCATATTCAGGTCCTTCTGAGTAAAAAGGTAAGTCAAACTCTTATGATCCGACTTGATTTGAAACTTTTCACCATAAAGGTAGTGCCTCCAAGCCTTGATTGTGTGAATGACTGCTGCTAACTCTAGATCATGTATAGGATAGTTCTTCTCATGCTCTTTCAACTATCTTGATGCGTAGGCAATCACCTGTTCTCCTTGCATCAACACACATCCAAGACCCAACCCTGAGGAATCCGTATATAGGGTGAACGAAAAACCTAGTGCTGGGATGGTCAAGATAGGTGCAGAGACTAGTCTTGAGTTCAGAGTCTAAAGCACTTCTCACACTCAGCTGTCCATATGAACTTTTCTCCTTTCTTGGTTAGTCTGGTAAGTGAAACAGCAATTCTTGAGTAGTCTTCCACGAATCTTCTTTAGTAACCAACCAATCCAAGGAAACTATGAATCTCTACAACTGATTTCGGTGCATCCCATCCAACTATTGCAGCGATCTTGCTTGGATCAACCTTGATAACATCTGCAGATATTACGTGACCAAAGAAGGCCACTTCCTTCAGCAAAAATTCACACTTCTTAAACATGGCGTAAAGCTTCTCCCTTCTCAGCCGTTGTAGGGCTGCTCTTAAGTGTCTTGCATGAGCCTCCCTATTCTTTGAGTAGACCAAGAAGTCATCAATGAATATGATGACTGAAGTGTCCAACATGTCATGAAACACTATCTTCATCAATTCCATAAACGACGCTGGTGCGTTAGTCAACCCAAACGACATTACCAAGAACTCATAATGCCCATATCTTGTCCTGAAAGCAGTCTTTGGAATATTTGCTGCCTTGATCTTCAATTGGTGATACCTTGATCTAAGATCAATCTTTGAGAAAACCTTTGCAACCTGCAACTGATCAAACAGATCATCGATTCTAAGCAAAGGGTATCGATTCTTGATGCTTAACTTGTTCAACTCCCAGTAGTCGATACATAATCGTACGCTACCATCCTTCTTCTTTACGAACAATACAGGTGCTCCCCACGATGACATGCTTGGTCGTATGAAACCCTTATTTAATAGTTCTTGTAACTGGGTCTTCAACTCTTTTAAGTCTGTAGGGGTCATCCTATACGGTGCCTAAGACACTGGCGCCGACCTTGGCATGAGGTCTATCACAAACTCTATAGCCCTGTCTGGAGGTAGTCTAGGTTGGTCTTCTGGAAATACATCTGGAAACTCTCGTACCACATCAAGATCTTCCATCTTTGGTAGCTCTACAGCGATGTCGACCACAGACACTAAATAACCCATCCACTCCTCCCTTCTCTAGGCATCTCTTAGCTTTTAGAGCAGAGAGGATCAGCTTTCGCTTCCTAGGTAATTTGGTTCCAGTGAAGCTCAACTCCCTTCCCTTATCATCCTTAAAAACAAGTTTCTTTTCGCCACATAATAAACTAGCTGAATGATGGCCTAGCCAATCCATTCCCAGGATGACATCATAGTCTGCCTTCTCGAGTTGAACCAGATTTGTTTCTAGGTTTCTCCCATCAATACTAACTGAACACAGCCCATAGCATTCATTCAACGCCACTTCTACTCCCAACGGAGAGCGAACTATCAAGGTTGGAGTTTAGAGCTTGACAGGTAACTCTCGTCGCTTCCTGAAAGACATAGAAACAAAGGAGTGTGTAGCCCCAGAGTCAAAGAGTACTCTAGCGGGTACACCAGCTATATCTACAGTTCCTGGGATTTAATTATTCCTTAGTCTACATGCTCATACATAGTAATGTAGTAACAAAAATTACAAGTGACGGATTCATACCAGTAACCACATCAGGTGATGTGGCTACCTCCTCTATGGTGACTGCGAATACCTTGCATTGCTATCGGGGTTGCTTTCTTGATAGAGTGCAAGTCTTTGCATAATGGCCTAATTGCTGGCAGTTGAAACAGTTGACATTAGGGTTTTTTTTACCAGCTATCAGTGGTGGTGGTGGTGTAGTAGTATTCCTTGCTGGAACCACAGCAGACTGAGCCCCGTATGGGCGGAATGGTCTCGTGTTCCCTCCACCAAGTCTCGATGCAGAGCCTCTTCAGTCCCCTGTTTTGAGCAAAGAAGCTGTCTCTTTGGCTTGATTCAATCACCCTAGCAATCTGCATAGCCTCGTTATACACCTTCTTCTCCAAACCCAAGACATGCTCTCGAATACTTCTTCGCAATCCCATGATGAACCTACTGGTCTTGGTTTCCTCTTCTTGCATGCTTGTTGGAGCGAAGAAAAACAGCTCTTCGTACCTTTGCTGGTACGCATCTACAGTCATCTGGGATTGTTGCAGGTTGAGGAATTCCTTCTCCATTTGATCACGGAAGCTCTTAGGAAAGTACTTATCAAAGAAAGTCTTTCCCAGGTGATTTGGGTGTGCTTCGTCTCCAAGTATGACCGGGTAGAATTCCACCAGGCATTCGCATCTTCCTTGAGCATGTGTATGGCAAATAGCACCTTCTCATCGTCTATGCAAGTCATCAGACAAAAGTTCTTCTCCATCTCAGCAACCCACTATGCAGGCCATAATGGTTTTCCTGGTTTCCCTATGAAGGTAGGGGGTTTCAATTTCAAAAACCTATCCACCGCTCAGCTTAGGTCATTCGGCCCTGTGCATTTGTTTCATACCATGGTGGTGGGTACCGATAGATCCCTTGATAAGAAGATGATTTTGGAAATGGGTGTGGTAGTTGTGGGTTATGTTCTTGACCCATCGGCACAGTGCTACCATTCACTGGCAGTGTTGTGTTATTTCCCCCAGACTCAGGCGTACCTTCTTTAAGGATATATCCTGGTGGCCTGACCATCTTCAGCATCTCGTATAAGAATGCCTTCTGTTGAGCTTCCATCTGGTAGACCAGATTCGTCACTATAGTCTTAGAGTTGGTGTGAGGAGGGCCTGGCAGATTTGTTGGTGCTCTGTGACTCTGCCCTTCTCTACCATTTCTCATTGGTGTCCTATCCCCATCATCCCTCATTGGGGTTCCATCTACTGGGTTTAGGTTTTGCCCACCAACGTTTCCTGCTTCCACATTGTCTTCGGCTTGACGCACCCTTGAGTGGTGACGTTTCCGTGAACCTCTACGACCATTTCCGCCTGTCATCTCAGACTACTCTTTCCTGTTTGAATCTGAGAAGTAAGACATAACACATGAGGTACATTGGAATAGTCACATTTGTCATAATAGTGTTAGTCCTTAACAGTGCGAGGCGAAAATTGTAATGGAAACTTTAAATCAAAATTTTAAAAATGTTCTCAAAATTTTCTGGCCTTAGAATACTTGTCCGGTCGCAACATACCAGTCGTGGCATTGTAGTATATAGTGCGACCGGTATAGTCAGGCGGACAAACCTCTCGGACTTCCCGAGGGGTACCAGTCGATGTACCAGTCGCACCTTTGTATGGTATGGTGTGACCGATATGTTCGAGAGGTCAGCACCTTGTTGTGGCCGAGAGGTACCGGTCGCAGGTACCAAGGGGTACCGGTCGACCGGTATAGGGCAAAATCGTCGACCGGTATGCCCTAAAAGACTTTAAAATCGCAAATTTTAACTCATTCCTCACTTTTCTTCTCATTTTCCTCTCCGGTGGCGATTCCTCTCTGACTTGGTGAGTTGCTACAGTCCGACAGATACTTGTGAAAGCGATTCTTCTCTCCCAAGAGTGCTTCACAACCTCTCCAAGTAAGTTCCTTCCTTCATCTTTCTCTTTTACATCGTTTCTTCATGGTTTCTTGCCCAAAAACTAGGTTTTCCTAGATTTAGAAGATTTTAACCATAGAAACTCTTTTTCTTCGGCTTAGAAATTGTTTTGGGACTCCAATGAACAAAAGCCCTCAACTTATTTGAGGTTCCACCGTATGGTTTTCTCAAAATCAAAATTTTTGGATTTTTGACCTAGGTTTTGGTCAAAAATCGATTTTTCTTGTAATTGCTGAATTTCTTGCTTGGTTGATGATTGTTTGGTCTCTATATGTTGCTAAATTATTACATAAGTCCTCCTCCCCAGATTTTGGGTGAGTTCGAGGCCTTTGCTTGGAAAACTGTCGTTGTGCTGCCGAAATTTCAAAATTTTTTGACTTATTCTCATTGTTTTATTTTGTTTGGTAGTTAATCAATATCTTGGCATCGAGGTGCTGGTAAGCACGCATACGCTCCGGGCATGAACCGTCCACACCCATAGGTTCCGCAGTTTGATGAGTGGTGATTTAGCTCGGTGACGGCGCGGGCCCGTTTACTATGGTTCGAAGAGAAGAACATAAAATCTGGGCACTGCATAAACCTGGAGCAACTATAGTGATTTGATGTTAAAGAAGCCTTTGGTGCACTTGGGTGGTTACCAGTTATCTCCTATACAATGACTACCTGACCAAACCTGGTCAAGCACTTCTATGCTAACCTGGAGGTCGAGGGGATGTTAATGATTTCAGCCACGGTAGGGACCTCCGCCTCACCAGCTTTGTCAAGGGTGTCCCCATATCATTCAACACTCACCGACTTGCTGATCTCTTGGGGATTCCTAATGATGGTGATTTGGTTTACTACGCTCCCATGATGAAGGGCTTCCTTACTGATGATCTACGCTAGGAGGTTTCAGAGCAGATCCTTAATTTGGGGGTGCCCATGAAAGCTGCCAGTTTGAGACATCTCCCTCGAGTCTATTGCCGCATCATCTAGCATGATATTGTTCCTTAGAGCGGCTAGTACAGTGAGTTATCTCAGCTCACCCAGTACCTGACTTATTGTGTCTGCACTAGGGAGTGGGTTTGTCTTCCTTATATTATCATCAGGACCATGCGTCAGGCTACCATGCCCGACCAAATAAGCAACCTTCCATATGGCCGGCTTATCACTACACTCTTGCAGCGCCTTCAAGTAGACATGAGGGATGAGATTGCGGTTGAGGACACCATGACATCAGACATTGATTGGGATGCCATTGTCCGGATGAAGATGGATAAACTGTCGATCAGTGATGAGGAGTTAGAGGCTCATCCTTGTCCGCTTAGGAGGGTAGCGGCAGCGGCAGCAGCAGCAGCAACAGCCGATGTAGCTTATCCAGAAGAGGTAGGGGGTGATGATGATGAACAGATGGAGGACATTCCTACACCGGAACTGCAGCCCATACCTACAGCAGGACCATCCCAGCCTCCTCCTGATACCGTGATGGGTATGTTTATGGAGATTCGGGATGCCCAGCGCGAGATGAACTGTGACCTAGGGTGCCTCTCTCGCAGCCTCAGAGTCACGCAGGAAGAGGTACACTGGCTCAGGGTCGCATATGAGCATGACTATGACATCGCTAACCCCATTCCTCCGATGCCGCCAACCCCATGATAGGTCTCCTTATTTTCTCTCCCTCACAGTACAATGACTTTTATAACAGGGTAACTATCCGGTTTGTGGACTGTACCCTGTAGCACAATAACTTTTCACTCTTGGAATGCTTTATGCTTTATTCTCTGATACAGTTTTTTTCTTACTTGTTATCGACATTTATGATCATTCTTGCTTGTTATACCCAAAGGGGACATTGTCAAGTTTGGTTCAAATTAGGGTTTATGAGTGTCATGTGAAGATTGGATAGATTCCATCAAAATAGTACACTCAGTTCTAACATGGTGTTCTCAAACTCTAAATTTATGCATTTACACATGCAGTAAAAATATATATTATTTGACACATTATACTCTCGAATTTGAAAAGTAGTTAAGAAAGGTAGTGTTAGCCCAAAGTTAACATTGTCAAAGTTAAAGGTATATTCATGCTCATGAGTTGAAAGGATTTTGGTCTCATTAACCCAAAGGTGGTAGGATTTTTGAGAATCATTATTCTTTCATAATTACTGCACAAAAACTGAGAAGACCACTGCATGTTTATCCCAAAGGAGAATGTGTAGTTGGTTAACTCTTGAAAAAAAGATATTTACTTGTATGAATGGTTGATATGTTTAGTGTAAGTAAATGATGTGTTATCTGTCGCACCCTAATTCTGAACTAACCAGTGATGTGATGAACCGTCATGAAAACCAACTACTCAACCAGGAACTCGTATAGGTCGTGCCCATCCGATTAAACCAGATACATTCCACAAGCATAATCAGAGTAAATAAATGATAGCGAAAGTCTTTATTGCTAATGAACTGAGTATCTAACAATGATAATAAATAATTAAATCTAATTATTCTCAATGACTCAAGACAATAAAATAAAATATTCAATTACATGTTTCGATAATCAAAATAACTAAACTAGTCAAAGACATAATGATTGCACTTGCATGACAGATCATGCGCCTCTTCCATAACTTCCACGTCCATCGCCGCTACGTGAGCATACGTCGGCGCGTTCAAGTAATCTTCAACAGTAGGACCTGCATCAACACCTAAAATATTTGACGTCGAAAGGGTGAGCATACATCACGGCTCAGTGAGCAAACAAAACTATGCGCAAACATATGCATGCATTCAATTCATGTCTTTGGTCTAATTTTTAAGTTTACAATGTGCTATAGAAATGTTTGGTGGCCCCTGCACCTCTATACACGAGTGTGTGAATCCGTCCAATTAAAGATAGGAATAAAATATCCACTATTTTATGGATAAGATTTTGTAAATTCTTGATTTGGAGAGTCTGGATCAGTAATTCTGATACCACCTCCTCAAGGATTGAGAAAGAATGGTAGCTTCTCTTTTTTGGGCTTGGCTAGTTGAATGAATGGCTTTTTACGACGACTCTTATCAAATTTATCTGGAGGTTTACCAGACATTTTGAATTTGATCAGTAGCTTTTGTTAGCTGATACCATTTCAGGTTCCCTGTTAAAAAAATCAGCCAAAATATTATTGGAACCTTTGATATATTCTATTTCAAAAGGAAATTGGTTGAAAAAATTAAACAAATTTATTCGACGAGGGTTTTCCTTCCAGTTTTCCTTAACGACCTAATTATCTGTTCGTTTAAGAAATTTGTTAGATGCTAAATAAATTTTGAACCTTTTTAGTCTATCTATTATAGCTAAATTTTTTTTCATAAATAATATAATTAATTTCGATAGGTTTGAATTTGTAGAATTATAACCATAAAGTTCTTTAATTTTTTTTTATTTTTTAATGGTTTATATTTGAGAATAGCTCCCCAATGTCCTTTGGAGGCATCAGTCTCAAGAATCATGTAATCTCCTATTTTGAAAAAATACAATGGGATAATGTTTAATTTCTTCCTTAAGGGACAAAATTACGATAGTGTCATTAGAAGTCCACTCAAAAGGCTGATCATTTTTTAGCAACTATTGCAAAGGTTTTTCCTTTTTAGAGAGATCTTTAATAAAATGTCTACCATAATAAAAAAATTCTTAAAAAATTTTATAGTTGTTTTTTATCTACTAAAGTATCAGGAAATTTTTTTAATTTTACCAAAATATAGTCTTGTAATTGAATACTTAGAATAAATTAGTCATTATTTCAAGATGTTTTATATGCTCTTCTCTATTTTTAGAGAAGACCAATATATCATCAATATAAACAATACAAAAATCAAGATTCGAGAAAAAACTATCCATCTATCTCTGGAAGACTTACGAGGAGTTACATAATCTAAAGGGCATAACTGTCTATTAGTAGTGTTTATAATAAGGTATGCTAAAGGTGGTCATTGGTTTTGATTCATTTGTTAATTTTACTTGTCAAAATCCTGATTTACAGTCGAATTTATTGTAAATACTAGCATCTCTTATTTTATTAATCAAGATATCTTTTCGAAGAATAAAATAGCCAACAAATATATGATGCTTGTTTAAGCTCTTATAATTAATTATCATTCTAGTCTTTTTCTCATTTTATTTCAGCATGATTTCTTACTATAAATGTTGAACATGAATGAGAGCTAGATGTGGGTTCAATAAGTCCTTTATCTAATAACTATTTTAGTTGATTATCAAATTCTTAGAGATTTTGAAGTGTATATATAATTGAATTAACACTAATGACTTCGGTTGGATCCTGGATGGATTAACATCGTCTCCTCCCAGTGGTTCTGGGAGGGCGTGGCAACCTGCCTCGGATGGCCGCCATGTGGTTCTCTGGTGAATCAGAGACCCACGTCTGAGCCGACACCCCCTGTCGGCTTGGCTTGTCAGCTGGGTGTTGGCTCAGACGTGGGTCTCGGATTCACTGAGAGCCACGTGACTACCATCCGGGGCAGGTTGTCGCTGTCCTCCCAAAACCACTGGGAGGAGAGGATGCGGATCCTGGATCATTAAGCTTTAATGTGCAATATCGAAGAGATCTATCCCATAATTGCAAGAGATTTTTACTAAAATTATCTTTTAATTTAAGAAACATCCAATGTGTTTCATCAAAAGTTAGCACTTAATGAGGTATGGGAGTGAAACCTATTTTACATTTATTAACTTGATGGGATAAAATAGAAATTTTGATCCATTTTTCAATGGTAAAGATAATATTATGTTTATGCCATTCTATTAGAAGGTATAATCGCATAAAATTATTTCCTAAGCTGAAATCTCCATGCATGATAGGGAAACAGAGTATTTTAGGAATACCAAAATTTTCTTTTTCTTAAAATAACGACTATGTTTTTAGCTTTATATTCTAAAAATATGGAATGTCCATCAATTCCAATAACTGGTATTGGTGTTTTCATCTTTATCCACTATTCTTTGGGAAAAACGTGTCATCTACCACAGCATGTTGTGACTCCCATATCAAGCAACACATCCAAAGTATATGGTCTATATCTTAAGAAGTAAAATTTTGTTTGGACATATAAATATTTTTTTTACTTTGTTTATTAGAAAAAAAATATATTCTTCATCATCGATAAAGGTTTAATGGTAAATGAAGAAGGTTTTAGTCTCTTCAGCGTCATTAAGGATTCCTTTACCTTTAGAGGAGTGAGATCCCATTCCTATCCATATAGGGATCTGAACAGTCTTAGTAGCAATGGATTTTGGTTCCTCTATTTTTAAAGGAGTAAAAAAATTTTACTTTGTTATAATTTTCTGAGGCTCAAAAAGTTGTCCTTGAAAATAAAGATTTTTTTTCAAAGACTACTATTTCAAGAGTAAGAAAAAATTTTCATCTTTGGTAATAACATCATTTAGTAATTATTATTTTGGTATACTAAGATCATGTCAGTTAATTAAGCGAGGTTGAATTTCTATTTCAAAAGGTTTGGGTCCAAAAATTTCAACTATTCGCTTGTTAATTAGTTTAATTAAAGTTTTTACGATATTAGTCAATTCATGAATGACTGTCCATGAAATTGCTAAATTTTTGCTATTTGATTTTATGCCTAGTTCGTTGATTTTTATACGGAGAACTAAAGTATCTTCTATGTTAGGATCTGTTACAGAAACGAAATAATTAGATTTTATCCTAAACCAAATGTTTTCAACTACAAGGTTAATTAATTCCTCCTATCAAGGCTGATGTAGGATCTTCGATAAACCTTTTATCAAAGAAAAATACTATGATAAGGGTGTCAATGTCTTGCCGAAATAAAGCAGTAATTTCAATTTGAATTACTCTAATATAAATATATCGGATTTAGGGGTGTTTTTTACACAATCTCATAATTTTTTCTTTGTTAATGAGTTTGATTTTGATTTTAGAGTTTTCAATGAGTCGAGCAGTGGTGTTTCCACTCTCTTGCTCAAAATATCTAGTTGACCAAAAGGGTAACCTAAATAAATGATAAACTTCTTCTTTTCTAATGTTTTTATGTTTTTCATATTTAGAAAAGTCAACAATCATATCTTTTTGGATATAGTTGGATAAGTGGATCTGATCTATTTCTTCAGGTAGGGCTTGTTCAAAACATTCACTAAGATTAATTATTTCTTGGTCGTTCGATGGGATGGGGACATCTAATGTTTTGAATTGAAAGGTTTCATCTAAATTTAAAGAAGAAGAAGAATCAATTTCACTTACCAACTCATACAGTATTTTTAAAGAGTCAATAATATCGTCTCCAAAAATAATTTCAAGATTCTTTAGCTCTAATTGTTTGACCATCTTACGGGCACTTTTATTTTTCTGAGGATATTTATTAGCAAAATGTCCTTCTTCATTACATGCATAACAACGATTGGTTTTAGCCTTGTTGTTAGGGTTGGATTTTCTAACATATTTTTTCTATTTATAATATCTATTTCGTGGATTAAATTTCTTCTACTTATAGCGTTTTCTAAATGTTTTTATTGGTGTAGACATTTTACAAGATTTTTTTTCTTAGTGTATGTCTTTTCACATCTAAATTCCTAATTGTTTTTAATTAGGGGATTATAGAAATCGGGGTTAAGTTTTTTTTTAATTGTTTGGCCACTCTTGCATCTAAATAGTGATTAATTGTTTGTAAATATAATTAATTTGATTTCTTAAAGTATCTGTACTTTTTGTTTCAAGACAGAATTTTAGATAATTATCTTTGCAAATAGTGTCCCAAGGTGGGGGTAATTTTGTAAGGAATTGAGACAATCAGTGTTTAATTGATGCAATCGATAAAAGATGATAATATTGTTGAAATGCCTTAGAAAATTCTTCGAAGCTATTCATATTACATAACTTTAGTTTAGTTAAAGCGTATGTAATATCTTTCTCGGATCTGATCTCGCAAAACTAATTCTTAAAGAGTTTTACAATATCAGATAATAATGCATCAAAATATTTCATCGAGTTTTGAAGAAGTTCTTTTGCTGCTTGTCCTTCTTGAGAACTTTTCCATTGCTTGAGATAGTGAAGAACAGGACCTTGGAAAGTTTTACTAACTCAATCTAAGAATTTTTTTCTAAACCTCGTAGACTCAAAGCTTGTGATGACAATGGATAAGGACTGTAACCAATCAATTATCAATGATGGATTTATTGTTTTTAAAAGGGACATGTGTTAAATCTAAATATGTTCCTATGATGCTACATTTCTCTTGTTAAGATATTCTTTACGGATCATGAAAACAGGGGGATTTGGTACAAATTCTTTGGAGTCATCCGTAGCTTTCAGATGTTCAGCAAAATCTTCCTTGGTTGTTCGAGGTCTAAAATCTTCATTGATTTCTAAGTGATCATCGTCACCTATTTTTCATTTACCCTGCCCTAGTATGGTCTAGTTTTATATCAGACTCAGTTTTTAACTAATATTAGACTCAGTTTCTGAGCGTTCACATTGGGAATCTATCCTTTGTAGGTTCCATGACGAGGTATCCTTCATGTAAAGATTAACGGGGGGATGATATTTTCTAAAACTGCTAGGTCAATTTTTCTTTGAAGATTCAGCTCTAATTTTTCTAGATGTACCGACTATTATTTTGACATTTTCATCATCGGTAAAAAGTTCATCCAAAACCTTTTTTGATACTGGGATTAACTCATTTTCTTCTTCGGATAACACTTCGGAAGGATATTCATTCGTGTCTGTCTCTTCAAAATGATTTTTCTCAAAGAGATTATAATGATGTTACTTAAATACATTTTCATGTTTGGTATATAGTTGTTGCATCAGGGTTACTAATTTTTATTTTTCAAAAAAATCAGTTTCTATTTTAAACCATTTTTTCTAATAATCTAATATTTCTTTTAAAGAAAGATATTGAGTAAGAGTAGTCGGTTATTCCATATTTAGAGGTTTTAAAGATTCAACATTCCCATAAAACCACGAAGTTCAGTAAGATGTGAAAATCATTGGAATCTCTTCAGAAAAATTTTTGTTTAAAATTTTATTCAATTTATGGTTCAGTTTATTTATTGTCTCTTTGTCTCATGGTTGAGATCCAAGTCTATTATGGAACCAAGTTGGGTTCCTTGATCTTTACCTATTGTAACTTCATTTTGAATATTATCAATTTTTTTTATCGATTTTACAAAGAAAAGTAAAAGATAAATCTAATAACATATTTACTACTTCACTTATAGCGGGCAATTTGTCATTACTTGTTTTTAAAATATGCGTACTATGATCATAATCATTACTATTAATACCACATAATTTTGCTATGTAATCACAACTTCTTAGATCTGTTGTCATTTAGTTTTTTACTTGGCATTTAACTCTTCAAATATCGTTCACCACTCAGATCTTGTGAGTTTAGTAGATGGATTACGGCCTGCTCAACCACACACCTTTTTAGCTCAAAAGGGAGCTTAAGGGCTAACTACCCCACAAAAATAAGATGGTTATAGACAAGAAAATCTCAAAACCTTTCAGCCAACATGCAAGAGAGCTTGAAAGTATGTGAAAATAAACATCAAAGAAAAGAAAGACTAGAACATCGAAAGTAAAAGGAGGTTAGAAGAAGAAAATGAAAGAAAAAGTACATAAAGTAAAGACTTAAAGTAACATAAAAGTAAAGTAACTAAAAAATTTCATTAATAACCAACTTGAGTAAGGTGGGATCCAAGTACAAATACTTATAATTACCTCTAATTATAGGCTAAGAATCCGTTCGTATACGGTATTCGAAGACTATAAAGAGAAGAACATACAGTTTCTTCAACCTTCAAAGGACTTTGAAGGTTGAAGAAACTATATGATCTTCTTTTTATAATCTCTGTGAAGGATATTACATATGCTTTAACCAAACTAAAATTATGTAATATGAATAGCTTTGAAAAATTTTCTAAGGTATTACAATAATATTATCATTTTTTATCGGTTGCATCAACCAAACATTGGTTGTTTCAATTCTTTACAAAATTACCCCCACCTTAGGACATTATTTGCAAAGACAATTATCTAAAATTTTGTCTTGAAATAAAAAATATAGACACTTTAGGAAATCAAATTAATTATGTTTACAAATAATTAATTAATCGCTGTTTGGATGCAAGAGCAGCTAAACAATTAAAAAAAAAATTAACCCCGATTTTTATAAATCTCTAATTAAAAATAATTGAGAATTTGGATGTGAAAAGACATACACTAAAAAAAATAAAAATCTTATAAAATGTCCACACCAATAAAAATATTTAGAAGACGCTATAGGTAGAAGAAATTTAATCCATAAAATAGATATTATAAACAAAAAAAATATGTTAGAAAATCCAACCCTAACAACAAGGCTAAAACCTGTTGTTGTTATGCAAGTAATGAAGAAGGACATTATGCTAATAAATATTCTTAGAAAAATAAAGGTGCTTGCAAGATGGTCAAACAATTAGAGGTAAAGAATCTTGAAATCGTTTTTGGAGACGATATTACTGATTCCTCAGAAATATTGTATGACTTAGTAAGTGAAACTGATTCTGATTCTTGTTCAGATTCAGATGAAATATTTGAATTCAAAACCCTAGATGTCCCCACTCCATCGAATGACCAAACAACGATCAATCTTACCAAATGTTTTGAATAGGCCCCACTTGAAGAAACAGATCAGGTCCGCTTATCCAACTCTATCCAAGAAGATATGGTTATTGACTTTTTTAAATATAAAAAACATAAAAACATTAGAAAAGAAGAAGTTTATCATTTATCTAAGTTACCCTTTTGGTCAACTAGATATTTTGAGCAAAAGAGTAGAAATACCACTGCTTGACTCACTGAAAACTCCAAAATAGAAATCAAACTCTTTAACAAAGAAAAAATTATGAAATTGTGTAAAAAAAAATACCCTAAATTTGATATATTCATATTGGACTAATTCAAATTGAAATCACCACTTTGTTTTGTTAAGACATTGACACCCTTATCATAACATTTCTCTTTGATAAAAGGTTCATCGAGAATCCTGCATCAGCCTTGATAAGAAGAATTGATTCTAACCTTATGGTTGGAAATATTTGGTTTAGGATAAAAATCTAATTATTTTGTTTCTGTTATATATCCTAACATAGAAGATAGTTTAATTCTCCGTATAAAAATCGATAGACTAGGCATGAAATCAAATAGTAAAAATTTAGCAATCTCATGGACAGTCAGTCATTCATAAATTGATTAATATCGTAAAAACTTCAATTAAGCCAATTGACAAGTGAATAGTTAAAATTTTTTAACCTAAACCTTTTGAAACAGAAATTCAACCTCGCTTAATTAACTGACATAATCTTAGTATACCAAAATAATGATTACTAGATGATGTTATTACCAAAGATGAAAGAAAATTTTCTACTCTATAAATAATAGTCTCTGGAAAAAATCTTTATTTTCAAAGACAACTTTCTAAGCCCCAGAAAATTATAACAAAGTAAAATTTTTCTTCTCCTTTAAAAAATAAAGGAACCAAAATCCATTGCCACTAAGACTGTTGAGATCCCTATACGGATAGGAACGGAATCTCACTCCTCTAAAGGTAAAAGAATCCTTGATAACACTGAAGAGACTAAAACCTTCGCCATTTATCATCAAACCTTTATCGATGATTAAGAATATATTTTATCTGCTAAATAAAATAAGAAAAAATATTTATATGTTAATGCAAAATTTCACTTCCCAAAATATAGACCATATACTTTAGATGTGTTGCTTAATACGGGAGCCACAACATGCAGTAGTAGATGGCACGCTTTATCCAAAGAACAATGGATAAAGATGAAAACACCAATACCAGCTATTGGAATTGATGAGCATCCCATATTTTTAGAATATAAGGTTAAAAACATAGCCATTATTTTAAGAAACGAAAATTTGTTATTCCTAAAATGCTCTGTTTTCCTATCATGCATGGAGATTTTATCTTAGGAAATAATTTTACACGATTATACATTCTAATGGAATGACATAAATATAATATTATCTTTACCACTGAAAAATGGATCAAAATTTCTATTTTATCCCATCATGATAATAAATGTGAAACATATTTCACTCCCATAATAACTCTTAATGAAACACATTGGATGTTTCCTAAATTAAAAGACAATTTTAGTGAAAATCCCCTGTAATTATGGGATAGATCTCCCCGATATTGCACATTAAAGTTTAATGATCCAACCAATGTCATTAGAGTTAATCCAATTATATATATACACTTCAAGAAATCTAAGAATTTGATAATCAACTAAAAGAGTTGTTAGATAAAAGACTTATTAAACCCATATCTAGCCCTCATTCTTGTTCAGCATTTCTAGTAAGAAATCATGCTGAGATAAAATGAGGAAAGGTTAGAATGGTAATTAATTATAAGAGCTTAATCTTATATTTGATGGCTATTTTATTCCTCGAAAAAATGTCTTCATTAATAAAATCAGAAATACTAGTATTTACAGTAAATTCGATTGTTAATCAACATTTTGGCAAGTAAAATTAACAGACGAGTCAAAACCATTGACCGCTTTTAGCACACCTTATTATAAACACTACCAATGGACAGTTATGCCTTTTAGATCTTGTCAGCCCTCTACAAATTAAAACCGATGAAGCATTAAAAATCGTCCGACAAATCAAAGGCGAGCAATTTTATATCAACTCGATAGTCAAACTCCACGATACAGCACAATACGCTCAACTCTTTGACTTTCAATCACTGATGGACAAAGGGTATTTTGTATAAATATGCATATCAATTACTAGATTACCCCTTAGCAAGAAAGCGAGGTACATCAACGGTTGAATTAGTTCATCAAACTGAACTTTCTGGACCTTCCTTTTAAATATCTATTTGAAGCTAAAGAAATCATCGATCAGTGTCAATTAGATCGAAAATATCTCAATCTGGGAGATACCGACTCTTACATGTTCTCACTTGACAGCAGACCTAGCACAGGAGGTATCTGCTAACATAATAAAGCCTCGGGATAATGACCAACTGCAAATGTAGCATAAAGACCACTTACAAGGCTACGTGCTAAAAATCTAACATACGACATCTCTAAGGACTAGTCTTTTCATTTGGAAGTTATTGTAGCAAGTTACTATAGCAGTAAACAATGTTCAAGTTACTAGTACAGTAATTACTGTTCATGTTACTATAGCAGTGAATAGTGTCACCGACAATACTATTCAAAAAGTAACGCAACTAGAGTTACTATTAACCCAATAGTAGACTCACGTGTTTTCTATAAATAGGCATCTATCCTCTCCTTTAAGGGCATGCCTCACCTTCCTCCTCTCTCTCTCTCTCTCTTTCTCTTGTAAGGTCTCCCTCCCTCTCTCTTTTCTCTCTTGTTACTTTCTTTTGAGTTCTTGAGTTCTCTCGAAAGAAATGACAATGAGATATTTAACTTCCATGACTTGTGAAACCTTCACAAGAAGAAATGCATACAATTTTTTGTGATGGAACTCAAGAAGTGCATGATTTGATTGAAGTGTCTGCCACTTTTATATATTTTAAAAAAAAAAAAAAAAAAAGAACCCCTAAAACTTCTAATTCAAATAAGTCATATTTTTACATGATTAAACCAACGTAGGTATTTGTGCTATCCAAGAAAGTATCGATAGTTATGGATCTTTCCAATGTTCTAATTTAGACATTCATTTAAGCATGACCAATTAATCCTAAACGAAACTGAAAATACATATTATAATCACTTGAAGAACTGTGCCAGAGGAATTTATTATTTTTCTTTTTATCGTGGAGGATGTGGGATGGCCAATAAGAGTGGCAATGGGATATTTGGGAACCAACAAATTGATAATTCCTTGGCTTTCTTGTGAAACTTTCACAAAAAAAACAAAAAGGAAATAAAAATTGTGATGGAACTCGAGCTTTGCAATATAGGATTGAGGAGTCTACCACTTCCATATAAAAATAAGAAATCTATAAAACTTTGATTCAAATGTGTCACATTTTTAACGTGAAAAAAATCAATATAAGTATTCACGCTATCCAATGAAGTATCAAAAGTCATGGATCATTCCAAAGTCTTAATTAATTTAAACCGTCATTCATGCATACCAATTAAGCCCAAGCGAGACTGAAAATATATATTGCCATCAGTTGAGCAACTTGGTCAGAGGTTTTTTCATTTTTTATTTTTTTATTTTTTTTACCGGGGGAGGTGGGATGGCTGATGGGGTGCCAACGAATTGATACCTTCTATGGTTTTCCTGTGAAACTTTCACCAGAAAAAAAAAAAAAAAGGATAAAAAAATTATGATGAGAGTCGAGAAGTGCATGATCGGTTTGAAGAGTCTATCTCTTGCATGTATAAAAATAACCTAAAACTTTCGGTTCAAATGAGTCACATTTTTAACAAGAATCTAAGGAAGTATTAAAAGTCATGGGTCATTCTAAAATTCTAATTTAAAACCTCATTCATGCATGACCAATTAAGCCCAATCGAAACTGAAAATGGAAATTTCAAAAGATGTGGGTTACTTATGAATTTTGACAATCGAATATATAAAGAATAACAAACATTAATCACATGTCAAAATTTGTGGCCTAATTTATATTAATGGTGAAAACATATATATGGTGAGACATGATTGAGATAGGACACCAAATTTGATTAGTGACTAATTAGAATCTTAGAATTTCATACAAGAGTTTGGCAAATCATCTGTACAACATGGTTGAGAAAATAACAAGCATGATGGAAGCTTTTTCTACAATTATTCACATGAGGACAGTTTGGGCTTGCATTTATAAGACCAAATCTGTCCTCTTTTTCGCCTTCTTTTTATTGGGTCAAGTGGGGCTTCAAAGAGAACTCCAAACCCAGACCTGCATAAACATGGGTTGGGCTTAGACTTATAGCCAATCACTACAACAAGGGCTTGTCCAAGGGAGTTTGGGGATTTAGAAATAATTCAAGGAAAAAAAAAGGTTTGATGTGATTGGAGAAGTGTAAAATCAGTTGGAAGAATCTGTAAACAATAATCAAGTGTGAGATGCAGAATATATTAATTGGAGGAAGAAACACTACAATTTTCAATTAATCACGTTTTCTTGATATTTTAAACCCCCCCCCCCCCCTCAAGGAAAAAAAAAAAAAAAAAAAATTCACGTTTTTTATATGATAGTATTAATACAAGAAATCGTGTCTTCGAAAAACGTATCAAAAGTTATGGATCCTTTGAAGTTATAATTTATACCCACTTTTTTTTTATTTTTTTGATAAAATAATTTAAACCCATTTAGGTCAGGGTTTTTGGAATCGGGATTGAATCGACTGAATTGACTGTGGATTCCGGTAGATCTCTGAAATGGGTTTTCTAAGGGTTTTTAGCCAATTCAACCTGATTCACAGCAATTCGTATCGGAAAAGAAGACGGAATTTGGTGCTGCCAAGTTCACTTTATTTTTTTTTTCGAGGTGTTCTTTGAACGCTTACCTTCAATATAAAAGAAGAGAATTGATCTAAACAGAAACTAATCCTTCTAAATTTTATATAAAACAACACGTGCTTTATTGAGAAGTCTTCCATAGATGCCGTGTGGAGGAAACTGATGGTGACAGATGAATATAGCATTCCGCAGTCCATATCAGCCAACATGGGTTGTCTAGTGCTGTATTTGGTGACGATTTGTATTATCCCAGTTTCCAGACAAATGGATCAACACTCGAAGACGTTTGATTAATCCCACTCCACTGAAAGCAATAGAAAATATTCATTTAAAGCAGAAACGTACAAATTAAGATATATTTTTTTTGGGGTAGAAACGTACAAACAAAGATTCAAGACATTATAGTTTTGGCATTTAGATCTGGGATTAGGTTGTTGACAGTTTTTTTCTATTTTTTTAATTGCGGATCTGCCAGCGATATTGCTATTCATCACGTGCTACATTTGAGAATCATTTTCTATTTATCTGTGAAGTTTTTTTTTTTTTTTTTTAATTATATTTTTAAAAGTTTGATTTCAATGAAACCCTACCAATAACAAAGACAAATATGGAGTTGTTGAATGATTTTGGAGCATTCAAGATTAATGAAAAATTGTGCAATGCAATTTTGGTTATTGGAATCAATATTGGATCAATCAAGATTAATGAACTTGGCTAGTCTCAACTTGTGAGTTGATCAAGTAGTTGAAGTTCATTCCCGTAATGACCTACGGCAGTTGGATCACAACTGAAGAAGCTGCATAATTGGAGACAAGCTCCACCTAAGTTCGACCCTGGTTTAGTATTCATTCCCATGCTATCAGTCAATTGTTGAATCGACCGATTTGGTATTGGTTTTTTCTTACTTTTTAAATTTATTTGTAACTGTGTCAACCATCTAAGGGAATCGGTTTCCACATCATGTTGAATCATACAAAAGAATTGATTACCACATGTCAACCATCTATGAAAAAACTAAAAAACAATATGAACCAATTCATCTACCAATTAAGAAATGCCTGATTGAGACTGATCTAGGCCGATAACTACGGTTCCATATCTTGAGCAAACTGGTATTTTCTGTCATGGCTTGAGAGCTCATACATAAAAACTAATTAACGAAGAGAGCGTCCATGCTTCAAGATTTTTTTTTTATATTTGATAGTAGTCCATACTTTAAGTTAGACAATATCAAGCTATATACGGACTGAAATCTTCTCCCGCGCGTCAGCCCGCCAGCCTAACATCTGACGGACCGGTATACATCGGTATGTATTTCAATCTATCAGATGTTAAGTTGGCGGACTGGAGCACGAGAGAAGATTTTTTCCACTATAGACATCTAATCTGAGATCATTACACTAGCGTAGGACTTTTCCCAAAAAAAAAAACATTAGCATGGGACCCTCACATTCACGAGGGCCAATATGATCCAAGGCCCTTGAACCATAATACAAGTGGGTCTTAAACTTCGGGAGAAAAAAAAAAAACTTAACTGTACTCACAATGCATACTGATTGTGATATGAGATATGTTACATGGGTGAATTACGTGGCTATGTACTTCAGTGTTTCCAGTGAAATCTAAGAGGATCCCATGAAATACTGGATCCACATTGTCTCCTCCAGGGGAGAGACGACGGTCTAGATGGATGGCTGACACCTGACTCTCGAGTGAATCCAAGCCATCCATCCCAGTCGACACCTCTGTCGGCTCAGTTTGTTAGCTGCGGTGTCGGCTCGGATGGATGGCTCGGATTCACCTGAGAGCCAAGTGATTGCCATCCATCCTAGGCCGCCATCCCTCCTCCTGAAATTTCAGGGAAGAGACGATTTGAATCCTGTGATTCTTGCCGGGGCCCAATATATCTCAAAAGTGGTTCCAGTTTTTTCCACTTAATAAGTTGACTAGGGACGAAGTCTTCAAAGTGGATCCCAATGGTCTCCTCCCTGAAGTTCAGGGAGGAGGGAGACGTCCCAGTCGGATAATCGACACTTGACTCTTGGGAAAATCTGAACCCCATGTCTGAGCCGACACCTCTTGTCGGTTCAGCTTGTTGGCTGGGTATCCACTTGAACGTGGGATTCGAATTTTTTCGAGAGTTACGTGTGGACCATCTGACGGGAACGTCTCCCTCCTCCCAAAACTAAACTTCAAGGAGAAACGATTTGAATCATTATTGGGTAACTGGTAGCCCGTATCCTACACGATATGGGATCCATTGGAACCCATTAGTCGACAAAAAATCGTGGCAATTAACAATCAACCGTGGGTGATCAGAGTTCCATCAAGACTACCACTATTCATTACCAAACAATAATCTGTACACATCACAATAAATGAGGGGTTTTTTTGGGTTTTTATTTTATCATTTTTTTTATTTGTATTTTCTAGCATGCTTTTGCTTTTATGATTGTTTGGTATCATTTTTAAGTAAAGTTTATAAAGAAAAATAAAAATAAAAATAAAAATAACTTCTAAAAAAAAGAGGTTTTGGTCAAGAAGAGTTTTTTTTGGTAAGATTTTAATGAGCATGTATTAAATGAAAGTAAAATGGTAAAATCGATTTTCTCTCTCTTTGTTTTATGAATTCGATCATCATGAACCATTTTTTCTGACCGTTTAACTTTCAATCCGTCTGTTGGATGTCAAGTATAACCAAATTAGGTAAGTGTTTTTAAATTTCAAGTAGATTCAAGAAGGAAATCACTAGACATCAAGATTTAAGAAATTCTGCAACTTGAAGAAATCCAACTCTTGTTCTAGATTTCAACCATATCAGTAGTATTTTTTTGGTCTTTCAAACTTCGATTAGAGTGTCATGAGTTCAAATCTCTTCGGGGTATCTATTAAAAAAAAAAACTCCGACCAGATCCATTGGATGTCAAAACTAAGGAAAAAAAAGGTAAAACCATCTAAACTTCAAGTCAATCAAATTATCACAAAATATCAATGCTTAAAAAATTTTGCAATTTAAAAAAATCAAAATCTTGTTCTTGATTTTAACCACCTTTGTTATAATTTTTCAGTCATCTAACCTCTCTCTGATCAGATATGTCGGATTCAAGAACAAGAAAAAAAAAAAAGTTAAGGGTGTTAAAAGTTCAAGTTGATCGAATAAGTGGATCACAAGATATCATAGCTTAAAAATTTTACATCTTGAAAAAACAAAAACATATTTTTATTCTTAGTAAAATACCAAATTTATTTCTCATTCACTAATCTATTATGCATAGTATTTATCAAAAAAAAAATTTTTATTTTTCATAAAAAATGATTTTCAAAATACTTTTTAATAATTAAATAAAAAAATGATATCAATGAAAACCTTACAAATGGAAAGCAATTAACTTATTATCAAAACCAATGGAAAGAAAAAGAGAAAGAAAGAGACAGAAAAGAAATAATAAAATTCTTGTTAAATCTAATGGTCACATACTTTTCATTTTTTGCCCTTGTTTCAATTGATAGTGAAAGGTGTGTTTTAATTGATAATGAAAGTTGCGAAGACTAATAATGGCATGGGCCATGTCAATGAACAAAAACATGTTCTCTTACCAATTAGTACACGTGATGAAAATCTAAAAGATTAAATTGATTTGATAGTGATGTAGGATAATGTTTTCTTTATCCAACTTGCCTATTTTATTATCCAATGTTTTTGTTTTCTGACACGAAATTTGAAATAGGAAGAGCTTTGTGTCATCCGAAGATCAAAGAAATCGAAGGACGAAACTATAAAAGGTGGTATTATCGATAATTCGATAGGATTTTTCAGGAATCAAGGGCATTGGCTGAGAGACTAAGGTGTGAAACACTTGATTTGCAGATCAAAAAATCTTTTATTACATTCCAAAGCCATGCGAATTGTAATTTACAAAATAAGGTTTCATTTGAATATTTAGAATCATACGGTTGGTTTGGAAACGTTCCTGGGTTGTATTGGGTAATGTTTTTGGAGATTTTCGTTGACAAATCAGTCTTAACTCCTCTATTAAAAAAAGAAAATAAGAACATTATGTTTGGGCACTTAACATTTAAGCTTTGTTAGGTTATAAGGGGAATTGAAAGGAAGGGAAGTGAAAGTTTTAAATTTTAAATGAAAATTTTTATAATGATTATAGCACATGCTATTGTTGCTATTGAAACTGGACTGGCTGACATGTCCCGTCTCCTGCAACAAAGATGTTATCGGAGGTCAGACTGGGTAATTTAGCGACTATTTCGACAATCAAGTCAGTAATAGAGCACACAGTATGAAGCTTATGAGAAGAAGAAGATAAGCTCTTTAGAATGAGATAAGCCTGAGTATTCTTTTGAGTAGAAGGTAAGGTGAAATAATTTGATTAGGTTGGTGAACATCTTTTAACCAGCATGGACAGACCCTAGGTGTCCATGCACGGGTCCCAAGATAAGTCAGGAACCAAACGGTTGATCTTCTATAACCCAACCTTAGCATACAGGTTAACAGGGTCTGAACCAGATGATACTATCGAATGGTGTACCCTTCGGAATTACCCTCCAGTTGACACTTACACAATTCTCATTTCAGCTTAACAGGAGGGTGAATCGGATGGTCTGTCATCTGGCTCACCATCCGGTTATACACTCTGTTACAACAGAGGCTTCCAGAGGGTTATTTGGAGGCTTAACCGGGTGGTATACCATCCAACATATATTTAAGCCTATCCGAAGGTCCAAGGTCAATCGAAGCGATGGATAATCGGAGGGACTCACCCAGAGGGTCATGCCCCCGATTGTGTGTCTCCTGTTGGGATCCTCCAGTGAACAGTCATTACTCCAATAAGGTATATGCCTTACTGGAGAGAGGGTCTTTTGTTATCCGAAGGCCCACACCTGGAATCCTCATAGATTCGGATTCCACTGTGTTGGGTCTTATAGTGCCAACACTTGGCACCCTAACATCTTTCCCTCAGTATAATGTTGAGTCACACCCTAGGATTACCTAGTGATGATGGAGTGTATGGGGAAAGGATTCAAATGACCTAGGATGTATCCCCACTAGCTTAGGCCCATTGAACTAAGCCTAAGACCATTTTTAAGCTCAACCGGATGCTCTGTCGGATGATGCACCACCTAGTTGTCAACATCTGGTTTAGACTCGAGTGACACACTCTCTCTCCTCAGGTTTCTATAAATAAGGAGGCCCACCTCCTTATTTCTCTCCCTTGGTTCCTTATTGAGTATGAGAGTGAAAGTGGAGAAGTTGGAGCTCAAGCTTGGAGCTCAAGCTTGGAGCTCAAACCCTAGCTTCCTCCATTGAAAGTAAGTCCAAACTCCTCTTCCCTTCTTGGTGATGTTTATACAAGGACCATATGGTGAAGCTCCACCACCTATGGTCTCCATTAATGGAGACCGGTTACTGACCTAGAAAGCTAGGTCACCTTCCATCTCCATGGATGGAGGTATCAATGGGGTCATATTGACTCCCATTGTGTACACTAATGGTGGGAGAGTGTTTCCCACCACCTAAAATTAAAGCACACACAATGGGGAGACAAACCCCCAAAGATGAAAACCATCTCTAGTTCGTGCCTGGTTTCTGGGCATTAACCAAAGGCAATAACAGGAAGCTTGTCCGTGACCTTACCTCCGGGTGACTAAGACCATGCCTCCGTCAAGTCAAATGCACTTGGTGGGAAAGACCAACACATAACCGGTGGATCCCAACAGGAGTCGCACAACCAGGGGCATGACCTTCCGGATGAGTGCCCCTGGTTATCTATGGCTCCAATTGACCCTGACCTCAGGATAGTCTTAAATATAAGCCAGAGGCATTGCCAGATGGTACACCACCCGGTTAAGCCTTTAGATACCCTTTTAGAAGCCTCTATTTATGACAGTATATAACCAGATGGTTTGCCAGAGGATTTACCATCTGATCCCATCCTCCAGTTAAGCTGAAATAAGAAACTATATAAGTATTAACCGGAGGGTAATTCCAATAGATATACCATCCAAAAGTATCATTCGGTTTAGACCCAGTTAACCTGTAAGCCTAGCTTGGACCATAGGGAACCAATCCTTGGGTTATCGGCTTATTTTGGGACCTGTGCATGGACACTTAGGACTAGTCCATGCTAGTTAAAAGATATACAACATACTAATGAAATTCATCTAATTAATTGGGTAAACTAATATGGGTAGTGGACAGAGCCTTCTGGCGGCTTCCAGGTTCTTCAATACCATTGGTGTCTACAGGTGAGGAGTCGGGTCCGTAGAGTTTGAGCATGCATTTTGTTGCATATTGTATTTTCATTCTATGACATGCCATCGAATAAACTCTATGTATGAGCATGCATTTGCATAATAACAATAACTATATATATTTGGATGGGTATGATGGTCAAGTGGCGTGTTGGAGCATAATATACGGGCCATGTGGTTTTATGCTAGCACCTTAGTAGAGGCACAATGATCCATTGGAGTGGAGTCGGGGATCTCTACTGGGGTATAATATTTCATTATTATTGCATCTATATGACCATGAATGATGGTGCGTGTGACATGTTGGAGCATGTGCTCATGTACCATGTTGGACTGCTAGCACCTTAGTAGAGGCATGGTGATCCATGGGAGTGGAGACAGGGATCTCCGCTGGGATGCAGCCCATGTATGATTGTTCGTGTAATGGGTGACCTCACGAACCATGTTGGGACGGCTAGTACGTTAGTAGGGGCACGAGGAACCATGGAAGTGGAGAGTTGGGGATCTTTATTGGGGTATAGCCTTGCTAGAGTACAACTTTATTTACTGTGCGCATATACCATGCTGTTTTATTGGTTGGATATGGCTGTTGATGATTGAGATAGGTGTGTTTGTTGATTGATAGGGTATGATGATCGGGTGCCATGTTGGAACATAATATACGGGCCATGTACCCCGGCTAGCACCTAAGCGGGGGCACGGTGATCCATTGGAGTAGATCTAGGGATCTGTTGGGGTGCATCCCCCTTTTTCTTTCCATGTTTTACCTGAGGCATGCATACCCAGGGGAATATGACTTGTTAGGGGAGGAGGGGAGGTTTAGGTGCTTATTGGAGGAACCACGAGCATATGTTCAAGGGGGAGCCACAAACATTAGTCCAGTAGGGGGTTTCGGACAGATCCTCGCTAGGGTACAGACTGACCATGGTAGCATACATAGTTGAATGCCACTCATAATTACTTGTTTATTTATTTACGACATCATTGTAATGTTGTGATAGGGTTGCATTGATACTCGACTTTTGGCTGAGCTGGGATGGGAGTTTACCCCTCGATATCAAAATCTTTTAGCTTTTGTTGCATGTACTTTATCTGTAGCTACTGACATGGCTCCTGTTATGGTTGAAGACACTTCTCTTGGCGAAAGGCCGTTGAGGAATCATGGCGAGGGTTGTGGTGAGACCCACACCCAAAATCCCTTTATTAACCTGGATTCCTCCTGTGCCAGGTCTCAACACATCGACTGATGGAGCACCTAATGAAGACCCTATGATGGTATCCGAACCTTAGGTGAGTCTTCACTATGCGTACTTGGTAGTGTAAAGTGTCCTAGAAGACTTTGGGTAAGGGGGATACACATCCCAAAGCATCCGGGCCAAAGAGATGGTCCATAGGGAGTGTTTTGACCCAATCAGTGGAACGCACCGATAGAACATTCTCCTGATTGAGTTCAGCCGGTTGAACTTGTGTTACACACTCTCTCTCTCCTTGATTTCTTTAAAAGGGACCAAGCCCTCCTTTCACTCTTCTTAGACCGTGCGAGATTGTGAGAGAGTAGAGAAGAAGAAGAAGAAGAAGAAGAGAGTTAGAGCTTAAAGATAAGGAACTCAAGCCCCAGCTTTGATCTTTAGAGGTAAGTATTCATGAGCTTCCTCTTTCTTCCTTGTATTGATGGTTAGAAACCATGGTGGTTGAGCACCAGCACCATTAATGACGTAGGAAACCTAGGTTTAGGTTTACCCAACTCCATTGAGGGAGTTATTGAAGGTAGAGTTTCCTTCCTTCCTTCTCCCTTGGGGAATAAAATGCAAGGATGTTTGGTTGTTGAAACTCCATTAATGGAGATTTCATAATGACCTAGAAAACTTAGGGTTGGTTCACCAACTCCATTGGAGGAGTTATTGGAATCATTGGCTCCCACTGTGCTAATAATGGTGGGAATGAGTTCCCCACCAACTAAAATAGAAGTTTAGTAGTGGAAAACAAGTCTATAAGGCTTGGAGATGTTACTCGGTTCGTGACCTGATTTCTGGGTTTGAACCGGTGCCACGTATTGGATTCATAAGCATGTTCGTTTGATAGCTTGGCTTAAACCGTGGTTCCGCCAAGGTAAATGCCTTGGCTTATTAATTAATGAATTAATCGGAATCTTATCCCGGTGGCACGATCCTCCGCATTAGCCCCAACCATTCAACCAGTTCCCGATGGATCCGCTCGGTTTGAATTCTCCATTTAGGCTTAATGTTAAGCGGAGCCATTGCCAGATGACCGATCACCCGGCCTAGCTTACAAAAAACCTACTGGAATCCCAGGGTTTATATCAGTATACAAACTGGAAGACCAACCGGATGGTCGAGCATCCGCTCATCCTTCCGGTGCCACCTACTTAGAAAATACTCTAAGTGTTTACCGGTTGAACGTACTGGTGGAACCCTTCACCAGTTCCGTCTGTCAGTGCAGTCTGTATTGACCTATAAGCTTAATAATGATTAAAAAGACCACCCTTTGGTTCCCGGCCTTCGTAGGACCCATGTATGGACATGTAAGGCTTGTCCATGTTGATTAAAAGTTATGAAACCAAACTAATGAACCCTTATATGTTAAATAGGTATTGAACAAGGGTGATCGTTGAAGCCTTTTGTATGGCTTCAGATTACTGCTGCACTCTTTGTGCAATCAGGTGAGGGGTCTAGTCTGTAGACGTTGGGCATCTTAATAACATGTCTACTTTCCTATGGGGAGTTAGTGAGGTATGGGTGTATGGTAGTAGGCATATGTGGGGTCTATGGTGGGAGGTAATGAACCCTGTAAGGATGGGTGTCTCTAAGGGGGAAGTTTACTTGTAAAAGTTGTTTAGCGGCCTGAGGTCATTTATTCAGCTTCTATCTTTGCCCAGGATATAGAAACACAAACTTGAGACATAATATAAAATAAATTGCATTTTATATCATTGGATGTTGTATGTATATAGCATGTGATACTAGATTTTTTCACTGAGCTGGGATGTGAGCTCACCCACCTATCGATACTTTTTTTTCAGATTCTTCTGTAGGTGATTTCTCTATTGCTGAGTTTATGGAGTTCCCTTTGGCTAGTGTGGTTGCTGGTACCGAGGATAGTGGTGGAGAGCACGACGAGGGCTGCACCTACAGCGACTGGGTCTACGCAAGACGTAGCCCTCCCCTTACTTTCTCCCTTCCCTTATATACTCTGGATATTATGATTATTTTTGTTAGTAGACGAAGAGGTCTATCTAAAAAATGTATCAGATTTACTCCTTTTTGATTTGGGTATTGTATATGGATATTATAGTATTTTGAGAAGGTATAAATGATTTGTAATTGGAAAATTTGATATATAGTATGGGATATGTTATCATTAAATGCATCTGTCAATATTTAATGCTTTCGTTGTATTATTATTGCTTCTTGATCATTATGGATATTGCATATGTAGACTATGGAATTTATTTTGTAATCATTGTGGTAGCAATCTTGGATGTATTTGGGTGCCACAAGGGTTGACCCGGATATCAAGCCTGATTATTTAGAATGGGCTGTAACAACACTGGTATCAGAGCAAACTACTTTGTATTACTTATAAGTTTTTCCTACACATGCGTTGCCATGTGTCAGTGGTAGATGCATAGGTTAATTAAAAGACATGTACAAACTAACAGTAATGATAGAGACAATAATAATTTAGTCACCAATTACAAGAACTAAACAAGAGAATAATGTACAAGTAAGTAAGAACAATATATATATATATATATATATATATATATATATATATGCCTGTTGAGTACAAAATTGGGAATAGTCTACAATTCTGACCGTTACCCTATGCATATAGTAAGTACCAAAGGATAGATGCTGGTGTCAAACAATAGTAAGAAAAGATAGACTGATCACTGAGGATCACTAGCAGATGATGGAGCAGGCATCATAGAGGCTCGAACTTGTCGAAGGTCCTCATCAAAGGTATCCTGATGCCTCACTATGGTCTATTGAACATACAACATGCCAGTCAGTTCCTCTATGATTTTTTGCTGACCCTCCTGGATAGCGGTAAACATTTCCTCAACTCGAGCCATGCGTCCTTGAGATCTAGCTGCTACTGTAGAAGTGGAAGCCCTGTCTCCTATTGGACTTCCTTCTCGCTGTCACTATCCTCTTTGACAACCACTCTGTGAGCCACTAGATGTCTCTGACATGCTCTCCTGTGTGGATTTTCGATTGCCTCGAGCTTTAGGTCAAACATTACCATTTCATACAGCTTCATCAGAACAACGTAGGTCTAGCCAAATGGGGAAGACTCCTTCCCATTCTCCATTTCCTCTCCAGCAAAGTTCACCCCAAAGTGAGTAAAGATATGAGATAACAAACGACTATATGGCAGCCTTCAATCTGGAACCAAGTGATTTGCTAAGAATAGCATGTGTTTCAAGATAATATATGGGAGACATAGCTTCTCTTCCCGAAGTACGTAGTGCATCACGTACATACCAAAGGTGTTCAACTCATCTCTATGTCAACCCTGGGAAGTATGTTGTGCTGAATGATGCAACTGATGATGGTTTGTAGTCGGGACTTAATATTTCTATTCTCCAGATCCAACTTATCGGAAAGGATGAGCTCCCTTCGTAAAGTGACCCATTGATCCTCTGGGCAGTCTACAACCTAACGAGGCCCAAAATACACAGTTCTTCTAGCAGTAGAAACGTTGAGTATTTCGCCCAGGCTGGCAATGCTCATAATGATACGTACGTCTTTTACCATGCTATATTACGTAACACACCTGCTTCGTCAATAGTATAGCCCAAATTGCAAAAGAAATGCCTAACCAAGTTGGGGTACACATCGTCCCGTATATGTAAGGCTTGGTTCCAACCTAGTGCATCAAAGTGCACTCTAGTAGCAAACCTGGTCAACTCCTCCAAGATAACATAACATCCTACGTCGATCTTGGTCGTGCCGAACTTCGTCCAATTTTGGCTACAGTCATATGGTAGGAAGCATGCCCTGTGAAACCTCTTGGTTGGAACGATCCTACCCTCCTTGCGATGTGTCATAATGCCTACAAGTCAGGCAAATGAAAAAATCTCAGTTAGAATGTTGTCAGGCACCATGTATGATGGGTTGGGCAAGAAAAACATGATTCCTCAGGAAAGCAATGTGGGAAAGCAAAGCCCTAACCCTAGGAGGTCACTATTACATGGGATAAAACCTAGGTATGCTCAATGAAGTAGAATAACAAGAGCAAGGGAGATAACATACCTAAAATCGAAAGAGATGGGGGTGTATCGCCCAATGTAGTTAGAAACTAGCAAGAATAGGGGGAAAAACTTTGGGAAACTTGAGGGAACCCTATTTCTCTATTTTCTCCCAAAATTTTTTGATGTGGGCTCCAAATGAGAACCTGTGAGCCTTTTTATAGGATTTTGGCTTTTCGTGGAACCAGTAGACCGGTTACTTAAGCCCTGCCACTGCTTTGTTCTTCTAGTTGACCAAGAATCGAGTTAATTGAACTATTGGCGCCAAAATAACCGAAGCCATTGAAAAACTAAACCGGAGTTACATACTTCTGCCTAGTGACTCTGGTACATTGTAAAACTTAGAAAATTTTCTAAGTGTTCAACCAGTGGGTTAACCAGATGAACAGTCATCCGCTACTTCATTCGCTTAACCTACTGGAAATCAAGTTAGTCTACAGGTGATACGAATCAAAAGTTAGTTCACCCGGTGCCGATCATCTGGCTTCCCCAATAAATTGGAGGGATTACTAACTAGTCCCACCTAACAGGTGGAGAGTGCTTCTGGTTACTACTACCAGTTCAGGAAACAACATAAAATGGACTTGAAACATGGAACAATTGTGATGCATTGTTTATAAATGCCATAACATGAAGTATTTGAGCTATTGTTATGGTTTAATTGGACTTATGATTGATACTAACATTGGGCATTTACAAATTTGCCCTATCAACCTGCAATACTAACAAGCTATGCCTCCAAGGAGAAGGCCAAGAGGGAGGAATGCCAGTGCAAACCCTCCAACTGAGGATGAGGGTAGTGTAGGTCAGAGTGGTTCAAATTCACCACCACATATACCACCACCACCACCACCACTACCACCTCCTCCTTTGCCACCCATAAATCTTCTGCCTCCGCCTCTAGTGCAAATGGCGACAAATATGGCAACAATTATGGGTGGATTGGTGCGCAACCTGGAAGATGAGCAAAGGAATACGACGGTAGTCTTTATAGAATTATTGGTTGCTCTACGTGGAGTGCCTCCAGCTCTACCAGTCCTAGGACAAGCACAGGGTGGAGGCATACCTCCAATTCCTCCTGAACTGGAGGTGCATGAGCAAGTGCCCCTAGTACCACCAGTTCATCATGATCCGGCTCCAGTGCCTACAGCTCATACTCACCCTACCATGGTAGGCATCCATTTATAGCCTCAATTAGATGGGGCAAAAGTGATGAACAATTTTCAGCTTATGCACCCATTGAAATTTACTAGAGTTGATACCAATCCGATGCAGCTAGCTATTTGGATCCAAGCTATGAAAAAGACCTTGGAGACCCTGATTTACACAGAAGCACAAAAGTTGCTATGTGCAACCTTTCAACTAGAAGGGGTGCCATATGATTGGTGGAAGGGTATCCAACCAACCTTGATGAGGCGCCATGGAGAGATCACATGGCAGATCTTTAAAAATGCATTCTATAAGAATTTCTTCCCCTAAAACTTTAGGGATCATAAGGAGGTTGAGTATCTCAATCACACTTAGGGGAGTACTACTGTTGAATCATATCAACAGAAGTTTGAGGAGCTCTTCTATTTCTGTCACACCCCAATTCTGCACCAACCAGAATGGTGTGATGAACTGTCAATAAACCAACGGTTCAACCAGGATCTCGAATAGGCTATCCCCACCTTTGATAAACTAAAACATATTGCACATTAATCAGAGATAATAAAATAAATAGCGGAAGTCTTACAGATAATGAACTGAGGTCTAGTTATGATACATAATTAATATTTCATTTATCTCCAAGTAACCAAAACATAATTTAATACATATAACAAATATCCAAATACGAAAATTAAACACTAAGTGTTTCCATAGCTGAAACGCTAGCTTGACGAGTCATATTCGTCCTCCATAGCTTGTTCATCATAGCCGCCACCCGTTTATATGTTGGCATGTCGACATAATCTTCAACCGTAAAACCTGCAACATCAGAAACTAAAAAGAATTATGCGCACAAGGGTCAGCTCTCCAACTTGAGCTCAGTGAGTAAACGAAACAATGCAACAAACATATGAATGCATTTAATTCATATCTTTGGTCTGGTTCATAAGTTTGCAATGTGCAATAGAAAGGATAGGTGGCCACCGTACCTCTATACATGAATGTGTGGAACCGCCCAATGGATCAAACACCATTGCTGTCCCCACATGCACCCACCATGAAATAGAGATAGAGCTAAAGTGCTTAGGACCGCACCGCATCACACTTTCCCTGATGCTCTACTCATACCAACACGTAAGCCCCTGTTGGCGAGGGCTTGCAAACTGGGCTTGCAACTAACCAATCCTAATGTCAAACAGTGTATCCAAGGCCTCACCTAACATCCCTCAATACGTTCATAGAGATAGAGCTAAGGCCCCCCGGCAAAGTCAAAGACTACACAGTCCGAGACCACCTCCCCTGATGCCCTACGACGTAATAGTTCTGCTAAAGTAATGGCGACACGACGATGTTAGTGGACAAGACTTGAGTAGAGATAGAGCTAGAGTCTGGTGACCAGGATGAACCACAGTATCGCATCGTCCCCCTGATGCTCCACTTGCATCAAACACACTAACCACACACATACATTCGCATGCCTATTCCTAGCATCATAATCATCATCTTGTTATAAATAAATTGAATTAAATATGCATGAACAGTAACAACAGGAATAGTAGATGACATGTGACATGCACATTACAATCATACAATCATAGAATCATACATGGTATTGGACTTAATAAACGAAATAGTTTATTATTAGCCAATTAGTTTAGGTCTTGTTCCCTCACCTTTGATTGAGCGTAAATCCTTGTTCAAGCTTTATGAATCACTTTCAAATCACTAGAAAGACCTAACAAGTCGATAGATTTTAATTAGAATTAATTCCGTTAAATTTAGACTAACATAAACTGTAGGGTCGCAGGGTAGGGTCGCATCTAGGGTAGCAGTTTCTGCGATCCTAGGGTGTAGGGTCGGACGTGGGGTCAGATACCAATCGACCCTACGTGCGAGCACACCCTCCCTAGGACTTCCCGAGGGCATGTGGTCGATTCTGTGGTCTCGTAGGGTCAGATATCATTCGACCCTACGTGCGACCACACGTATTTTGAGTCAACCTTTCATTCTAAAGTCCATTCTTTCATGTTTGGATCCTTTGGTTTACTTTCATGATCCATTCTATGATTGTTCTATGGCTCAAAACTACATGTTATACACTATTCATAGTCCATAATGATTTCCTCCATGGAATCTCTTGAAACTTGTCCATGGATGGATGATTTGGGTTTCTCCTAGATCCTATCCTCATCATGAACTATTCTAGGCTCTTAAACAAATCATGGAGAATGTATTCATACCTTAGGTTTGCTGAGATTCAGAGTTTTCCTTGAATTTCCTCTTCCTTAGTCTTCTTCTTCAATTCTCCTTCTCTTCCTTCTTTTCTCTTTCTCTCACTTTCAATTAGGGTTCTAAAATGAGTGAAAGAGGCTAAGGGACGTTCAATTTATAGAGAAAAACCCTCCATAATAACCCCCAATGAGTTTAGGAAAGACCCCCTTCGAATTAGGAAGGTTTCCTAATTTTCGGTTCGTGCTGTTTTCGTAGGGTCGGACGTAGGGTCGGATGTACTGAGACCCTATGTTTTTTTAAACGTGAGACCCTAGGGTGTAGGGTCGCATGTAAGGTCAGATGTAGGGTCGTATAATCCGAGACCCTACATTTTAAAACATGCGACCCCACGACCAAAAATTCATGGGTTGGACTTCTGTTGAGGTGGGGTCAACCCTACCTGTTTGGGCATGCGACCCTACCCTCATTTTGAATATTTTTGAGTTAAATTTCATATTGGGTCTTGGATTTCTTCACGCACTTGGTCCACTTGGCTCGACCATGATATGTAGACTGGTCACGACACGAAGTGTAAGGTTAGACCGGGTTTGTGGCGTGCGGGTCTTACAATTTCTCCCCAGTGTCCATGAGGGATGAAGAGCCTAAACTGAAGTGTTTGTACAAGGTCTAAGGGGAGACATCAAAGTAATAGTAGAGTCCATGAGACTGACGGAGTATAGTGATGCCGTACAAGTGTCAAAGAGTGTTGAAGATGACTACCATTAAAATTACTAGGGTTAAAAGAGGCCCATGAGCTTCATTGACAACCACCCCAACAAGTAGTTTTAGGCTCACTACCCAGTTCTTCTGTGACAGCTTCTACTGTTTCATCCATAGTGAGTGTCACACCCCAATTCCACACTATTCAGAATGGTGTGATGAATCGCTAACAAACCAACGGTTCAACCAGGATCTCGAGTAGGCTATATCCGTTTTATCTAAACCCCATACATCCACATTCATAATCAGAGTAAATATACAATAGCGGAAGTCTTATAATAAAATGAACTGAGAATCTACTATGATATTAATATTTAGATAACAAATTATTCTGTATCAACTGAGACGTAAATAAATATCAAATACATGTCCTTAATAAATCCAAATAAAGAAAACTAGAAAAAAATATCTAATCGAATACACATGAGTTGCACTCGCAAGAGGAGTCATGTGTATCTACTTCCTCTTCCACTTCCATCGCCGCCACATTTCCGTACACTGGAGCATTTATATAATCTTCAACAGTCGTACCTGCATCATCAACTAAAAATATTCGACGTCGAAAGGGTGAGCACACATTACGTCTCAGTGAGCAAACAAAACAATGCAACAATACATATGCATGCAGTCAAATAATATCTTTGGTCTGATTTATAGTTTGCACTGTGCTATAGAAAGGATAGGTGGCCGCCACACCTCTATACACGAGTGTGTAGAAACGCCCAATGAAAACGGCATCGTCGCTCCACATGCACCCAGAATGACACAATATACACCCCATGAAAAACGATCATGGCTGTACCGATTGATACCATACCAACAAATAAACCCCTGCTGGCTAGGGTTGCAAACTGGGCTCGCAACTAACCAATCGTAATGCCAAACAGTGTATCCAAGGCCTCACCCCAGCATCCCTCAGAACATCCATAGAGACAGAGCTAAGGCCCCCCGGTAGAGTCAGAGACTACAAGGACCGAGACCACCTCCCCTGATGCTCTACGACATAATAGTTCTGCTAAGGTAATGGCGATATGACGACATCAGTGGACATGACTTGAGTAGACCATGGCACAATATACACCCCATGAAGAACGGTCATGGCTGTACCGGTTGATACCATCCCTACCCGCACTATATACACTGACCAAACACAAACATTCACATGCCTATTCCTATCATCATCATCATCATATTATAAACAATAAAGAAAATATGCATGAACAATTAATAGAAATATTGGATGACATGTTGAATGCACATACAAGCATACACGCATAGAATCAATATGGCATTGGACTCAAGAAATAAAACAGTTTATTATTAACTAGTTAGTTTAGGTCTTGTTCCCTCACCTTAGCTTGTTAATAGATCCTCTTCCAAGCTTTAGAACCACCTTTATAATGTTATTATATTGCTAGAAGACCTAACAAAGTCGATAGAATTTAATTAGAATTAATTTTGAATTTAAAAACCATCGTTAGCGGGGGTCGGAGGTAGGGTCGGAGTCATGATCGACTCTGGTGCGACCCCCTATTCTGGACTTCCCGAACACTGGGGGTCGATGCTCAGGGTCTGGTAGGGTCGATTGGCCATCGACCCCCATGCGACCCCCTGTGGGTTTTGGTCAGTTTTCTTCCTTTCAGTCCATTCTTCGTGTTTGGGGTCCTATGGCTTGCTCCTAAAGTCCATTCTAAACACATTCTATGGTCTAAAACCATGAATCATTCACCTATATAGCTTTCATGAATTTTCCCATGGTTTTCCATGAAAACTTAACCATGGGTTGATGGTTTAGGACTCTCCGAGATCATACTCTCTTCATTACCTAACCTAAGGTCTGTAGAAACTCATGGAATTAGTATCCATACCTGAGAAGAATACTCTTTCTCTGCAACTCTTCTCTTTTTTTTTGCTTTCTTGTCTTACTTGCTTCTCTTCTTCTTATTCTCTTCCTTCTCTTCTCTTTCTCTCAATTCAATTAGGGTTGTAAAAGGAGTGAAAGAGGCTTAGGGACATCCTATTTATAGAGTAGAAACTCCTAAAATAAGTCCCATTGAGATTTGGAAAGAGTCCAACCGAAATTAGAAAACTTTCCAATTTCGGTTTCGGCAAGCAACTGGGGGTCGATGATCCCGTCGACCCCTAGTTCCTAAAGTGTCTGACCCCCTCTGTAAAATTAGGGGTCTGACTTCCTGTCTTGGGGGTCCGACCCTCTTTTGTTGGGTATGCGACCCTCCCCTTTATTTAAGTATTTTTGGGTCGATTAAATACTTGGGATCACGATCTCCTTCACGCCTTTGGTCCATTTGGCTAGACCATGATGGGTAAACCTGGTTCAAGGTGGTAAGACCGGGTTAGTTTGACACGGGTCTTACAGTGAGGCCCACACATAGTAATCTGGCCTCTACTCAAAGGTAAACCTGTATTTGTACTTGGGACAACTTAGCCAAGGCCTACTGCTTCAAGTGCCTCTTCTGTACCATATGGCACTTGCTTTAACTATGAAAAGTTGGGCCACTTTGCAAGGGTGTGCCCAGAGCGGAAGAAGGCACCACCACTGGGTCAAGGCAAGGTCTTTGCCTTATCTACTGATAATGCAGAAGGCTCACCTGGAGTCATCACAGGTATTTTAAATTTTGAAGAGAAGTATCATCTTGCATGACATGTAGTAATTCATATGTATATGTGTAGGTACTATTTCTATGTCTGGTATACCTGCACATGTATTATTTGATTCTAGGGCTACGCATTCATTCATTTCCCTTGCATTCGTCGCTAAGTTGAGAATATCGTCATGCAAGATGACTTGTGCACTAATAGTACATACACCCATAGGATCCAAGCCTGGTCTGAAAGACTAGTATAGACCTTGTGACGTGGACATGGAGGGTAAAGTATTGGAAGCTAACCTCATCTGCCTTGAGATGAAGGATTTTGAGGCAAATTTGGGAATGAATTAGTTGGCAAAACACCAAGCTAACATCCAATGTTCTAGGCGCTAGATTTTGTTCCAACCTACCACTGGAGAAGCCTTTGTTTACACTAGTGACAATACCAGAAAGTGTCACAAGTTGTTTCTATCGACGCTGCAAGCATCTAAACTGATACACCAAGGGTGTGAAAGTTATCTAGTGTTGGTATTGGATACCGAAGCAGAGATGCCAAGATTAGAAGACATATCGATAGTGAATGAATTTTCTGGCATATTTCCTGAAGAGCTACCTGATCTACCACCAGATCGGGAAACAGAGTTTGTGATTGACTTAGTCCCAGGAGCAGCTCCTGCTTCTAAGGCTTTACACTGTATGACTCCTATTGAATTAAAAGAACTCAAGGTACAGCTTCAGGAGCTACTAGACAAGGGTTTTATCAAACCCAGTATCTCACTTTGGGGAGCACCAGTGCTATTTATGAAGAAGAAGGATGGCAGTGTTCATTTATGCATTGATTACCAGGATCTGAACAAGTTAACAATCAAGAACCGACATCCCTTACCTCAAATCGATGACTTGCTCAATCAACTTCAGGAGGCAAGCGTATTTTTGAAGATAAGAGTTACGGTAGGGCTATCACCTGTTGAAGATTAAAGGGAGTGATGTACCCAAGATAGCATTCAGGACAAGATATGACCACTTCGAGTTTTTGGTCATGTCCTTTGGATTAACAAAGCTCCAGCCTCATTAATGGAACTCATGAATTGGGTATTCCATGAGTTCTTAGATAAGTTTGTCATCATTTTCGTCGATGACATCCTCATCTATTCACCCAATGATACCGCTCATGCGGAGCACCTCCACTTGGCATTGCAAAAGCTTAGGCAGGAAAAGTTGTATGCCAAATTCTAGAAATTCGAGTTTTGGTGGAGAAAAGTAGCATTTTTGGGGCATATCATATCAGCTGAAGGATTAGCAGTAGACCCTAAAAAGGTTAGTGGAGTCATGGACTAGAAGACACCCACTTCAGTGACAGAGGTTAGAAGTTTCCTTGGATTGGCCGGCTATTATCGGTGCTTTATTGAGGGATTTTCCCGCATATCAATACCGCTGACCGGATTGACCAAGAAGGGTATAAAGTTTGAATGGTCAGATAAGTGTGAGGAGAGTTTTCAAACTCTCAAACGGAAGCTTGTCTCTACCTTAGTTTTAACCATTCCATCTAAAAAAGGGGGCAAATCTGTGGTCTATGTAGATGCTTCAAAGTATGGGTTAGGTTGTGTACTCATGCAAGACGACTATGTTGTAGCTTATGCTTTGAGACAACTAAAGGTGCATGAGAAGAATTATCCTACCCATGATCTGGAGCTTATAGCAATTGTCTTCGCCTTAAAAATATAGCGCCATTACTTATTGGGAAGACGTTCTGTATAATGTCAAATCATAAGAGTCTGACCTATTTGTTCAACCAGAAGGAGCTAAATATGAGACAACGAAGGTGGCTAGAGCTATTAAAGGACTATGACTGCATCATTAAGTATCACCATGGCAAGGCCAATGTGGTGGCTGATGTGCTCAGCTAGAAGGCGTTAGTTATATTAGATAGGGAAACTTTGGAGTCAATAAAACATGAAGATGGGCATAGTATGGCCCATACATTGGTTCTTAAACGTCCTCCAGAGATTGAAGCCTCTACTACTAATACTATTGTGTCAGAATGGATTGAGGCGACAACGGTGCTGCTCGGTACATTAATTATTCAGCTTACCCTGCTTGATGAGATCAAAGATGCCAATGACAATGATGTTCATTTGAAGACTTTCAAGCATGATCTTAAGAAAGAAAAGCAAGACCCAGACTTTTCTGTGGACAACATGGAATTGATAAGATATAGAGGAAGGGCATGTGTGCCAGAGTCTGCCCAATCATTGAGGGAGACCATCATGATTAAGGCCCATTCCTCTCATTTTTGAGTGCATCCTGGCAGTACCAAGATATATTAGGATTTGAAGAAATCTTATTGGTGGAGAGGTATGAAGGCTGATGTGGCAGCTATTGTGTATTAGTGCCTTACTTCTCAGTAAGTAAAGGTAGATAAACAAAGACCAGCTGGGTTACTTCAATCATTATCGATCCCAAAGTGGAAGTGGGATCATATTACCATAGATTTCATGACAGGATTACCATTGATGTCGACCAATGTAGATGCAGTTTGGGTAATCATCGATTGTCTCGCAAAGGTAGCCTGTTTAGTAGCTGTTAGTCGAACATATACTATAGACAGGTTGGCCAAGCTATATGTTGACAACATAGTGAGATTGCATGGTGTGTCGATGAGCATTATTTCGGATAGAGATCTGAGATTCACGTCCAAGCTATGGAACAATTTACAGAAAGCTATGGGCACACAATTGAAGTTCAGTACTCCGTTTTATCTAGAGACTAATGGATAATTCGAGCACATAGTACAGATTTTAGAAGATATGCTTCGAGCTTGGGCTTTGGATTTTAAAGGCAGTTGGGACAAATATTTATCTTTGATAGAGTTTGCCTACAATAATAGTTTCTAGGCTACCCTTGGCACTGCTCTAAATGAGGTACTGTATGGTAGGCGATGTCGAACTCCGTTGTATTAGAATGAGGTGGGTGAATAAAGAATATTAGGGCTTGATATCATAAAAGACACTTGTGATAAAGTGGATCTACTTAGGAAAAGAATCAAAGTAGCTCAAAGCATGCAAAAGAGTTACACTGATGAGCGGCGTAAAGACTTCGAGTTTCAAGTTGGTGACAAAGTTTTCCTCAAAGTGTTGCCCCACTGTGGTATTCGATGCTTTGGCAAGAAAGGGAAGCTAAGTCCCAAATATATTGGCCCATATGAAATCTTGAGGAGAAGCGATAAAGTAGCATATCATTTAGCTTTGCCTCTTGTGCTATCAAAAGTTCATGACGTCTTCCACATTTCGCTTCTGAAGAAGTATGTTTATGATCCATCTCACATCTTGAGTACGAAAGTTTCATAGATTGATCGAGATTTATCATGCACTGTGGAACCCATGGCAATACTGGACAAGAAAGTACAACAGCTGCAGAACCATTCTATCCCCTATGTAAAGGTTCATTGGCACAGTTATGCAATTGAAGAAGCCACTTGGGAAAGTGAAGATGCAATTCAGGAGAAGCATCCAAATTTGTTTGAAGACTTAGTTATGCCATAATTTTGGAGGAAAAATTCTTATAAATTAGAGGGATTATGAGACCCGCACCAAGAATCCCTTTACTAACCTAGATTTCTCCTGTGTCAGGTCTCAACACATCAACTGATGGAGCACCTGATCGGACCCGATGATGGTATCCAAACCTTAAGTGAGTCTTCACTATGTGTATTTAGAAGTATAAGGTATCCTAGTAGACCTTGGGTGAAGGGGATATACATCCCAAAGCATCTAGGCCAAAGAGATTGTTTACAGGGTGTGTTCTGGTCCAACCAGTGGAACGCACTGGTAAAACGTTATCCTGGTTGAGTTCAGTCGATTGAACTTGACTTACACACTCTTTTTCTCCCCAATTTATATAAAAGGGGGACCAAGCCCTCCTTTCACTCTTCTTGGACCGTGGGAGATTATGAGAGAGTAGAGAAGAAGAAGAAGAGGAGAGTTGGAGCTTGAAGCCAAGGAACTCAAGCCCTAGCTTCGATCCTTGGAGGTAAGTTTTCATGAGCTTCCTTTTCTTCCTTGTGTTGATGGTTAACAACCATGGTGGTTGAGCACCATTAATAGTGACCACCATTAATGACCTAGGAAACCTAGGTTTAGGGTTACCCAACTCCATTGAGGGAGTTATTGAAGGTAGAGTTTCCTTCCTTCCTTCTCCCTTGGGGAATAAAATGCAAAAATGCTTGGTTGTTGAAGATCCATTAATGGAAGTTTCACAATGACCTAGAAAACCTAGGGTTGGTTCATCAACTCCATTGGGGGAGTTATTAGAGCCATAAATGGCTCCCACTGTGCCTAATAATGGTAGGAATGAGTTCTCCACCAACTAAAATGGAAGTTTAATAGTAGAGAATAAGTCTCCAAGGCTTGGAGACGTTACTTGGTTCGTGACCTAGTTTCTGATATGAACCGGTGCCATGTACTGGATTCACAAGCATGTTCTGTCACTGTAAGACCCACACGCCATGAACCCGGCCTAACCTTATATTTTGTGTCGGGACCCGTCTACATATCATGGTCGAGCCAAGTGGACCAAGTGTGTGAAGAAACCCAAGACCCAATATGAAAATTAACCCAAAAACAGTCAAAATGAGGGTAGGGTCGTAGGTTTTAACAGACAGGCCCGACCCTCCCATCGACCCTCACCATCGACCCTCAACCAGGGTTGATGAGGGTCTATGAGTTGTCCGACCCTCTCATCGACCCTCACCATCGACCCTCTGTACTCGAGAAAAACAGCACGAACCAAAAATTAGGAAACCTTCCTAATTTCGATTAAAACCTTTCCTAAACTCAATGGGACTTATTTTGGGAGGTTTTACTCTATAAATAGGACGTCCCTAAGCCTCTTTCACTCCTTTTTACAACCCTAATTGGATTGAGAGAAAGAGAAGAGAAGGAAGAGAAGAAGAGAAGGAAAACTTGAAGAAAAGGCTAAGGAAGAAGAGGAAATTCAGAGAAACTCTAAATCTCAACAAAACTAAGGTATGAATACATTCCCCATGATTTACTTAACACTTTAGAATGGTTTATGAAGAGGATATGACTTAGAAGAAACCCAAATCATCCATTCATGGTTAGGTTTTCATGGAAAACCATGGAGGAATTCATTGAAACCATGTAGGTGAATAAAGTATAGTTCTAAACCATAGAACATGTATAGAATGAATGGTGGAAGCAAGCCATAGGACCCCAAACATGAAGAATGAATTAAAAATTGGAAATTAGACCAGAGTGCACCGAGGGTCGCACACAGGGTCGATAGACCCATCGACCCTATGCATTCTGACCATCGACCCTCAGCATTCGGGAAGTTCAGACAGAGGGTAGGGTCGATAGACCCATCGACCCTATGCATTCTGACCATCGACCCTCTGATCGACCCTCAGTTAACAACATGGTTTTTAAATTGGAAATTAATTCTAATTAAATTCTATCGACTTTGTATAGGTTTGCTAGCAATATAATAACAATATAAAGGTGATTCTAAAGCTTGGAAGAGGATCTAATAACAAGCAAAGGTGAGCGAACAAGACCTAAACTAATTGGTTAATAATAAATTATTTTTAATTCTTGAGTCCGATGCCATGAATGATTTTATGCGTGTATGATTGTAATGTGCATTCAGCATGTCATCCAATATTTTTATTATTGTTCATGCATATTTACTTTACTGTTTATAACATGATGATGATGATGATGATAGGAATAGGCATGTGAATGTTTGTGTTTGGCTAGTGTATATGGTGCGGGTAGGGATGGTATCAACCGGTACAGCCATGACCGTTCTTCATGGGGCGTATATTGTGCCATGGTCTATTCAAGTCATGTCCACTAAGCAAGTGTTAGTGTGCTTGATGCGAGGGGAGCATCAGGGGGAGGACGTGGCATTGTGGTTCAGCCTGGTCACCAGACTCTAGCTCTATCTCTACTCAAGTCTTGTCCACATAACATCGTCGTATCGCCATTACCTTAGCGGAGCTAATATGTCGTAGGGTATCAGGGGGGGACGTGGCATTGTGGTTCAGCCTGGTCACCAGACCCTAGCTCTATCTCTATGGATGTATTGAGGGATGCTGGGGTGAGGCCTTGGATACATTGTTTGACATTAGGGTTGGTTAGTTGCGAGCCCAGTTTGCAAGCCCTCGCCAACAGGGGCTTACGTGTTGGTATGGGCAACCGGTACAGCCATGCCATTTTCATGGGGTGTATATTGTCCATGGTGGGTGCATGTGGGGCGACGGTGCCGTTTTCATTGGGCGTTTCCACACACTCGTGTATAGAGGTGCGGCGGCCACCTATCCTTTCTATAGCACATTGCAAACTTTAAACCAGACCAAAGATATGAATTGATTGCATGCATATGTATTGTTGCATTGTTTTGTTTGCTCACTGAGCCATGATGTGTGCTCACCCTTTTGAATTCGAATACTTTTAGTTGATGATGCAGGTACCACCGTTGAAGATTACATGAACGCTCCTGTGTACGGGCATGTGGCGACAATGGAAGCTGAAGACATAGTGGATACGCATGACTCCTCTTGCGAGTGCAACTCATGTGTATTCGATTAGATTTTGTTTTATTTATTTGGATTTAGTAAAGACATGTATTCGATATTTTATTTATGTCTCGGTTGAAACAACATAATTTGATATTTTATTTATGACTATCACAGTTAGAATTTCTCAGTTCATTATCTGTAAGACTTCCGCTATTTATTTTATTACCTCTGATTAATGTGGAATGTGTTTTGGTTTATCATATGTGGGATAGCCTATTTTGAGATCCTGGTTGAACCGTTGGTTTATTGACGGTTCATCACACTATTCCGAATGGTGCGGAATTGGGGTGTGACAACTTGGTATCAGAGCTCTCGTAGGCCTTACCCATTAAACCTGAATACTTCCACTGGAGTCCATGAACTGAGTTAGGATAAATTAAAAACTTTAATACAAACAAACCATAAGCACCTGTGTTGGTTGAGACAGAAATTAAACAAGACGATAATGTACATATAAAAGGTGGAACCATATATATACACTCACACAGAAAGAGAAGACCAAGAATTATCCTAATTCACAAACAATTTAGGGTATTATCTATAAGTTGGGTAGTTATCCAAGTATACAAAGTACAGTAGCAAGAAGGGAGCTTCTGTATAGCAGAAAATTGGAATACCGAGTTGGTACTCACAAGATGTGAAACTCGTTGTAAGACAGAGGAAGAAGGAAAATGGCTAGTAATGCCAAAACCCCTGTAGAGATAAAGGAAAAGATCTCGGGCTAAATCCAAACAGAGATAAGAGGATAATGGCCCTGTAAGTAGATATGTTTATATAGGATGCGGTGCATTATTGACTTACTCTTATGATTATAGAGGATGCACATACTTGATTTTAATTCTCGTACCTTGACAGGATACCTTCTTGATTTAACCTGTCAATTGGAGTTATAGATATTGTTTCTTTAGTCATAGTCCTGATTATACCAATCTGAACCACTCTCATGATCAACAACATGAACAGAGATATGAACTGAATGAATAGTTAAATGTTTAATCATGTTGAGCGTACATCTTTTGATTTATACCTGATTTATTGATGTACGAAATCTTTCTCCAGATTTATACCCGATTTACTGATGTATGAAAGCTTCTCCAGATTTACTCTTGTAGTGCCTTGACCAATGGCATTATATATTCGATAGAACCTATAACCATGAGGTTAAGAACTGAAAAACCTCTATTCTATGTATTTGGACCACCGTGCAACATAACGACCTTTGGATGTCGATTGGATTACCACAGATTTACTCCTGATTCTTTAATCCTAGGTTCACTAGATAAAGCAAGTGTTTTCATTATGCTAAATCGACGGAAGGAAGTGAATCACTTTTGGATGAACATTTTGATTCATACACTCCCTGACCTTGGATGATAAAGATGATTAGTGATAATGGAATTATTGGAAGAAAGATGATTGGATTCAGATTAAATACTATAGCCAATGAACCTCAAATGAAGTAATGGAGAATCTATTTTGAGATTGCTAAACGGGTGGATATGAATCATGTCTATAAAAGAGTGCATGCGACAAAAGTGAGAACTATCAAGGGTAGCCAGTAAAGAAATAGATAGCACTCTAGTAGAGTTAAAGATGGCTATATTAGTATGTAATTTTGACAAGGTAGAAGATTCCTAAAGGCAAATCTAAGAGTGGATACAAGGATAAAGTCAAAAAAAAATCATGGCATTAATAGTACTCGGTTAAATACAATGATAATTGAGTTATGCCCAATGTTGAGTGATATGATTAAGAAAAGACCAAAAGAGTTTGGCTGAATTAATGAAATTATAAGCATATACCCTAATGCTTATAAATAGATTTGGGATATGAAATTTGACAATAGTCTTTGAAAATCATAAGAGATGAAGGAACTAGACAAGCTCTTCAGACCTTATACTAGATTTTGCTAGTTCAAGCCCTTTGGACTAGATGTTGTATGGGATGAGTGTTACGAACAATGTCCAAATCTTATGGATGGACAGAATTTGGATGCAACCTCAGTCGACTTGAGATGGTAGACTTTGACGTCATCTTGGAAATAGACTGGTTGTCTCAACACTCTACAAGTGATTATGTGCATAGAAGAGGATATCATTCAAGAATAAAATGGCATATGATTTAGTATCATTGGGAGTATGTTGCCTAGGAAGTGAAAGCTGATCCGCTCTATGCTAAAGGCGAAGAGATGCTTTGAAGAGAAATGAGTTGGATATATGGTATCTGTGGTATACGTTACCAAAGAAGCACCATAGATGACAGATATTGATGTGATGCATAAATTCCCTGATGTGTTTCCAGGAGACTTACTGGGTTATCACCTGATCGTGCGACCGAGTTCATCATCGACTTGTTACCAAGGACGATACTCGTGTCAAAGGCACCTGTAGAGTAGCTTCTATAGAGTTAAAGGGATTGAGACGCAACTACAACAGTTATTAGACAAGGGTTCTAATTGGCTAAGTATTGCATCATGGGAAGTACCAATGCAATTCATGAAGAAGAAGGATGGTAGTGTTGTTTGCGTATAGACTACCGGGAACTAAACAAGCTCACAGTCAAGAATCGATATCTACTACCTTAGATCGATGACTTGTTTAAATAGTTGCAAGGAGAAAAGGTAGTTTCTTCAGTCAAGATATCATCAGCTGAAGAATTTTGGACAGAAATATCTCGAAGATAGCTTTTAGAATCGAGATTGGACATTATGAGTTCTCGATTATGACGTTTGGATTAACCAATGCCCTTACATCTTTTATGGAGCTGATGAACTGGGTGTTTCATGACATGTTGGACACGTCAGTCATAGTTTTCATAGATGATATTTGGTTTATTCCAAGAATGAAGCAACTCATACAACGGATCTTAGAACAGCTTCACAACAGCTGAGAAGTGAAAAGCTTCATGTCAAGTCCAAGAAACATGAGACATGATAAAACAAAATGATCTTCTTAGATCACGTAGCATCATATAAAGGGGTTAAAGTGGACCCTATTCAGATAGAAGCAATTGTATGGAATATTGCGAAGATAAGAAGTTTCTTGGGTTTAGCTGGTTATTACTGACGATTTTGGAGGACCACTCTAAGATCGCAAAACCTCTTACCAAGCTAACCAGGAAAGGAGATGAGTTTAATTTGACTGACAAGTGTGAAGAATGTTTCCAAACTCTAAAAGAAGGGTTGGTATCAGCTCCCATCTTGATCGTTTCGGTACTAAGGGAACCTTTTACCCTATCCATCGAAGCTTTCGGATTGAATCTAGGATGCGGGGTGATGCAAGGTAGATAAGCAATTGCACATGCTTCAAGAAAAATTGGAGGAGCATGAAAAGAATTACCCTACTCGTGATTGGGAATTACCGATGAGGAATTGTGTAATCAAGACTTGGAGACATTACCTATATAGAGAAGAATTTTAGATTAAATCGGATTATAAGTGTTTTATTTATCTCTTCATTAGAAAGAGTTGAACATGAGGATAAGGCGATGGTTAGGAATACTTGAAGGATTAAGACGGTGATATTCAATGTCACTGAGCAAGGCTAATGTAGTAGCTAAGCCTTAAGCAAAAAGGGATTATGAGGTCTGAAGAAGGACCGAGTATAAATGTTGTCTTATGTTCTGCAGCAACAGATTCAGATTTGGAGAAGAGTAACTTATAATAGAAGCTAGTGATGATCCAATTGAGCAAAAATTTATGGATAACTTATGGAGCAATAATTCGGCTACGTTTGTGGCATTAAAGATCATCTCAAAATAATTGGATTAAAAAAAATAGTAATTTTGTTATATCTGTATATAAGAACGGTACAAGAAGATTTAGAGAAAGAAAAACCTAACCCTGACTTACTTTGGATGCGGAGAGGTACTTAGATACAGGGGTAGATTCTGAATACCTGAAGATAAAGATTCGGATGTCAGGAAGAGGATAATGATAAGAGCCCATTGTACTCAATATTTAGGACATCCTGGAGAACCAATATGTATCGTGACCTGAAGAGATTGTATTGGTAAAGAGGAATGATAACAAAGGTGGTGTAGTGCGTGTTCCAGTGTCTGGATTATCAGCAAGTAAAGGTTGAAAGACAAAGACCAACATGGCTTACTACAACTACCATTGGAGCCAGTTGGAAAGTGGAACTGCAATATTACAATGAATTTATGTCACTGATTTGCCACTAACTACTAGATCGATTGATGTAATTTGGGTGATTGTTGATCGCCTTATGAAGATAGCTCATGCCATTGCTATACGACCTCGATACACTTTGGAGCGGCTAACTAAGCTATATATGGATAGTATTGTCAGATTGAATGGTATGCATGAGAGCTTAGTGTCGGCCAGAAGCTCATGCTTTATCTTGAAGTTTTGGAAGGATCTATAGGAAACAATGGAGACAAAGTTGAAGTTTAGTACTGCACTTTACCCCAAACCGATGGATAGTCGGGGCAGACTATACAAATCCTAAGAGATATGCTCCGAGCTTGTAGAATTGATTTCAAGGAACTTGAGTTGAGAAGTTACCATGAATTGAAGTTGCTACTAAGCTATCATGTAAATGTCACCTATAAAGCATGGTACGGTAGAAATGTCAAACCCCTCAGTTTTGGAATGAAGTCGGTGAATGAAGAATTTTAAGACCTAAGTCTATGGAGGAAAACTATCGAGTGGTAGACAAGATCAAAGAAAAAAAGGCTAAGACAGCTCAGGATTGTCAGAAGAGACACCAAGACCTTGAGTTCGCCATAAGTGACAAAGTGTTCTTGAAGATATCATTTATGCGTAGTTTGAAACGATTAGACAAGAAGGGAAAGTCATAATTTATATATGTGTTGGATCTTATAAACTTTGGAGAGACATAGAAAAATTGCATATCAATTAGCGTTACCGCTGTCCATGTCTAGTGTGCATGATGTATTTCGTGTGTCACTGTTGAAGAAGTACATTAAAGATCCATATTAAAGGTATTGACCACGGAATCACTGGATTAGATAGAATGTTTAACTATTGAAGTGGTACCAGCCTAGTTCACTATTGGGAAGGTACAATGTTTCCAAAGCCGGGATAATTATTATGTGAAGGTAACCTGGCAAAGACAATACGTGGAGAAGAGTGCATAGGAGGACAAAGATGCAATGCGGAAATAGAATTCCCACCTATTGACTTTGAAGTGAATTAAAAATTTTCAGGACAAAATTTATTTTAAGGATGGGGGAGTTGTAAGATTCGTTCAAATTTTGAGGACAAAATTCATTTAAGGATGGGGGAGTTGTAAGATCCGTACTTTCAAATTTCGAGGACGAAATTTCTTTTAAGGGTGGTGGAGTTGTAAGACCCGCACGCCACGAACCCGGCCTAACCTTATATTTTGTGTCGGGACCCGTCTACATATCATGGTCGAGCCAAGTGGACCAAGTGTGTGAAGAAACCCAAGACCCAATATGAAAATTTACCCAAAAATAGTCAAAATGAGGGTAGGGTCGCAGGTTTTAACAGACAGGTCCGACCCTCCCATCGACCCTCACCATCGACCCTCAACCAGGGTCGATGAGGGTCTATGAGTTGTCCGACCCTCTCATCGACCCTCACCATCGACCCTCTGTACTCGGGAAAAACAGCACGAACCGAAAATTAGGAAACCTTCCTAATTTCGATTGGAACCTTTCCTAAACTCAATGGGACTTATTTTGGGAGGTTTTACTCTATAAATAGGACGTCCCTAAGCCTCTTTCACTCCTTTTTACAACCCTAATTGGATTGAGAGAAAGAGAAGAGAAGGAAGAGAAGAAGAGAAGGAAAACTTGAAGAAAAGGCTAAGGAAGAAGAGGAAATTCAGAGAAACTCTGGAATCTCAGCAAAACTAAGGTATGAATACATTCCCCATGATTTAGTTAAGACTTTAGAATGGTTTATGAAGAGGATATGACTTAGAAGAAACCCAAATCATCCATTCATGGTTAGGTTTTCATGGAAAACCATGGAGGAATTCATTGAAACCATGTAGGTGAATAAAGTATAGTTCTAAACCATAGAACATGTATAGAATGAATGGTGGAAGCAAGCCATAGGACCCCAAACATGAAGAATGAATTAAAAATTGGAAATTAGACCAGAGTGCACCGAGGGTCGCACACAGGGTCGATAGACCCATCGACCCTATGCATTCTGACCATCGACCCTCAGCATTCGGGAAGTTCAGACAGAGGGTAGGGTCGATAGACCCATCGACCCTATGCATTCTGACCATCGACCCTCTGATCGACCCTCAGTTAACAGCATGGTTTTTAAATTGGAAATTAATTCTAATTAAATTCTATCGACTTTGTTAGGTTTGCTAGCAATATAATAACAATATAAAGGTGATTCTAAAGCTTGGAAGAGGATCTAATAACAAGCAAAGGTGAGGGAACAAGACCTAAACTAATTGGTTAATAATAAATTGTTTTTAATTCTTGAGTCCGATGCCATGAATGATTTTATGCGTGTATGATTGTAATGTGCATTCAGCATGTCATCCAATATTTTTATTATTGTTCATGCATATTTACTTTACTGTTTATAACATGATGATGATGATGATGATAGGAATAGGCATGTGAATGTTTGTGTTTGGCTAGTGTATATGGTGCGGGTAGGGATGGTATCAACCGGTACAGCCATGACCGTTCTTCATGGGGCGTATATTGTGCCATGGTCTATTCAAGTCATGTCCACTAAGCAAGTGTTAGTGTGCTTGATGCGAGGGGAGCATCAGGGGGAGGACGTGGCATTGTGGTTCAGCCTGGTCACCAGACTCTAGCTCTATCTCTACTCAAGTCTTGTCCACTAACATCGTCGTATCGCCATTACCTTAGCGGAGCTAATATGTCGTAGGGTATCAGGGGGGGACGTGGCATTGTGGTTCAGCCTGGTCACCAGACCCTAGCTCTATCTCTATGGATGTATTGAGGGATGCTGGGGTGAGGCCTTGGATACATTGTTTGACATTAGGGTTGGTTAGTTGCGAGCCCAGTTTGCAAGCCCTCGCCAACAGGGGCTTACGTGTTGGTATGGGCAACCGGTACAGCCATGCCGTTTTCATGGGGTGTATATTGTCCATGGTGGGTGCATGTGGGGCGACGGTGCCGTTTTCATTGGGCGTTTCCACACACTCGTGTATAGAGGTGCGGCGGCCACCTATCCTTTCTATAGCACATTGCAAACTTTAAACCAGACCAAAGATATGAATTGATTGCATGCATATGTATTGTTGCATTGTTTTGTTTGCTCACTGAGCCGTGATGTGTGCTCACCCTTTCGAATTCGAATACTTTTAGTTGATGATGCAGGTACCACCGTTGAAGATTACATGAACGCTCCTGTGTACGGGCATGTGGCGACAATGGAAGCTGAAGACATAGTGGATACGCATGACTCCTCTTGCGAGTGCAACTCATGTGTATTCGATTAGATTTTGTTTTATTTATTTGGATTTAGTAAAGACATGTATTCGATATTTTATTTATGTCTCGGTTGAAACAACATAATTTGATATTTTATTTATGACTATCACAGTTAGAATTTCTCAGTTCATTATCTGTAAGACTTCCGCTATTTATTTTATTACCTCTGATTAATGTGGAATGTGTTTTGGTTTATCATATGTGGGATAGCCTATTTTGAGATCCTGGTTGAACCGTTGGTTTATTGACGGTTCATCACACTATTTATGCATGAACAGTAATAATAAAAATATTGGATGACATATCGAATGCACATAACAATCATACACGCATAAAATCATTCATGGCATTGGACTCAAGAATAAAAATAGTTTATTATTAGCCAATTAGTTTAGGTCTTGTTCCCTCACCTTTACTTGATCGTAGGTCCTCTTTCAAGCTTTAAGAATCAACTATAAATCGATATTATATCACTAGAAGACCTAACCAAGTTGATAGAATTTAATTCGAATTAATTCAGACTTTAAAAGCATGCTGTTAACTGGGGGTCGATGCTAGGGTCGGAGGTTTGATCGACCCTGGGTGCGACCACCCCTATTCTGGACTTCCCGAACACTGGGGGTCGATGATCAGGGTCTGGTAGGGTCGATTGGCCATCGACCCCCGTGCGACTCCCTGTGGGTTTTGGTCAATTTTTCATCCTACAGTTCATTCTTCGTGTTTGGGGTCCTATGGCTTGCTTCTACAATCCATTCCATACATGTTCTATGGCCTAGAACCGTAGTTCACTGACCTATATGGCCTTCATGATATCCCCCATGGTTTTCCATGAAAACCTAACCATGGGTGGATGATTTGGGTTTCTCCTTGATCATTCCCTCCTCTCTATCTATTCTAAGGTCTGTAGAATTACATGGAGATAGCATCCATACCTGAGAATTAGGCTTGTTTCTTTGAAGCCTTCTCCTTGATCTTCTTCTCCACTTTCCTTCTCTTCTCTTTCTCTTCTCCTTCTCTTCTCTTTCTCTCAATCCAATTGGGGTTCTAAAAGGAGTTAATGAGGCTTAGGGACGTCCTATTTATAGAGTAGAAACTTTCAAAATAAGTCCCATTGAGATTAGGAAGGAATCCCATTGATTTTAGGAAAGTTTCCTAATTTTCGGTTCTTGCTGTTTTTACCGATTACTGGGGGTCGATGGGGGGCTGGAGATCCCGTCGACCCCTGGTCCTTAAACTGTCCGACCCCCGGTATAAAACTGGGGTCTAACTTTTATACTGGGGGGGTCTGACCCTCCCTTGCTGGGTATGCGACCCTCCCCCTATTTTTAGTGTTTTTGGGTCAGTTTAATACTTGGGATCGTGATCTCCTTCACGCACTTGATCCGTTTGGTTTGACCATGATGGGTAGACCTGGTTCAAGGTGGTAAGACCGGGTTAGTTTGATACGGGTCTTACAACTCCCCCCTACTTATAAAAATTTCATCCCCAAAATTATTCATACCTTGTGAGTCGAATAAATGAGGGTATTGCTTTCGCATAGCATTTTCTTTTTCCCATGTAATTTCTTCCATGTCTCTACTTCTCCAAGTGACCTTAACATAATAGATATCTCGGTTGCGTAGTCGTTGAACTTTTCGACTAGTGATTTCAGTTGGTGTTACTTCAAATGTCAAATCACCAGTCAAATCAGGCAGATCTACTGTCAGAATGTGTTTTGGATCTTTGACATACTTCTTCAATAAGAAAATATGAAATACGTCATGCACACTTGACATAGATGGTGGTAGTGCTAACTGGTAAGCCACTTTCCCACGCTTAGCTAGAATCTCATATGGCCCGACATATCTTGGACTTAGTTTCCCTTTTTGTCTGAACCATTTCAATCCTCGCATAGGTGATACTTTTAAGAATACTTTATCACCCACGACGAACTCAAGGTCTCGGCGTCGGGTATCGGCATATTGCTTCTGACGATTCTGAGTTGTTCCCACTCTTTCTTTGATAATGTCGACCACTCGACAAGTCTATTCAACAAATTCCGGTCCAACAATACTACGTTCCCTAACTTCATTCCAAAACAAAGGAGTTCGACACTTTCTGCCATACAGTGCTTCATAGGGTGCCATCTGTATAGTAGTCTGATAGTTATTATTATAAGCGAACTCAATCAGTGGTAACTTTTCATCCCATGATCCTTTGAAGTCAATTACACATGCTCGAAGCATATCTTCTAGAATCTGAATTGTACACTCCGACTGTCTATCTATCTGTGGGTGGAATGCAATACTAAACTTCAATGTTGTACCCATAACCTTTTGCAATCCTTCCCAAAATTTTAAAGTAAATCGTGGATCTCTATCGGACACAATATTTTCAGGTACGCCGTATAATCGCACAATGTTATCCACATACAGCTTAGCTAACCTCTCCAGTGTATACTGGGGTCGTATAGGTATAAAGCGAGCTGTTTTAGTCAGGCGGTCTATAATCACCCAAACTGCGTCAACTACTCGAGGAGTCAGTGGTAATCCCATGACGAAGTCCATAGTGATGCAGTCCCATTTCCATGCTGGTTCCAGTAAGGGCTGTAACAATCCTGTCGGTCTTTGTCGTTCTACCTTTACTTTTTGACAATTTAGGCATTGAGACATGTACTTAGCTACATCTGCTTTCATTCCTCTCCACCAGTATAATTTCTTTAGATCATGATACATCTTAGTGCTTCCAGGATGTATCAAATAGATGGTGGTATGGGCTTCTTTCATTAATCGATGTCTAATGTCCACACTTTCTGTTTCGGGTACACATATTCTTCCTTTGTACTTCAATAGCTTTTCTTCGTCCAAGGTGAACTCAGGGTTAGTTCTCCCTTTTTCGATGTCTTCTTGTACCGTTCTTACGTAAGGGTCTAATTTTGATAGCTGTCTTCACTTCATCAACTATATCCGGTATAATTTTTAATGTGGCGAACATATTTGAAAACCGATGAATAAATCCTTGGTTGGCTGATCCATCTGGTGCATCTATCACAAACTGCTCATTACCGTGCTTGAATACCTTTCTGGTAGTACACATTGCGGCAGTTATGCTAACCTCTCCCTGAGATTTTATCATTGCCTTTCTACTCAACGCGTCGGCTACTACATTAGCTTGTTCCCGGATGATACTGGATATCATAATCATAGTCTTTCAATAGTTCCAGCCTTCTTCTTTGTCTCATATTCAGCTCCTTCTGATTAAATAGATAAGTAACACTTTTATGGTCTGATTTAATCTGAAACTTCTCCCCGTACAGATAATGTCTCCATATTTTGACAGCATGTACTACTGTCGCTAATTCCAAATCATGTGTGGGGTAATTCTTTTCATGTGTCTTCAGTTGTCTGGAGGCATAAGCAATTACTTGTTCTCCTTGCATAAGTACACATCCTAATCCCAGTCCTGACGCATCGGTGTACAAGATAAATGGTTGTCCTAGAATCGGGATGGTCAAGATTGGAGCTGATATCAATCTAGCTATCAAGGTTTGGAAACTCTTCTCGCATTTATCTGTCCAGACAAACTTTTCGCCCTTCTTAGTCAAACTGGTAAGAGGTACGATAATTCGGGAATAGTCTTCCACAAATCATCGATAATACCCAACTAGACCCAGAAAACTTTTAATTTCCGCAACGCTCTTCGGTGCTTCCCACTTTACAATAGCCTCGATCTTGCTGGGATCCACTTTAATTCCTTCAGCGGATACTACATGGCCTAGAAATACGACTTCCTTTAGCCAAAACTCACACTTTTTCAATTTGGCATAGAACTTTTCCCTTCGTAGTCGCTGCAGAGCGGCATTTAGATTCTTGACATGAGTTTCCTCGTCTTTGGAGTAGACTAATATATCATCAATGAATACAATAACTGACATATCCAACATGTCATGGAAAACCCGGTTCATAAGTTCCATAAAGGTTGCTGGTGCGTTTGTCAATCCAAAAGACATGACCAAAAATTCATAATGTCCATATCTGGTCCTGAATGCTGTCTTGGGGATATCACCATCCTTAATCTTCAGCTGATGGTAACCTGATCGAAGATCAATCTTTGAGAATACTTTGGCACCTTGCAATTGATCGAACAGGTCATCGATCCGAGGCAATGGATACCGATTCTTGATTGTCAGTTTATTCAGTTCTCGGTAGTCTATACACAAGCGAACGCTACCGTCCTTTTTCTTCACGAATAAAACTGGCGCTCCCCATGATGATATGCTAGGGCGAATGTAACCCTTGTCCAGCAGTTCCTATAGTTGTACTTTCCATTCCTTCAGTTTAGTAGGAGCCATTCGATAGGGTGCTTTCGATACTAGTGCGGCTCCAGGTGTAAGATCTATAACGAACTCTGTAGCTCGGTCGGGTGGTAATCCTGATAATTTTTCAAGAAATACGTCTGGATAGTCACGCACGACATCAATATCTTCCATTCGTGGTGCTTCCTTGGCAATGTGAACCACATATACTAAATAACGGACTGCTCCTTTCTTAAGGCACTTCTTAGCCTTTAGCGCCGAGAGTATGAGCTTTCATTTTCGGGAAAGTTTCGTTCCTGTAAAACTGAACTCGGCTCCTTCCTTGTCTTTAAATGTCAGCTTCTTTTCGGCACACAATTGGTTTGCAGAATGCCGAACTAACTAGTCCATTCCCAAGATGATGTCAAAGTCTGCCATCTCAAGTTGGATCAAGGTCGCATCCAAGGTCTTTTCATCAATAAGAACTGGACATGGTCCATAACCTTTTTCTAACTCCACTTCTAATCCCATAGGTGATCGTACAAGCAGTTTGTAGTCTAAAGATTTAATGGGTAAATTCAACTTCTTTCCAAATGACACAGATATAAAAGAATGAGTAGCTCCTGAGTCAAAGAGTACTCTGGCGGGAATGCCATTAATAGGTACGATACCTGTGATTTGTTTTGATTTAGTCTACATGCTCATACAATGTAATACAACTGTAAGTCGTACCTGTAACCACATCAGACAATGCGACAGCATCCTCGGATGTAACCGCGTAAACTCGTCCTTGATGTAGCTGCTTCTTAGGCTTAGGACATTCCCTTGCTATATGTCCCACTTGGTTGCAGTTATAACATTTTATCCCTTCAGTAATTGGCTTCTGTTGCTGTTGAACAACGGGGATAGTCTTGGTCGCTGCGGTAAAGCCTTGAGCACGGAAGGGTTTGAATGTTTTGTTATTCCCTCCGTTATAAGAATTTCCAGCTGGCCTTTTTATACCTCTGTTTTATGAAATAACTCTCCTTCTGGCTCGATTCTATAACTCGAGCAATTTGTGCCGCTTCATTATAGATTTTCTTTTCATGTCCCAGAACGTGCTCACGGATGCTTCCCCTAAGTCCCATGACGAACCTTCGGGTCTTTGTGGTTTCCTCTTGCATACTAGTGGGTGCAAAGAAAAACAGCTCCTCATAACGCTGTTGATACGCATCCACAATCATCTGTCCCTGCTATAAACTCAGGAAGTCTCTTTCCATAGAATCTCTGAAACTTTTGGAAAGTACTTCTCAAGGAACGCCTCTTTATAAATATCCCAAGTCAGTTGGGCGTGCTTTGTAAGCAAATACGTCCTGGTAGACCTCCACCAGTGGTGTGCATCTCCTTTCAGCATAAAGGTGGCACACAACACCTTCTCTTCTTCATTTAATGTCATCATCATAAAATTTCTTTCCATTTCGTCAACCCAGTGTGCCGGCCATAAAGGATCTGCTGGCTTGCCATTAAACTCTCTGGGCTTTAATTTCAAAAAATGTTCTACTAGTCTGGAGTGGTCTAGAGGTTGCGCAACATACGCTCCATATATAAGTGGTTGGTATTAATATCCACCTTGAGCTATTTCAGGATTCGGTACTTGAGCCTGCATGATAGGAGTCTGAGGTGCGTGGGGTACTGTGTTACTTCCCCCGGGTGCTGTGCTTGCCTGTCCAGCTGGCATTGGAGGTGTTTGTGCAGTTGGAAGAGTTATGCTTATGGCAGCTTGGATAGTGGCTTGTGCTTGTTGCATCTATTGCAGCTGTTGGGCCAAGTTCATTACGACTGTGGCCAAGTATGTAGGTAGAGCTGGCAGATTGGTAGGATTTTCCTACCCATTTGTGATGGATGATTTCGTGTTCTTGTCCCCCTGTGGTTCCAGGTGTGTCTGGTTATCTCCCCCCACAGGTGGTGGTGGTGGGATAGAGTTACGGCTCTGTCTGGTTGCTTTGCGTCCCACCATTAATTAATCTGCTAGTAGGATTGCCTCGTTATTGAACACGAGAGACAATCATTAAATACTTCATCCTCATATTTTAAATCCTCTAACAAATTCAAATTTCAAAATTTTCAGATCATTCTATCGAAAATGCTATGTTTTCACTGCAGGGTCGATGGTGGGGGTCGATGGGTGTCCGACCCTCAGTATTCGACCCTGGAAAATCACCCATTCTTCCCGAGAGCCGGGGGTCGGAGTATGTCCGACCCAGGGTGCGACCCCTGGTTCTTTGTTAGGTTCCCGAGAGCCGAGGGTCGATGCTGGGGTCGATTGTTTTAATCGAATTTTCCGACCCCCAGACAAAAAATCTGATTTTTAAGTCCGATTCAAAGTCCATTTCTCATTCTTTCTTCTCCGCTTCGACTCAGCTCGTCCCTCTAAGTTGCTACAGTGCCCATTCCGATCCGTTAGTGGTTTGCACTCCTCGTTTCGTCGTCTACACCTCCGCTACAGGTATTTCTTCTAACTTTTTATGTTTTTAGGGTTCTTAACCTAGATTTTTGCTCGTTTATCTCGTATATTTCAAATTAAACTTTTTCCAACAGTAAAAATTCGATTTTTATTGGGGGATTTTGTTGTTGGTGACTCGAGGAACGAAAGCCCTCAAAAATATTTGAGTTTCATCGGTTGGTTATCGAGAGACTCGAAATTTTCACTTTTTGCCCTAATTTTGTCGAAATTTTGAATTTCTTGAAATTTCTTGCAATTCAATCTAATTAGTTGAAATTTCCGACTGTTTGAGTCTCACAAGATAGTTTAGGATCTATATAAGTCCTCCTGCCCACGTGTATGGGTGAAAAGTGTTGTTTTTGACCCATTTACCTCGTTATTACGATGAAATCTCAAGTTTTTCCCTTCTACTAACCCATTATTTGTTTTTCTTTCTTAATTGCAGATACTATGGCTCGTACCAAGGTACCCAGAGTTCGCGACCGTCTCCGCTTCCATTCCAACGAAGCCAAGACACATTATGCCCACTATGCTCGCAAGAAAGTAGAGGGAGGCTACAAAGTGGACTTGGCTGACTTAGCCTTGTTCAATGTGGAGAGAGCCTTTGGTGATATGGGATGGCTTCTTGTCATCACTTATGATGCGTGTACCCGTCTTGACTTGGTACGCCAGTTCTACTATAATCTCCAGGTGGTGGGAGATTACAATGATGTGGAGAGGGGTGATGAGCTTCGCATCACGAGCTACGTCAAGGGAGTTGACATCTCATTTGATTATCAGCAGTTGGCTGACTTACTAGGCATTTCCTATGCTGGCCCCATGGTGTTCTATGCTCCTGGAGAGCCCCAGTTCTTCTCTCTATAGATGAGGGCTGAGATCGATAGCCAACTCATTCGACCTGATCGCTGACAAATGAAAGCGAGTTGTCTGCGCTCAGATCCACGGGTATATTGCAAGGTCATCCAGCATAACCTGATACCGCAAAGTGGTCATTACGAGAGGATCTCCCAGTTGACCCAGTATCTATTATATTGTATATGCACTAGGCAGCCCGTCTGCCTTCCATACATCATCATGTGTACCATGATCAGTGCCACGTTGCCCAGTTACACTAGCAACCTTCCTTACGGATGCATGATCACTACCTTGCTTACTCGCCTGGGGGTTGACTTAGTGGATGAGAAGATTCAGAAGAAATCCTTCTCATCACCTCTGGATTGGGAGGCTATTTGCAAGATGGGCATGCGGGATGCCCAGGTCAGTGATGAGGAGAGGAACGCGATGGTGCACCCTCGCACTCGAGTGGAGATAGCTGATTCTGAGGCTGCAGCAGCAACCGCTGGAGCAGGGTTTCATGGGGATGATGACGATCGACTGTACATGTATGTAGATGCCATACCCCCTCCATCACCTACTCATGCTATTGGAGCTGGTCCGTCTTCTTCAGCTGGTCCTTCGCATGCGGCTGGTCCTTTGTATACTCCATCTGATGACATGATGAAGATATTACATGAGATACGAGAGGCTCAGTGTATGTCTGACCTGAAGATGGGAGAGCTTATAGAGGCTCAGCGTATGACTGACCAGCGGGTGGCTGATCTCACAGCTAGTCTCCAGACGAGCCAGACTCAGATAGCCTGGTTGACCAGGGTCTACGCTGAGGACTATGATAGAGACCATGAGGCACCACCTCCCCCAGCACCTCCAGCTTCTTGATGTACTCCTTTTATTTTTCTTTTTTGTACTTGAGTAACCGTCCGGACTGTGGACTGTGCTTTTGAATATATATATATATATATATATATATATATTATTATTTTATTTATTTTTTTTATTTTTATATATATATATATATATATATATATATATAGACGTTTGTTCTTCCTTTTGGTTGTATAAAACTTTGTTTCTTATTTAATAGATGCATTATTCTCTTTTAGTTTAGTCTCAAACAACACAGGTGCTTAAGGTGTGTTATTATTACATTTTTGATTTTTATCCTATCTCAGTTCACGACCTTTTGTGGAAGTATACGGTTTCACGAATAAAGCTTGAGATGCTCTAATACCAAGTTGCCACACCCCAATTCTGCACCATTCAGAATGGTGTGATGAACCGTTATAAACCAACGGTTCAACCAGGATCTCTAGTAGGCGGTATCCATTAAAAATAAAACCACGCACATCCACAACCATAATCAGAATAAATACACAATAGCAAAAGCCTTATAGTAAATGAACTGAGCACTCTAAATGTAATAATCATAATTAAAATATCAAATTATTGTTGTATCAACTGAGACATAACTAAATAAAATATCAATTACATCTGTTTATAAATCCAAATAAAATCCTAATGGAACACGCATGAGTTACACTCGCATGAGGGGTCATGCGTATCCTTTAAGTCTTCAGCTTCCATTGCAGCAATGCGCGCATACACCAAATCATTTATATAATCTGCAACTGTGGTACTTGCATCATCAACTAAAAATATTCGACGTCAAGAGGGTGAGCACACATCATGGCTCAGTGAGCAAACAAAACAATGCAAAAAACATTTGCATGCATTCAATTCATATCTTTGGTCTGGTAAATAAGTTTGCAATGTGCTATAGAAAGGATAGGTGGCCAAAGATTCACGTTTATTGACGCCGCACCTCTATACACAGGGTGTGGAAGCCCGCCCAAAGGTTAACGTTTATTGTCGTCCCCATCCACCCTACCATGAACATTGTACAACAAAGGTTAACGTTTATTGCTGTACCCGTTGCCCATACCAACACGTAAGCCCCTGCTGGCGAGGGCTTGCAAACTGGGCTCGCAACTAACCAATCCTAATGCCAAACAGTGTATCCAACGCCTCACCCCAGCATCCCTCAATACGTCCATAGAGATAGTGCTAGGGTCTGGTGACCAGGATGAACCACAGTGTTACGTCCCCTCCTGATGCCCTACGACGTATTAGTTCCGCTAAGGTAATGGCGATACGATGATGTTAGTGGACAAGACTTGAGTTAGAGATAGAGCTAGAGTGCTGAGGCCCCGCCTATGACACCTCCCCCTGATACTCGCTCGCATCAAGCACACCAACCACACACCAACCACACACATACATCCACATGCCTATTCCTATTATCATCATCATCATGTTTTAAACAATAATTAAATATGCATGAACAGTAATAATAGAAACATTGGATGACATATCGAATGCACATAACAATCATACACGCATAAAATCATTCATGGCATTAGACTCAAGAATAAAAATAGTTTATTATTAACCAATTAGTTTAGGACTTGTTCCCTCACCTTACTTGATCGTAGGTCCTCTTTCAAGCTTTAAGAATCAACTATAAATCGATATTATATCACTAGAAGACCTAACCAAGTCGATAGAATTTAATTAGAATTAATTCAGACTTTAAAAGCATATTGTTAACTGGGGGTCGATGCTAGGGTCGGAGGTTTGATCGACCCTGGGTGCGACCACCCCTATTCTGGACTTCCCGAACACTGGGGGTCGATGATCAGGGTCTGGTTGGGTCGATTGGCCATTAACCCCCCATGCGACCCCCTGTGGGTTTTGGTCAATTTTTCATCCTACAGTTCATTATTCGTGTTTGGGGTCCTATGGCTTGCTTCTACAATCCATTCCACACATGTTCTATGGCCTAGAACCGTAGTTCACTCACCTATATGGCCTTTATGATCTCCCCCATGGTTTTCCATGAAAATATAACCATGGGTGGATGATTTGGGTTTCTCCTAGATCATTCCCTCTTCTCTATCTATTCTAAGGTCTGTAGAATTACATGGAGATAGCATCCATACCTGAGAATTAGGCTTGTTTCTCTGGAGCCTTCTCCTTGATCTTCTTTTCCACTTTCCTTCTCTTCTCTTTTTCTTCTCCTTCTCTTTTTATTCTCAATCCAATTAGGGTTCTAAAAGGAGTGAAAGAGGCTTAGGGACGTCCTATTTATAGAGTAGAAACTTCCAAAATAAGTCCCATTGAGATTAGGAAGGAATCCCATTGAAATTAGGAAAGTTTCCTAATTTTTGGTTTGTGCTGTTTTTACCGATTACCGGGGGTCGATGGGGGGGTCGGAGATCCCGTCGACCCCTGGTCCTTAAACTGTCCGACCCCCGGTATAAAACTGGGGTCTGACTTTTATACTGGGGCCGTCCGACCCTCCCTTGCTGGGTATGCGACCCTCCCCCTATTTTTAGTATTTTTGAGTCTGTTTAATACCTGAGATCATGATCTCCTTTACGCACTTGATCCGTTTGGTTCGACCATGATGGGTAGACCTGGTTCAAGGTGGTAAGACTGGGTTAGTTTGATACGGGTCTTACATGTTCGTTCGATAGCTTGGCTTAAACCATGGCTACGCCAAGGCAAATGCCTTGGCTTATTAATTAATGAATTAATCTAAATCTTATCCCAATGGCATGATCCTTTACATTGGCCCCAACCGTTCGACCAATTCTCGATGGATCCGACTGGTTTGGATTCTCCATTTAGGCTTAATGTTAAGCGGAGCCATTGCCAAATGACTGATTACCTGGCCTAGGTTACAAAAAACCTACTAAAATCCCAGGGTTTATATCAGTATAGAAATCAGATGACCAATCAGATGGTCAAGCATCCGCTCATCCTTCCGGTGCCACCTACTTAGAAAATACTTTAAGTGTTTACCGGTTGAACGTATTGGTGGAACCCTTTACCAGTTTTGTTTGTCGGTCCAGTCTGTATTAATCTATAAGCCTAGTAATGATTAGGAAGACCATCCTTTGGTTCCTGACCTTCTGTGGGACTTGTGTATGGACATGTAAGGCTTGTCCATGTTGATTAAAAGTTATGAAACCAAACTAATGAATCCTTATATGTTAAATAGGTATTAAACAAGGGTGATCGTTGAAGCCTTCTGTATGGCTTCAGATTACTGCTGCACTCTTTGTGTAATCAGGTGAGGGGTCAAGTCCGTAGACGTAGGGAATCTTAATTACATGTCTACTTTCCTAATAACATGCTCAGGTTGTTATTTAATTATATGTTTTTCATGATTGCTATGTATGAGAATGCATTTGCATTAAAGCAACTATGAATGTTTGTATGATTGTTTGGCTATGGTGGATGTGCAGAGTATGAGAGTACAATACATGGGCTACGTTGTTGATGCTAGGCTCTAGCGGGAGCATGGTGATCCATGGGAGTAGAGCTGAGGTTTGTTGTTAGAGTATAGTTTTATTTATGAATTTATACAACCATGTATGATGGCTCTTGTGACACATAGGAGTGTGGGTGCACGAGTCATGTTGGATTGTAGCAATGTATGGTGGTTCGTGTGATGCATGGGAGTGTGGACACATGGGTCATGTTGGAATGTTAACACCCTATTAGTAGATACGGTGATCCATGGAAGTGGAGCCGAGGTTTTCTATTGGTGGATAGTACGATGGTTATGTCGACATTTTAGTAGGGGCATGGTGATCTATGGGAGTGGTGATCCAGGGACTTCTGTTGGTGGACAATCAAAGTAAAATGAATGAACATAATAGACATAGGTGGTGCCATTCCCTGTTTCCTACCCCCCTCTAGTAGGGGTAAAGATATTGGCATAGCTTTATACTCCCAAAGGTTGGGCGACCTTAGGGGAGTCAGTGACGTATGGTGTACGGTAGCTAACGTATGTGGGGTTTATGGTGTAAGGATGGGTGTCCCTAAGGGGGAGTTTACCTGTAGAAGTCGTTTAGCGGCCTAGGGTCATTTATTTAGCTTCTATCTTTGCCCAGGATGTAGAAACACAAACCTGAGACCTAATATAATATAAATTGCATTTCATATCATTGGATGTTGTATGTGCATAGCATGTGATACTAGATTTCTCAATGAGCTGGGCTGTGAGCTCACCCTTATATCGATACTTCTTTTCAGATCCTTCTGCAGGTGATTTCTCTATTGCTGAGTTTATGGAGTCCCCTCTGGCTAGTGTGGTTGCTAGTATCGAGGATATTGGTGAAGAGCACGACAAGGGCTGCACCTACAGCGACTGCGTCTACGCATGACATAGCTCTCCCCTTACTTTCTCCCTCCCCTGATATACTCTGGATATTATGATTATTTTTTTGGTAGACGAAGAGGTTTATCAAAACAATGTAACAGATTTACTTCTTTTTTATTTGGGTAATTGTATATGGATATTATAGTATTTTGAGAAGGTACAAATGGTTTGTAATTAGATAATTTGATACATAATATGGGATATGTTATCATTAGATGCATATGTTAATATTTAATGCTTCTACTATATTATTATTTCTTCTTGATCATTATAGATATTGTAAGTGTAGACTATAGGATTTATTTTATATTCATTGTGGACGCAATCTTGGATGTATTCGGGTGCCACAAGGGTTAACTCAATATTATGCATGATTCTCTAGAATGGGCTGTGACAGCTGTTCCTGTAAAGATTGCATTTAAAGAACCTGAGCCAGTGTCTCATTTTTGTGTTCTTGATATCTGTAGATAGATGACAGTTTGTATCTATAGGTCTTATCAGATTTATTCTTAGATAGTATTTATGGGATATATGTATTATGATACTAATTGTGAGAATTATGTTGTAATGCATAATAGACATATTTATGTTATGATAATATTAGTTGGTATATGTTCTTATTAAATGATTTCCCAGTAAATTATTATGATTTATTATTGATTATTATGGATATTTCTTGTGTAGACTGTAGGGTTTGTTGGTATATCATTTTAGTTGTTAGTCGTTAGAAGATTAGGGTTGTCTCATGGATGACTCGGGTATCACGTCCGATTTCGTAGAATGGGCTGTGACAACACTAGTATCAGAGCACAACCACTCTGACTTTACCTACAGACTTCTTCTGAACGTACTTTTTCATGTGTCGGAAAAGATGCCTAGGATAATTAAAAGCTGTTATGAACCAACAAGTTAGGCTAAACCACATTACAAGAATTAAGAAAGACCATAATGCACAATATGAACTAAGAACAAAGAAGATGATATGTATATATATACATCTGATTTTTTTAGTACAAAAAAATATGGACATGGCTCACAACTCTGGCAGTTATCCCAGATACTACATCTAATCCAATAAAAGAGAAGGAAAGACAAGTTAAATGTTAAAGAAATAAAATGTTCATAAGAAACAAAATAGGGTACTGTCCACACCCCAGGCAATTACTCTATGTACAATGCTATTTCAAAGAGAAAATAAAAAAAATAAAGAGTAAGATCACGGCTATGCATGCTGGGGCCCACTCGATAAGTCAGATGACTAAGATCCGATTAGAGGTATAGATGATAAAGGTCCACCCTGTGAGATAGATGGCTATGGTGCACTCAGTGAAGCAGGTGAAGGAGTAGGCCTACATCGAACGTAATGATGCAGGTGGCCGGCAGTGATCATAGCATTCCCGATGAACCCCACATTGGTTTCCACATGCTCAATCCAGGACAACATGTCATTCTGCACTTGGGTGACCTCTTGATGGTTCCTGTCCAGCTTCTCATTTAGTTTTTCCAACTCATGCTGCATAAGCTGTAGCATGCCAATCACTTAGCCCATGTCACCAGATGGCCTCGAAGGACCGACAGCTGAGGGCACTTTTTAAGTGCGAGGAGTAGTGTCCACCTCCATGTGATCACTGTCCCCACTATCATCACTGTCACCACTGCCCTCCTCACTGCTATTATTGTCACCAGACTCTCCCTCCACCTCGTCACTAGTAGATGGTTGGGGCACCTCATCTATCACCCTGATGCCATAACTAGTGCCTACACCGGCCTCAGTATCAGCTCTAGCTGCTGCTGCTGCTATGTACGTAGAGACCTATGCTGCTTTAAGTGGTCTGGATCATGCCTCAAGCACTGGGTCTGGTATGACGATCTCATGAAGCATCATCCATACTATCGAGTCCTAGTTGAAATCGGATGACTCAGTGCCATTGTCAGCAAGTTCATCCTCAAGGCTCACCCTGGACTGGACAAAAATGCATGTCAAGATCCATCCATTTGGGAATTGTCCCTTCTTGGTCAGAAGCTAGAAGGCATGGACAAGGGTGCACAATATGAAATAGGGAAGACACAGGGGCTCTCTCTTGAAGTGGCTTGTCACAAACTTGCCAAACTAGTTTAACTCCTCCTTGTGGCCAGAATGGGGCAAGATGTTATGCTGTATATGTTTGTTGAGCACTCTGGGAGTGGGTTTTAGGCTCGACTCTTTTTCTCCCTCAGGCCTTCCTATGAGCTTTGACTATGTGAGGTCATTCTTGATAGCTAGATACTCGACCTGAATGATGCCCAAAGACTCTTTGGAAGCCCTATAGATACGCTCTCCATCAACAGAGACCTCCAATATGGCTGCTAGGTTGGCAGCTAATAATGTAAGATTTACTCCCTTGACCCGGCTAGTCAAGATCAACTCTCTAGTATCTTTCTCTATCCGGTAGTCCAAGTTACAAAATAAGTGACACACTAGGTTGGGATATGTATCATCCCTGATGCGCATGGCAGGTGTCCAACAAATGCCCCTTAGATACTAAAATGGGATAGCTTGGCGAAGTCTACATAACGTTCCGCTTCCACTTTGGTTTCGCTGAACCGACCCCAGTTCCGGCTCTTAGCAAAAGAGCTGAACCAGTGAGTGTCAAGGCCTTGTACTGATGGAGTGGTGTCTCGTCTAGGGGCTATATCACCTGTGAAAGGAAGTAAGCTACGAGTTAGTATAGTTGACAAATTCAATTAACCAATAAGAAGGCATGCCAAAGAGAATCAGTATTTCATGCAGAATGGCCATAAGACTTATAATAAGTTAATAATTGACTTGAGTACCTCCCCCTTAGGGACGATAATCACTAGTTATAGTCAAAATGTGACAGTTGTAGATATTAATGGGCATAGACCATGTAATGCTCAGTATTATGAATGGACGGAACCCCACTGTCCAAGGAAAGAAGTTTATAACTCACCCTGGATTGATTCTTATAAATTAGGGGTCAGCAGAAGAAAGGAGATGCCTCCATAAGGTGGACGTATCAAGAATTTCAACCCTACCAGGTCTGGTATCCAACCCACATCGTAAGGGCATGGTGTGAAGCTGTAATCCCTGTCTCATGGTTACCTTCACTCAAATAGGTATATCGAGAAGGAGACCCACCCTATATCATGTGCCAAACTAAGCAAGTCCAAATGAATATGACACAGGAACATTAGGGAATTTCCATTCATACCATATAAGTACACTACCCAATGTGTGTAGACCTTAAAGGCCAAATTAATAGCCCTGGTGGTCCTATTAATGAGGTAATTGTGGCCTCACTAGGGATGGTTTCTAGGCAAGTAATACAATTGAAGGGGTGAATTTCACCAAATGATGAGGTGGAAACCAACTCCTGCCTACAATCGACAGAAACCCCCCAAATGTGGTGTTGTAGGAGCCATGGGTTACGGTGTCCTTACAGTGAAGTATGGTACCTAGGGTGTCCAAGTTAGTTAGTACCATTTGTCATGATCTCTAAACACACCATAGTTGCTAGGAATTATAAGACCAACATAAATTCCTCAGTTCAAAGCATGGGGCTATACCAATTGGCAACTTGGATACTAGGGGGATCAATGTGGTTTCATCTATACAATGAGGGTGACATAACCACAACACAGTCTAGGCAACAGGTGCATAGTGGTCCACCAATGTGGGGTAGGACTAAGACCTTGGCCTGCCCAAGGTAAGTATACGGTGTGACCAAAAGTGGCTAAACCCAACCATTCCAATGGGCAGCCCTATATGGACACAAGGGTTAACCGATTTGGTTTGGTTCCTCGAGTATGTGCACCTAAGCCAATAAATGGTGGCCCAATAGAAATGGGATGCACCATATGGTTGACAACAAGTGAAGACTCCTATAGGACCACAAGAAGGACGTTGGGGGTCCTAGCGTGGCCATTAATTTGGCCAACTCCACCCACTGCGTAGGTGAGGAATCCTAAATGAAATGAAAGGCTTGCAGGATTTCCTCATCACTAGAGGACAAGCAACCCCACAAACTTTTCATTTTGATGGGTAATTATACCAAATCCTAAAATAGGATAGGGAAACAACGCAAGGAAAGGAAAAGAGTGAAGAAGAAAGGAAGAATACCTTGTTTGTTGGTTGGGAACGGAGGTAAAAGATCCACGAATCACCAGAAAAATGGGAGGGAAGCAACGGGAGTCTCACTAGAGCCTTGAGTTCTCTCTGTGCATCCTCCGCTTGAGTGGTTGTGGGTTCAAATGAAAACCCACCCGCCCTTTAATAAAACAAGAAATTTTAAGGAACCGAAGGACCGGTCACTTAAAACTGCCTCCGGATCGACCCTTTAATTAGGCCAAAAGTTGTAACCTTTGGAATTTTGTCGCCCAAATAATCAGAGCCTCTAATACAATCGACGGATCATCCCTCCACTTGGATCCTCCGGTATAGTTAGGTTAATAATGTGGAGGCTTAACTGGATGGTTAACCATCTGTCTTTGCCTTTGGTTCAGTCTCGGGAGGTTTTAACCTATGACAGTTTGATAAACTAGATGGTTGGATGTAACCTGATGCTTGACCACCCAATAGACCCTCTAATTGGCCATAAAAGGGTCAAGACATGACTGGGGGTTGTGCTAGATGATCTTGCCCCCTTTACATACGGTTGTTATTCTCATAAATTATGGGTCCTATAATTAGATCACATATGTTAGCTGGTTAGTGCGCACCAAATGGTGCAATACTCAGTTGATGTAACCGTGTTACCCAAATTGACACGTGTGCCTTGCAAAAATTGGAGTGTTATTACTCAATTATTTTTACACTTGTTTGTGGCATACAATGTTGCTTCTCCTTTTAATATTTAGAAAGAATTAGCTTTCACACTGAAAAATGAATTAGCTAAGCATCGATGCATCATTTCCAACGTGTTAATGAATCACTAGCCCACACCAGCCAGTGAGCCTAAAGGGTTAAGTGGGGAACTACCACTTTTCTCCCCCTTATACAGTGTGGACCAAGACACTGCATATGACACCGGAAAGCTTTCAACAACTGAACTCTGAAAGGTTTACAAGAGCGTACAAAGATTTCTCCCAACCAAAGAATGGGATTCGAACCATAGAGGAAACTATTGGCAACCTCTGCTGTTTAGACGCACAAAAGGTTATGTGTGCCACTTACCAACTAGAAGGCGTGCCTTATGAATAATGGCAAAGCACTCAACCCGTGCTTGTACAATTCCATGAAATGATAACTTGGGACATATTTCGAGAAGCCTTCCTGGCCAACTATGCTCTGCAATGAAGAGAGCCTAGCCTAGAACTATGTGAAGCCATTCAAAGGGTCCATGCAGGCTTAACTTTACACAAAGGTTTCATTGAGATAAGGGCGGACTATCATGGTACTCATCTCAGGGAAAGTAGCCAACCTGAACCCCGCAACCGAGGTAATTTTTTTTTTATTATTATGAGTAATTTTGATAGTATCCCAAGAAATAAAAGGTTCGTAATATTTAAAGGACATTTTAAGTATGATTGCATAATGTTACCTTACCCAAGGAATTAGAATATTGCCTTCGACAAGTATTCCAATTCCTTGATGGAAACCCATCATGCGACTCATCAAACTCTAGAATGTCGTGAATAGATTACGTCCAAAAATGTAATTTGAATGACAGTTGTGTGTCTATGACACATGGGTAATCATCAAAAACTATCTTTGCCCAATAGCACCTCATCATGGGTGCGATTCCCATTAAAAGAAGATTGACTATGATGAAAGTGAAGTACTTGGGGTAGGAAAATGGATGTATGGGGGATAATTGATACAAACTTTTACTGATGGGGTACCAATAGCCTCAGGGAAAAGAAGAGAAATTTGTGCGTGAGCAATTAAGATTTATATATGAAAGCAGAGGATTTATAGCTACCGTGGGTTAGGATATCCATATGAATACTCGTGTCTATGGTTGTAAGTTTAAAATAAGACACGGACTAAAAAGTGATGGGAAAACTAAAAAAGGAGGAAATCCTATGCGATAGGACTTAATGCATGTGGGCGCACTCACTTGAGTAAGAGTTATAAGGAGAATATCACATGATGCCATAAATGATAAAAAAAAATATGTGTCAAACATTGGAAGTTAAATATAATTGCATGTTGTGGCTTAAGATTGATAACCTGCATGGATGGATATTAAGTTGCACACCCTAGAGAATTTAGATATTGAGCTCCTATTAACGAATAAGGAATGATGTTAGTTAATGGATCGAGCGCACCTCCCTAACCCCTCTCACTCGAGGACCGAAACTCGCAAAGCGGGAACTCTCAACCACAAAATGGACCAAAGTGCAACTTCATCACACTTGCGTCAGGACACTTAGGATACTACAACCGTAATAGGTGAAGTCAATAAGATGACCTACAAGCGACATTTTAAGTTCCAGCAAAGGACAATAAAAGCATTAGTGGGGCCCATGCGTAAGGGCACCACCCCTATATCGGTCTTGGATGAAGTGTCAAACTTATTGGGACGCCTTACCCCCCAGAGTCTCTAAGAGCAACATAGAGGCATGATTGCACGAATGGTAATCGAGTGCCACAACCAAGAAACCCCACATAAACCTCAATGTGAAATATCGATAAACACGAGAATGGGTAAACAACCCAAGAGAGCCTAGCCTTAGATGAAGAAACACCATGGGAAGTACCAAAGGTGCCACATTTTGGAAATGAAAAGTTTCCAATGAAACTGTCACCCACCATGACTGAAACCCTAATACCACTTAGTAAGGACCATAAAAAATGCGGGAGTAGGAAGCACCTAATGTGGAAGTATACACTACCTATTGCAAGAAAACGACCACTTAACTTTGAGGAACTCATTACATGCCTCTCTTGCGAAGTGGTAGCGCATGAAGATCAAGAAATTTTGGGAACATTATGCACTAACTTGAGCGCGGACCTTGCGTTGGTTCGTGGAAGTTTCTGGAATCAAGTAAGCCTTAAGCTTCCTTGGCTGCTAAATGCCATAATTGAAATGTGCTGATCTAGTGAAGTTGTGATGCATGGTAGACACCCATAGGTATGGGATAAAACTAACAACTACTCCTTGATTTCGGAGACAAAATCCTTATACATTGGGGGTGTTATAAGACCCACACCTAAAATCCTCACTAATTCAGATTCCACTGTGTCGGGTCTTACTGTGCCAACACTTGGCACCCTAACATCTTAACACTCAGTATAATGTCGGGTCAAACCATAGGATCACTTAGTGATGATGATCACTTAGTGATGATGGAGGGTATGGGGAGAAGATTCAAATGACCTAAGAGGTATCCCTACTAGCTTAGGCCCATCAATCCAAGTCAAAGATTATTTTTGAGTTCAACCGGATGCTCTGTAGGATGATGCACCACCTGGTTGTCAGCATCTGATTTAGACTCAAGTGACACACTCTCTCTCCTTGGGATTCTATAAATAAGGAGGCCCACCTCCTTATTTCTCTCCCTTGGTTCCTTATTGAGTGTGAGAGTAAGAGTGGAGAAGTTGGAGCTCAAGCTTAGAGTTCAAATCCTAGCTTCCTCCATTGAAGGTCCACCACTTATGGTTTCCAATAATGGAGACCAGTTATTAACATAAAAAGCTAGGTCACCTTCCATCTTCATGAATGGAGGTATCAATGGGGTCATAATGACTCCCATTGTGTCCACTAATGGTGGGAGAGTGCTTCCCACTACCAAAAATAAAAGCACACACAATGGCGAGACAAACCCCCAAAGATGGAAACCATCTCTGGTTCGTGCCTGGTTTTTGGGCATTAACTGGAGACTTGTCCTTAACCTTGCCTCTGGGTGACTAAGACCATGCCTCCTCCAAGGCAAAGGCCTCAGTGTGAAAGACCAACACATAACTAGAGGAACCCAATCGGAGTCGCACAACCAAGGCCATAACCCTCCAGGTGAGTCCCCCAAGTTATCTATGGTTTCAATTGACCCTGACCTCTGGATAGGCTTAAATATAAGTTGGAGGCATTATCGGATGGTTGCATTGTTCGATGGTCCACCACCCGGCTAAGCCTCCGGATATCTTTCTAGAAGCCTCTGTTTATGACAGAGTGTATAACTGGATGGATTGTCAGAGGATTTACCATCTGATCCCATCCTCTGGTTAAGCTGAAATAAGAAACAATATAAGTATTAACCGAAGGGTATTTCTAGAGGATACACCATCCAGAAGTATCATTTGGTTCAGACCCAGTTAACTTATAAGCCTAGCTTGGAACATAGGCGACCAACCCTTGGGTTTTTGACTTATCTTAGGACATGTCCATGGACACTTAGGACTAGTCCATGCTGGTTAAAAGCTATACAATAAACTAATGAAATTCATCTAATTAATTAAGTAAACCAAAGCGGGTAGTAAACGGAGCGTTCTATCGACTTTCAGGTTCTTCAACACCATTGGTGTCTACAAGTAAGGGTTTAGGTACGTAGAGTTTGAAGATGTGTTTTATTGTATATTGTATTTCCATTCAATGACATGCCATCCAATAAATTGTAAGTGTGAGCATACATTTGCATAATAATAATAACTGTGTATGTTTAGATGGGTATGATAGTCGTGTGGCATGTTGGAGAACAATACCCAGGCAATGTGGTTTTATGCTAGCACCTTAGTGGAGGCACGGTAATCCATTGGAGTGGAACCAGGGATTTCTGCTAGGGTATGTATAGTCTTTCATTATTATTGCATTTTTATGACCATGTATATGGTGTGTGTGAGGTGTTGGAGCATGTGCATACATACCATGTTAGACAGCTAACACCTTAGTAGAGGCATGGTAATCCATTGGAGTGGAGCTGGGGATCTCTACTGGGGTGTAGCCCATGTATGATGGTTCGTGTAACGAGTGACCTCACTAACCATATTGGGACGGCTAATACCTTAGTGGGGGCATGACGAGCCATGAGAGATGGGAGTCGGGGGATCTATGCTGGGGTTAGCCTTGCTTATACTCAAGTGGGGACATGGTGATCCATTGGAGTGGTGTCGGGGATCTCAGCTAGAGTGCAACTTTATTTACTACGCGCACATGACATGCTGTTTGATTGGTTGGATATGGTTATTGATGATTAAGATAGATGTGCTTGCTGATTGATGGGGTATGATGGTCGTGTGGCATATTGGAGCACAATACATGGGCCATGTGCCCTAGCTAGCACCTTAGCGGGGGTACGATAATCTATTGGAGTGGAGTCGAGGATCTCTGCTGGGGTGCAGCCCCCTTTTTCTTTCCATGTTTTACATGCATCATGCATCACCCATGGTCATATGACCTATGCTTTAGTGAAGAAAAATACTAGGAGAGGGGAGGTTCGATTGCTCAGGGGGGAGCCACGAGCATTAGTCTAGGTGGGAGGGTTTGGATAGATCCTCGCTAGGGTATAGGCAGACCATGGTAGCATACATACTCGAATGCCACTCATAATTACTTGTTTATTTATTTACTGCATCATTGTAATGTTGTGATAAGGTTGCATTGATATTCGACTTCTCGCTGAGCTGGGATGGGAGCTCACCCCTCGATATCAAAATCTTTAAGCTTTAGTTGCAGGTACTTCTTCTGTAGCTACTTATATGGATCCTGCTGTGGTTGAGGACACTTCCCTTGGCAGAGAGTTGCTGAGGGATCATGGCAAGGGTTGTTCCTATAAAGACTACATTTATGGGACCTGAGCCAGCATCTCGTCTCTGTGTTCTTGATATCTATAGATAGATGATGGTTTGATCTATCTATAGTGATCTTATCAGATTTACTCTTAAACAATATTTATGGGATATATGTATTATGATACTGCTTGTGGGAATTGTGTTGTAAGGCATAAAAGACATATTTATGTTATGATAATATTAGTTGGCATCTGTTATTATTATATGATTCCATTATAAATTATTGTGATTTATTATTGATTACTATGGTTATTGCTTGTGTAGATTGTGGGGTTTGTAGATAGATCATTTTTATTATCGATCGCTAGAATATTTAGGTTGTCTCGTGGATGACTCGGATATCATGTTTGATTCCCCGGAATGGATTGTGACACATTAAGACTCTAATGGCATCCCCATACATGGAGGGGAAAGACAACCTAGGTTTCTAGGTTAGTAACCGGTCTCCATTGATGGTGAAGCTTCACCATATGGTCCTTGTACAGAGGTTGGACTTACCTTCAATGGAGGAAGCTAGGGTTTGAGCTTGAGCTCCAAGCTTGAGCTCCATCTTCCACTCTTCAGCACTCTCACTCTCACACTCAATAAGGAACCAAAGGAGAGAAACAAGGAAGGTGGCCTCCTTATTTATAAAATCCCGAGGAGAGATAGTGTGTCACTCAAAAATTTAAACCGGATGCTAACAATCGGGTGATGCACCATTCGGTAGAGCATCTGGTTGCATCACCCAGTGGAGCTTAAAAATGGCCCTTCTCTTGGTTTGAAGGGCCTAAGTTAATGAGGATACCTTCTAGGTCATTTGAATCCACTCCCCCATACTCTTCACCACCACTAGGTGATCCTAGGTTTTGACCCGACATTATACTAAGGATCAAGTTGTCAGGGTGCCATGCGTTGGCACAATAAGACCCAACACAATGGAATCCGAATTGGTGAGGATTTTGGATGTGAGTCTTACAGGATATTCCATTATCAAATGGTGTAAATGACATTTTGTATGGGCTAAGTCCCAATCTGGTTCTTTTTTAGTGAAATCATCTCGGTCTGCATTGCAATCTTAACATCCGACCCCTTCATGGGAGGCATTTGTGTGGAGCAAGCTTTTGATGCCTAGAATGCCTATTTTTCCCTAGAGATGGTGTTGTGGTTGTCTTCCAACTGCTGAGAAGGTGTCCAAATGCATGGTTCCGATGGTGTCCAGTTGTTGCTTATGTTTCAAGGAGGCGAGTCATTCCAGCACATCTTCTTTTAGTGTGAGCTTCCATTAACAGTCTGGAGGAGTTTTGTGGGTTCTTTAACTTTCAGTGGAGGGTTTTCAATGGCACGGAGTTGTTGTTTTCTTGGTGGAAACAAAAGAGGAGCATTGTGATCATGAAGGATAAAAAGAGGAGCATTGTGATCATGAAGGATATTTGGATGTCCAGTATTTTTGTGGTGGCTAGTTGCCGGATCCAAATCCTCTCCTGCGACAGGAGGGTTCTGTGGCTGATCCAAGGGGTTGGGGATCAGTCGTGTAAGACCCGTATCGAATTAACCGATCTTACCACCTTGTATCAGGTCTTCCATGGTCGGGCCAAGTGGACCAAGTGCATGAAGAAACCACAAGATCAAGTATGAAATTTAACTCAAAAATAGTCAATTATGAGCGTGTGGTCGCATACCTAAATAGGTGTGATCGACCACACATCAAAATAATGCAACCACAGGAATTTGGGTCGTGTGGTCGGATGTTTCAGAGGGTGTGGTCGATAGGTTCCGCGACCCCACCTCCGACCACATGGATTCCAGACAGAACCGAGTTTAGGAAACCTTCCTAATCTGAAAGGGGGTTCTTTCCTAAACTCAGTAGAGCTTATTATGGAGGGTTTTCCTCTATAAATAGGACGTCCCTTATCCTCTTTTACCCTTTTAGAACTCAAGCTGAAAGTGGCCAAAAGAGAAGAGAAGGAAGAGAAGGAGAATTGAAGAGGAAGACTAAGAAGGAAGATAATTCAGAGAAAACTCTGAATCTTCAACAAGCTTAAGGTATGAAAACATTCCCCATGTTAAATTGAGAGCCTAGAATAGTTCATGAAAGAGATACGATTTAGGTGAAACCCAAATCATCAATCCATGGATAAATTCCAAGAAAATCCATGGGAGAAAATTATGTGGACAATGGATTCTGTATAAAATATTAGTTCTAAGCCATAGAACAATCATAGGAAGGACCATAATGATAAGCCAAAGAATCTGAGCATGAAAGAATTGGAGTTGAGAGTGAAAGGTCGACCATCACATGTGTGGTCGCACGTGTGGTCGCATGATGTGCGACTACACGAGACACACATATCCGACCACATGCCCTCGGGAAGTTCTAGGGAGGGTGTGGTCGCATGTGTGGTCGCAGGATATGCGACCACACCTTGCAACCACACGCCATGTGGTCGCAAAAACTGAGACTACAGGTGCTGCCACACCTGCGACCCCTCAGTTTCTGTTAGTCTAAATTCATGAGAATTAATTTTAATTTAAAATCTATAAATTTGTTAGGTTTCCAAGTGGTCTAAGAGTGAATTACAAAGCTTGAACGAGGATCTATTATCGACCAAAGATGAGGGAACAAGACCTAAATTAATTGACTAATAATAAATTATTTTTATTTATTGAGTCCAATGCCATGAATGATTCTATGCTTGTATGCGTGTATTGTGCATTTCACATGTCATCCAATATTTCTGTTATTATTGTTCATGCATATTTAACTCAGTTTATTTATAACATGATGATGATGATGCTAGGAATAGGCATGTGAATGTATGTATGTGGTTAGTGTGTTTGATGCAAGTGGAGCATCAGGGGGAGGACGTGACACTGTGGTTCATCCTGGTCACCAGACTCTAGCTCTATCTCTACTCAAGTCTTGTCCACTGACATCGTCGTATCGCCATTACCTTATCATAACTATTACGTCGTAGGGCATCAGGGGAGGTGGTCTCGGATCGTGTAGTCTCTGACTCTGTCGGGGGGCCTTAGCTCTATCTTTATGGACGTATTGAGAGATGCTGGGGTGAGGCCTTGGATACATTGTTTGACATTAGGATTGGTTAGTTGTGAGCCCAGTTTGCAAGCCCTCGCCAATAGGGACTTACGTGTTGGTATGGGTAGGGCATCAGGGGAAGTGTCATGCGGTGTTTGATCCGGGCACTTTAGCTCTATCTTTATTCCATGATGGGTGCATGTGGGACGGCAATGATGTTTGATCCATTGGGCGGTTTCACACACTCGTCTATAGAGGTGCGGCGGCCACCTATCCTTTCTATTGCACATTGCAAACTTATGAACTAGACCAAAGATATGAATTGAATGCTTGCATATGTTTGTTGCATTGTTTTGTTTGCTCAGTGACCATGATGTGTGCTCACCCTTTTGACGTCGAATATTTTTAGTTGATGATGCAGGTCCTACAGTAGAAGATTATATGAATGCTCCAATGTACGGACATATTGATGCGATAGATACATAAGCTATTATGGAGTCGCATGAATCGTCGTGCGAGTGCAACTCATGTGTCTTTCATTAGATTTATTTGTTGGATTATTCAGAAGATGTAATTGATTAAATTATTTTATTTTATGTCTTCAGTTATTTGAGATAATTGGATATTTTATTTATGATATCATTGTTAGATACTCAGTTCATTAATATTAAATATTTCCGCTATTGTTTATTTACTCTGATTATGGTTGTGGATGTGTATGGTTTAAGCAAAGGGACACGGCCTATTCGAGATCCTAGTTAAACCGTTGGATCATAGACGGTTCATCACACCATTCTGGTTGGTTCAGAATTGGAGTGTGACAAGACGGTTGCCTACCAATACATGGAGAGGTGGACCGACTAAAACCCGCCATTGGCAGGTGGTAGGTCGACAGGAGACGATTTGATTGCCTAGTTGCCAGTGGTTGAGTTGTAACCAATCTTACTTTGATGGGACTCGTCATAGTGTGGTGGGGTTGTTGAGAATTATTTAGAAAGACCCACACAACATTTCGGTTCGCGCTCCTATTCGCTTCTCTTCAATGTCTATGTGGATATTTGCAAATCACTTCCATTTGTGTACTTGTGCATGGAAGTGAGGACGGTTTCCCAACTTCAATGCTGACTACTAGGGGTTTACATCCAACTTCATGGTGAAGTTTCAAGCAATTACTCTCGCCTTATAGAATGTGATTCAGCTACAGTTGTTGGGAGTCTACTTGGAGCGTCAATGCCATGGTTATGCTTGCAATTATGGAATAGTTTGTCCTTGCTTGGGTCTATTAAATAGTGTATTACTCATTGTTTCCGTAAACTTAATGTAGTTGCTGATGGGCTAGTTCGATCTGTGGCTCACTCCCAAACCTCTTAACACTTGGGTGTGAGCCCTACTTTTGTTCTTGGGGAGGTCCTTTGGGACATTAATGAGGGGCCTAGATTTAGATTTGTTTTGAGTGTCTGGTCCATCTCTGCTAATGGCATTGTCGACGGTGAAATTGGTCTAGACGCTAGGTTTTTTTTTTTTTTTTTTAGTCTATAGATTCTTTTTTCTTAACATATTTCTTTCTGGCCTTTAGCAAAAACATATTTCTAGTAGGATTTTTTAATATATATATATATATATATATATATATATATATATATTTTAGTTTGTAGATTTTGTTTAACATATTTCTTTTTGTCCTTTGGCCAAAAAAATATTTTTAGTAGGATTTTTTTTAATATAATATAAAAGACAACGTTCATATATATACAACTACCAAAGGCTGAGTTCCTTTAAATATTAAAGGGAAAAAAAATCCCCAAAAATCAACCAACAGTTTGAAAATTCTCCCATATGCCCTATCACGTCTCTCTCTTTTCTTTTGACGTCTTCTCCACCCTGATGACCTTATGAGCTCCCTCTTGACTCAATTCACACGTGTTGATTGGCGTAACTACCTTCTGACTTGAGATTCCTATCCATCTGGCAGTTTACAGAACCTTGCCTATATTCTAGAATATCCTTGGATGAAAAAATTCTATTGAATACTTCCATATATTTCAATTCATCGATTGAAAGTTTACTTCTATAAAACTGCAGGATTAACCTTATTATGGGTATACCATAAAACAATGTCAATAAAAGGAAACTAAAATTAAGAGAAAGGAAAAACAAAAATGAATAACCAAATGTCAAAGTTACTAAACTACCTGAATCACAGGTCAGACCTAACTCTTAAATTAATAAATTATTTCCAAAATATGTATGTTTTCCTTGCAAGATATTTGAAGTACCTATAACCCACCTCCTATATTAGAAAAAGAATGTTTTATATTGGTAGACTTTAATTTATTCTTATACATGTGTATCAATAACCCACATAAAATATTAGGAAAAAAAAGTCAAAATTCATGTTCTTTAATTTATCATCATGTCTAAAAGAGGCTCCTATCGGTGAAGGTCACAAGCAATCATATATTCAACCAGATGTCTTGTTTGAGAAGGATCATGAGCACCACTATACTATGGATACGCATAAATACTTAAATTATCTGTATATTAGAAAAATCAGCAGCACCGTCATCACAGATTATTTACTGCATTTATTTGGTCATGGGAATTATTTTTTGGGGGTCGATGGCATGGGACTTTTTTTTCTCTCAGTTTTCTATATAGTGTAATGTGCACATGAAAGACATGTGCTAGCAGTGGTAATCTGGAATCTGGTCCTGCTTATTGTCCAAATGTACTTACACAAATTAAATGAATCTGTAATCACAGAGCTTTGAGAATTCATTGCATAGTACAGTTATGTTTTTTTTTTCAAGATTGTTTATCCAATCGTACCATATTGAAATCATCAATTTGATTAATAAACGGTATAGTAATGATCAGCAAGTTGACACCATTTAATAAACGGTGTTAATATTACTTTACTACAGTATTATATCAAACTGAAATTTATTATTATATCAAAACCATACCCCCACATATTGAATACAAATGCCCTCTTATTATAACCGACCAATATAATACTCAACAAGACCTGCACATTAATTTTTTAAATCACTGCCTCGTTGATTATATTTGATGTATTTTTAAAATATATAAACAAAAGATGACACAATGTAACCGAAATCGTACTTTACTATTTTTAATGAAATCCCCAAACAATTAATAAATGGTATGATACGGCTAGCAATTTGATATAATTATTATCCCATTATGTACTTTACCGAACGAAAACCGTAATGTTATACCGAAATCATACCATTTGACACTTTTACCTCTTAGTCCGTAAGTTTAGATTCTTCAGAAGCATCACTTGAATAAGTTTTCTTTTTTGGTTTTTGATAAAATTAAGGCAAAAGGTTTCATATAGGATTGTATACGTATGCATATTTTCAATCATCGGATAAAGAAGTATAGTCTCAACCTTATCCGTTCCCTATTAAATGAAGGGCTAATATCTTACCTTGCCCTAAAATAAAGGGTGGCAAAAATTCCGACCGAACCATTTTCATGACTTTTTGTTTCAATAGAGGGGGGACAAAATCCAACCAAACCAATCTCATGACTTTTCTGGTTTCCAATAAAAATCAGGAAAAGAAGGCCAACTGAATCAATCTCATTAACTTTTATAGTTTCCGATGTATTCAAATCCTTTCCTGGGGCAAGAGGAACTCCTGTGTGATCCAATAGCTGGAGTTCTTCTAGCATATATATCGATGTATCGGTATGTGCACTGAATAAATTCCAACTGTTGGGTCACTACTGGAGGAGAAGATTTCTATCCGTTTCCGATGGTAAAAACATCGTCTTTAAGGGAAAACAATTCTCAGTCATACTATCTAGATTAGGGTCTAGACCCCACACATGAAATTGAATTCAATTCGAACTGGCCTATCCTGGAGGTCGGATTCATATCAGCTTACGGTTTAGTCCCTCGGATTAAATCGATCTTTATATTGATTAGACATTTTCATAAATTCAAAAAATATTCGGAAGTTAACTATCGTATACATCATACATTACACATTACCAATGAAAAAATTTAAACCTTAAATTAAAAGATGAAAGAAACTTGCCTCTCTGCATGAACGACAAAACAGAGTTAGCACACGGACATAATAAAATAAAAGATTAAGCTTTGTAAAACTACTGCTTGTCAGTAAAACAGAAAATAAAATAATTTAGGTATTTCATGAATAAAGCAAGAAACAAGGATGGAACCAACCGAGGGATTGGGATCCCTTGTAAGGAGGTCATCCGTGTAGTGAGGATCCTATCTACTCAAAGTGGATCGGCATATATCTCGATGTATTTTGAATGTATTGGGATACATTTCGATACACTTTGAGTGGATGAGATCTTCACTACAAGTGTGGCCCACTACAAAGAATCTTTTCCAATCAGAGTGACTTTTTTTTTCCAGGTTATATATATAAGAAAAAATTTCATCTACACCCCATCAAAGATCGTTAACATCATCTACACCCACAAGAATGCCGAAACATCACCTAGGTCCACTTAACTGACGAAAATCACTAAAATTGTTGAAATACAATTTTACCCCTCAAATTAAAATTTTAAAAAAGAAAATTTATGTTCATTTACGAATTTACCCTTCAAATGTTACTTATCCCTGCTGCGAATTTGTACTCTCTCTCGTTCATTCTCACTCAAGCTCTAGTCTCCTCTACGTTGAGAAGAGCTACTGAATCACCCAAGCATCCTCCCTACTCTGACGGCAGCATCCCATTTGCGTTGAGAAGAGGTCCCGAATCACCCAACCTGCTCCGGGTTCGTTGAGAAGAGCTCCCAAACCAGATCTGCCATCCATTGAGAAGAGCTCCCAACCTAGTATATTTAGCTGTCTTATCTTCTTTTTCTTCTTCTTCTTCTCTCATTGTTTGATTTTGGTTTCGTTATTTGTATTATCAATGTATCTTGTAATGCTTGAGTGAATGTGAAAAGGGTTTTTTTTTTTTTTTTTTTCTTTTTCTTTGAATCATATACGTTTGATGTTTTTTTTTCGAGGGTTTGTTCCTGAATGATGTTATTTTTTCTACTTGAACTTCTTTTTCTTCTCACCCTTTTTTCTTCGAGGGTTTGTTCCTGAATAAGTTTGTCTCTGAATGAACTACATCAACTTCTTCTTTCCCTTCTTTCTTCAAGGGTTTGGTCTTGAACAAATTTATTTCTCTGAATGAATGTGAAGAGGTTTATTTAACCGTGTATGAGATTTTTAAGATTAAATTTTTTTTTGGGGGTATCCGTTCTTGAAAAAATTTATTTTTCTGGTTTGGGTTTGGTTTATAAAAGAAAAAATTTCATCTACACCCATTAAAGATCGTTAACATCATCTACACCCAACAAGAATGCCGAAACATCACCTAGGTCCACTAACTTTGGCTGTGGTAATCAAAGAAGTCCACAAGAATGCCGAAACATCACCTAGGTCCACTGTCCAGTTGGAAATAATCGAACATGAAAAAGAAATATGGTTATCAATTTGATTATTCTCCCTCTTTTTAATCTTGATTCATTACATGGCTTTTGATCAACTGAACTGTTTACTAATGTAATTGCATTTTGTTTAGAAGGAATATGGATCCTAAATGTGAAAACTGTGGTGCTATACTTGTCATCCGTAGAACAAGTAAGGGAATTAATATTGGGAGAATGTATTATAATTGCCAAATTTGTCAAAAGTTTGTAATGTGGGTAGAACATTTGAAACAATGTTCATGTGGAGGTGGGCATTGCAAGGTGAGAACGGTGAAAACGGCAGCAAACAATGGACGACAATTTTGGTGTTGTCCACATTCCACAGGGGTGAGTGTTAATATAGTTTCCCTTTTTAAGTAGTAGGTGGGGGTCTAATCATTGTCATATGGATGTAAGTCCTTCTAATATGAGGTTTTGTATAATTGTCTTGTAGGTGGGTAATCCTGGATGTGGGATGTTCCAATGGATAGAGAGAATGGAATGCTTTGAAGGAATGGGAATTGATACTCCAATTGGTCAAGGTACGAAGACCGATCGAGGGGAATGCTCACAGGAGAGAGGTGAATGCTCACATACTCAGACAGATGCTGGTAGAAGTACTTCCTCGAATTATTTGAGAGGGTAGGTAAGAAGAGCAATTAGAGCTCATGGGCAAAGTTCTAAGACGTTTGAAAACCTCCTCGAGGCTGTGGAGAAGCTAGCTCTGAAGAATTCTGATGAGAGAGTCACTTAGTGATAGGTTGATTGTAGGTTGTATTTCAGTGGGTTATGATAATGATACTTCTTATTGATCTGTGACACTAAGCTTTCTTTTGTTTTGTTGGGTTTCTTTTAAAGTTAATGATTTTTATGACTCGAGCTTTGGGAGGGTGGTAAGGTGTATGTGATGATGTATTCATCTGGTTGTATGAATAAATGCTTAAAAGGTTGAGTGCCACTCAAAAGCTTACCGTAGAAGCATACTCCACCAATATCTTTGTGAGAGTACGGTTGTAGAAAGGTAAAGGGTCCTTGTGCGTGGCTCTGAGCTCTATAATGAGAATATAATCAGGAAACATTAAAAAATATGAAACCAGAAAGCTGTGTCCTATACACCTTTCCAATCCTTAACTTGTCAGTAAGAGGAGATCTAACCACTCCCCACAATCTAATACTAGTTACTGGTTATATGGTCTCCATGTAAATATATTTTTTCTGGTTGTATGTATACCTATATATGTGACATGATATTTGCATACGGTTCTTTGCATACGGTGATGGGTTCAAAAGCAAAAGAGAAAAGGAGATGTGTTTCAGTCTGGTGTTAGAGATGGGAGTAGGGTTTAAAAACCCTGAATTTGCTTCTCTTTTAGGGGGCTGACGACTGTGGTACCCACAATTTGTTTCTCTCTCCCTCCTGAAAAATGATTGCCTTTAGCTGAACGTTTTGACCTACATTGCCACCCAAAAGTTTAGTCAAAAGGTTGGATCATGGACATCGTTTTGGCATATGGAAGTGGTCCAAGTCCATGGTCCAAGTCCAAGTCAAGCTCTTATAACAAACTGATCATTTTTGTTCTCTTATAACAAAATGATCAGTTCTGCAATTCAACCACATACCTAAATGTAATAACAAAAACTGAACAAAAGAGAAATAAAAACTCCAATAGGTTTCCCTGAAACCTGAACTCCAACAGTCATCCCTGAAACAAAAACTCCAACAGTTGTACTTCACATCATTTAAACACGACAGATATGACTAAAAACCAGTCAAGAGGAAATATGCTAAGTTACATGTACTGAATACAACAAATGTAAACCCAGAACAGAAGTAAAAAATTAACTGAAGTAGCATTAACTGAAGTAGCATGAACAGAAGTGAAAACCCAGAACATGTACTAAACAGTATTAAGTCCAAAATATTCCAAATGAACTGAAGTAGCATGAACTGAAGACAACAGTTGTAAACCTAGAACAGACCCAGAACTATGTGATCCTACATCCCTTCCATCATCATCTCTGAAGAATTACTGAAGACGACAAGAGCTGGAACCCCAGAACAGACCCCGAACAGAAGTAAAAAAGAAGGCTAAGCTTTTGCATGCGATGAAGATTTCTTATGTGCTTCTCCCCAAGCTTTCCTGAAGTTTTCAGCCCTCTCAGACATTCTTCTCTTTGCTGTTGCTTGTCTACTTGGTACTAGAGATGTCCTAGACGACTGTGATCTTGTTTGCATTTGTGATCTAGCAAGTCCATCTTATATTTTGTTCTATATAATCACAAATAAGGATTATTGGTAGGAAAAAAAAAAAAACAGCACTGGGATTTTTATGTAAGTAGAGATGATACCTGTGTAGTGGATCCTCTTCCTTGACTAGCAGCTTCTTCTTGAGGAGTATCTTCTTGTCTTGTTCTTCTGCTTCTCTACATAATCATATTGATGAAGTATATTAGTAGCAAAAAAACAGTACTGGGATTTTTATGTAAGCTTAGATGATACCAGTGTATTGGATCCTCTTTCTTTTGCAGCACCTTGTTCCTCTGAAGTACCTTCCTTTTTTTTTTTCTTGTTTTTCTCTACATAATTATATTTTCTTATGATTAATAGCAATAAAATTCCTTGATAAATTCCGGCATAGGAATAGAGGTTACCTGTGTTTTCTGTTGAGAACCTTGTTGTAGAGAAGCATCATGTTCAGAAGCACCTTGTTGAGAAGCATCGTTCTTTTTCTTCTTGCAGGACCTAGTGTTGTGACCAATTTGTTAGCAATAGGAACAATGGACAGTAGCATTTCTCTTTTTAAACTGAGAAGCTGGGTCCTCTTCAGCTGCTCTCCTCCTCTTTATACTTGGCCTACCAGCTCTCCTTCTATGTTTGGGTGGCTGTACTATAGGCTCATGTTCATTGATCATAATAGTGTCCAACCCAGACATAGCATGAATGAACTCAGAGTAGGAAAGCATAAATTTTTGAATGGAAAAAAAATGAAGAAACATGATCCTCTACATTACCCCTCATGAAAAGGACTGCAACAACAACATGCTTACAGGGTACCCCGGTAACTTCCCATACAACACACTCACATGTTTTCTTCTTTATATCCACTACATGCCTACGTGCCCATCATTGATCTCAAACTCTTCTGGTCCACAAGACATCACATGACAACTCCTACATGCTTCCTGAGTAGACACTAATTTCTTTAATACAATAGGTGTTATCCTCCCATTGAAATCACAATCCTTTTTGTACCTATCTTGCATCCTCTTTATAAGTTTTATTCTAAGTTCATCAATCAAAGTCAAAATAGGTTTACCTTTAAAGGGTTGTATCCAATTATTTAAACACTCTGACATGTTGTTAATGACATGGTCACTAACAATCATGTGGTCGAATGCGTGTCTAGTCCAAGTTGACATAGGATTTCTCATCATCCATTCATATGCTTCTCTTTTAGTTGCTCTTATCTCTTGCATTGCTTTGTTGAACTTAGAGGCATTATATGCCTTGCATGCTGTCCAGAACAATCTTCTCAAAAGCAGGCCAAAAAATTTCTTCTGAAAATTACTGTATAGATGTCTACAGCATAATCTTTGCTTTGCAAATGGAAATATTTTTGTAATAGCCTCAGATAAGCCCTATAACAATGCAAACAAAAAAAAATCATGACAAGAAAAAAATGCATTGGAACTTCAACTTAACTATGCAAGAAGCAAAGAATGTTTACAAGAAAAAAATCACATTACCTTTTGTTTGTCTGACATGAAAGTCAGATGATGTCCAGCAAGGTCATATGATAGTGCCTCTGAAAGAGCTCTTAGAAACCATGTCCAAGAGTCTTTGTTTTCATTTTCCACTACACCGAAGGCAATTGGAAAGAGGCCATTATTGGCATCCATACTTGTAGCTGCTAGTAGAATTCCTTGATAACTGCCTTTCAAATGACAGCCATCAATGCCAATGAATGGCCTGCATCCTTTCAAAAACCCTTGCTTGCAGGCATCAAAATAGACAAACAACCTTTTGAAAATTGGTTTTAGAGTTGTTGCTGAGGTCTCCTCATACTGTAACTTGAACATACTACCTGGATTCCTCTCTAACAACATCTGACCATATCCGGGCAGCTTCGCATATGATTGTCTCTGAGTAGTCAAATTTTCTTGCTTGGCAACTAACCTTGCCCTATACAATTGTTGATTTGAAGGCTTTATACCATACCTTGCCATTAAAGCAGCCTTCATGCTTTCATTATTCATGTCAGGGTCTGCTCTCAACCTATTGGCTAGCTTTTTGGCAATCCAAATTGAGTTGGCATTTTTGTTGTTTAACTCCCTTCCACAAGTGTGGTCTGTTTCACATTTTCTGACCACAAAAGTGTCCCCATCTGTTCCCACAGTTGCATGGATTATCCAAGGACATCCATCTTTGGCACAGATCACTGTTACCCTCTTCCTATCATTTTTCAGTCTAATTATCTCTATGCCCTGTTGAATGACAAAATCTGTTAGAACTTTCCTGAAAGAGGTGACATTTTCATAGACATTCCCTCGTTTAATTTCTACCCTTCTAACATCATCTATGTCTACCTCATCATCCCTAACAGTACTTTCTTCTGGAAAATCAGCTTCAACATCAGAAAAGTTCATCTCCTCAAGATCATCTTTCTCATACTCTACATCTCTATCTCCTTCAGACTGACTACTATCTTCCATGTTGAGGTCCTAGTTGTCATCCAACGGGTCATCCTCACTATCACTCTCAATAGCTGGTTCTTTTCCCTTCCTTCTACAGCCACTACTGCCAGCAGTTTCAGTAGTGGGAGGTGCACTTGTACTAGTGTTAGTGGGAGGTGCACTTGTACTAGTGTCCCTTTCTCTTCCCATCACATGCATAGTGCACGGAGTAATCGTTGCTGTGGACACTATTTCCTCCACAGGCAAAATGGGGGATGATGCAATTGGAAGCCTCCTTGCAACTGTCTTTCTTGATTGCCTACGGGATGGCGGGGGTCTACCAATCATCGATGAATCATATCCATTGATGGTATACCTATCTAACGTGGCATCACCCACATTTACTCCGTAAACTTCCAACAACATGGCTCTACCCTGTTCTTTAAATATCTTCACCAGTTCTAAGACATCAACATCAGATTTGACTTCACAGTACCCACCATTGGGCATCTCTCCCTCACTGAGAAGCTGACAGATCTGCCATCTGGAATATCTTTTAGAACTGTGCAATATGCTGTGTGGACTATGTCAATCCAGCTGATACAGTCTTCATCAACCATTTTGATTTCCAACTCATCTTTGTATTGATAATATATACTGAATTTTTCTTCCATGTTTAAAAATCTGTTTACAAGATGAAAAAAAAAATTCAATCACACCGTAAGAACAGGAAAGATATGAACAGATCCATTGGAAAAATAGATCCTTTGAAAAAATAGATTATAATGAACCATAATTCAAGCAATTCAAGCAAATCCCAGAAGGAACAAGACAAATCCAACTGACTAATCCAACTGATCCAATATGAACTATGACTCCAATGACCAATTTCAAGCAAATCCCAAAAGGAGCAAGACAAAATGGGGCAGATTATAAAGTGAGAATTGCCAAGTCAGTCTACAGTCTCACTATTCTAAATCCAAAAATGAGGGCCTACGAACCTAATCTTGCAATAATATAAGTCAAATAATCTATAGCAAATCCCAGAGGGAACAAGACAAAATGGGGCAGATTATAAAGTGAGAATTGCCAAGTCGGTCTACAGTCTCAGAGCAAAAAAAATCCAAAAATGAGGGCCTACGTACCTCTCTCTCTCTCTATTGTGACCCATTATCAAAATTTTTGTTCTAGGTATTGGAACCAACCTAAGTGGAAAATATGTACTTTTACAAAGATGCAATTAATAAATTGCTCACCAGCAAACAAAAAGTGGTAGAACCAACCTGCAGACAATAAACAAAAAAAATAAATAAACAAAGAAAATAGTAGAAAAAGGGCTTTGCAAATAACGACACAAAGGATAAACAGATTCACATACCCAGAGGTCAACAACGAAAGGTTCTAGGGCTCACCTGTCGGCGGTATAGGACCACTATTACACTGTGGATGTAAAATTGTAAATAAAAAATCAAGATCATCCATTCAATGTTTCTTCAATATAGTATATATAGACAAGGATATCGAACTAAAACTATTCGTCAATTTTTTCGTAATTTTTTGCATTCCAGATTCAACTATCAGGTTAGGGTTTCGTTTCATACCCCATGGAATATTGGGGAAAAACTATCCCCCTGGTAGTCGCAGAAGGAGAATTTGTGGGGAAGAGGGGATTGAACGAAATGAGTGCTTTCATACATAATGAAGAAGGAATTATGGGGAATAGTGGTTTCATGTCGGTCTTCATCATCCTCATGAAGTAGAGGTAGGGTTGCAGAGGATTGCCCGATTTACCTACCTTTGTTGCAGTAATAACCGTGGTCGGGGAAGATGGAGGCACCGTTGACGGCAAAGAAGAAAACTCTGAACTTCGTAGTCCTCGTCCTCGTCGAGTAGAGGTAGGTTTTCATCCTTTTCGTCCTCGTCGAGAAGGAAAATGTTAAGTCTCAAGTTCTACTGTTTCACTTACTGTTTCGAAGTGAAACAGTTCGAAATATAGGAGGTTTCGAAACAATTATCAAAAGGGTATATTGGTCTTTTCAACCTATAAAAAGGGTATTCTTGTCCGTGAAAAATTTCAATCCACCTGACGTCAGCATCTAACGGGAATCAACTGACGGAGTGGACTTCTTTGATTACCACAGCCAAAGTTAGTGGACCTAGGTGATGTTTTGGCATTCTTGTGGGTGTAGATGATGTTAACGATCTTTGATGGGGTGTAGATGAAATTTTTTCTATATATAAATATATTAAAGGATGTACATTATTAAAATCCAGGTAGTTATTCCTAAACAAAGTACACAATTCAATTCTGCTTGTCAACCCCATCCATGGCAATCAATATGGAAAACAACACAAACTCAAAAGAAACCTGATTTAGGATTCCACCTAATTTAGGATTCTACCCTGAATTCGGACAGACCCTCTACGTATTAGTTTTTATGGAACATGCATGTGACATAGCAGGTTAGTAGTTTTGATGGAACATGCGATTCGGCCTTGCAATGTTTTGTTCCGTATGCAGCGTTTTTGGTTAGATTACAGGGATTTCCCAGAAGTGGTTAGTAGTTCTTGGACAATGCCATTGATTGAGACGCGAATGTTTGTTATTTCTCAAAAGCTGAAGCGTTTTAAGGCAATGTAGTGGGGCTGAGCAAAGCATGAGTTTCCGAAAATAGATGAGGAAGTGGTGCAATCTAGTGTAACATTAGCATATATTCAAAAAACAATAGAAATGGTGGGTTTCAATGGAACCTTTTTTTTTTTTTTTCTTTTTTTGAGGAAAATGCAGCCATGGTTTCTCACCAGAAAGCTCTAAAGTTGTCCGAGAAACTGTGGGTTGAAAAATCTAGAGTGAAGTGGTTAAAGTATGGTGACCAAAACTCCAAGTACCTTCACACTATGGCAAAATCAAGACGGGCTAGGAGCATGATTAGGGTCGTGCAGCAGGAGGATGGAAGGGAGATTTCAGATTGCACAAACTTTGGTCATATGTGGTAGGCCACTATGAGGCATTTCACCAGAGTAGAGGCTATTCAGTTCATGAGTCCTACATGAAAAGATAAATAGAGTATGTAAAAGACTGAAGAACCACAGCTATGAATAAAACTTGGAGAGAAAACTTAGTATTTTTGTGTGTATGATCTCTTTGTACAACAGTCCTATATATAGATTACAAAAGGGATAACGATGTCCTAAAGTAAGAAAGAAAATCACATGTGCAACATGTGCAACATGTGCAATGAGCTGTAATGAGCAATAAATTTAACACCCCCCCTCAAACATGAGATGGTAACCAACTTAAGTTTGGAGACTAAATCACGAAACCGACCAGGCGGATGAGCTTTGGTGAAAATATCTGCAGTTTGATCAGTAGTGGAGACAGGCTGCAATCGAACAGTGCCTTTAGAAACATGTTGTTGAGTGAAATGACAGTTGAACTCAATGTGTTTGGTACGTTCATGGAAGACATCATTATGAGAAATTTTCATGGCACTATGACTATCACAGTGAATAGGAGTGGCAGGTGTGTGAGTAATACCCATATCTTCAAGTAGCCATCGAAGCCAAAGTAGTTCTTGTGTGGTGTCAGCAAGAGCTTGATATTCTAATTCAGTACTGGATCGTGAAGCAACAGTTTGTTTCTTACTACGCCAAGAAATAAGAGAATTGCCTAGAAAGAAACAAAAACCTGTGGTAGAACATCGATCTGAAGGATCACCACCCCAATCAGCATCTGGATAGGCATGTAACTCAAGGGAAGAGTTATGTGAGAATTATAACCCATAGAAAATAGTACCCTTGACATAGCGAAGAATGTGTAGGATGGCATTATAGTGAGGAGTGCATGGAGCTGTCATAAACTGACTCGCAATGTGCACAGCATGAACAATATCTAGGTGAGTAACAGTAAGATATATCAAACTGCCTACCAACTGACGATATAAGGTGGGATTTGGAAGAAGTGTACCATCTTTCAAATTAAGTTTGACATCATGCTCTAGAGGTATGGGAGCAATTTTGCTATCAGTGATGCCAGACTTAGATAGAAGATCAGAAGCATATTTAACTTGAGAGAGAGTGTAGCCAATAGGAACAGAAGAAACCTCGAGGCCTAAGAAGTAGTTGAGTGAACCAAGATCCTTCATTTCAAATTGTTGACTGAGAAATTGCTTATGTTGTGAAATACCAGTAGTATCGTCTCTAGTAATGATCATATCATCCACATAGAGCAAGAGAAGAACAATTCCTTGATCAAATGGTCGAATGGAGATAACATAATCATATGGGCTAGAAGAAAATCCCAACTGGCTGACTGCAGTGCTAAATTTTTCAAACCAAGCTCTAGGAGCTTGCTTAAGTCCATAGAGGGCTTTCTTAAGTTTGCAGACTTGATTGGGCAAGTGAGAGTATCCAGGAGGAGGCTTTATGTAGACTTCTTCTTGTAAGTCTCCATTCAGAAAAGCATTTTTGACATCCATTTGCCATAAGTCACAATGTTGAGCGGCAGCAACGACAAGTAAACTTTAAACAGATGTAATACGAGCAACTGGAGCAGACGTTTCCTCATAGTCAATCCCATACTCCTGAGAAAATCCTCTTGCTACAAGACGAGCTTTATACCTGTCAACAGAACCATCTGATTTGGTCTTGATTTTGTAAATCCATCGGCAACCAACAACCTTTTTATTAGAAGGTAAATCAACTAGATCCCAAGTGTGAGTTTTGTCTAATGCTTGCAGTTCTTCTGTTATTGCTTTCTACCAAAGAGGGTTAACACTAACCTCTCTATAGGTTTGAGGCTCATGCAAAGATTAGATAGCAGAATAAACATGATAACCAGTGAGACGGACAAAAGGTTGTCTTACCTGAGTAGAGTGATAGACAGGCTCATCAGAAGAAGATGAGAAAGTGGGTGACTCTATGTTAGTGTCCTCAGATTGAACTTTTGTTGGTAGGACATTTGTAGCTGGAGGTAGCTATGTGAGCTCAAGAGAGGAATCTGCATAATCATTAGTAGGAGAGACATCGAAAAAGGATCTGTGAAATGAGGTATGTTGGTGGAAGTATCTATTTTAAATTATAATATAGTAGAAAACATTTTATGTTCCCAGGATCTTACATGATGAGATACTCACAATCTTTTAGAGAGAGGATCCCAACATCTGTATCCTTTTTGTCCACTACCATATCCAATAAAACAGCAAAGTCGGGCACGAGGTTCCAATTTTGTCCATTCATGAGTTGGAAGAACAAAACAAACACAACCAAAAACCATGAGTAAGTCATATGAAGGAGGAGAACCATATAAATTATCATAAGGAGATTGATTGTTAATGACAGGGGAAGGAACTCTATTTATGGTATAAACTGCAGTTAAGGCAGCTTCTCCCCAAAATTGTTCAGGACAAGAGGAAGAAATGAGCAAAGCATGTGTAGTGTCAAGGATATGTCTAAGTTTGCGTTCAGCACGTCCATTTTGTTGGGATGTGTAAGGGCAAGATCATTCAATAATGGTACCATGGGACGAAATAAAGTTTAAAAACTCCGAGTCTTTGTATTCCATGGCATTATCAGTACGAAAAACTTTGATTCTCTTTGAGAATTGAGTATGTATCATGGTGGCAAAAGTTTTGTAAGTTTCTGTAAGCTCAGATCGATTTTTCATAATATATATCCATGTGAAACGAGAAAAATCATCAATGAAGATTACAAAGTATCGAGATCCTCCCATAGTAAGAGTTGGAGAGGGTCCCCAAATATTAGAATGAATCAAATCAAAAGGAGCAGCAGAAATAGATTTATTTATAGAAAAAGGCAAAGCATGTTGTTTTGCAAGCTGACATGATACACAATCAATCATGTCATCACTTACAATACCCAAACGACCACTAGAAATTAAATAACACAAATGAACAGAAGAAGGATGACCTAAGCGAGAATGCTAAATGTTGGATGTAGATCGAGATGGAGTTGATCCAACAAGATGAGGTGATGAGGATTTTGGTATAAGAAGCTGAAGAGAAGTGAGCAGAAACAACCTCCCACAATTACCTCCTGTCCCAAGAGTTGTTCCAGTTTGAGGATCCTGCACACGACAGCCAGAAGAAGAAAAAATGACATCAAAACCAAGATCACATAATTGACCAATAGAAATAAGGTTCAGTGTGAGGTTAGGAACAAGATATGTGTCTGGAAGGAAGAGATTTGATGTTGAGATAGTTCCAATATGTGTGACATTCATAACAGACCCATCAGCAGTTTGGATATTTGGAATATAAATGTCTGAAGTGTTTGATGAAAAAAGCTAGCATTGTTAGTCATGTGGTTGCAACAAGCAGAATCAAAATACCAAGAATTACCTGGAGTGACAGACAAAGCAGTAGATGGAGAGCTGGTTCTGGACAAAACCTGTTTGATTAAAGACTCAAGCTCATTAGTGGATGTGGCAGATGCATTATCTGATGAAGATTCAGAAGTAACTGCAGCAAAATGATGAGGAGAAAATTGAGATGGGTGAGAACCAGATCTTTTCTTGCAGTATTGGGGTGAATAATGACCCTTTTGATGATAGTGTTGGCAAGTAAAATTCTGAAGTTTTGTACAATCCTTTGTCATGTGTCCACTTTAGCGGCAAAATTTGCAGAAGGACTGATTTGTAGTGGATTTAGGAGGTACCGATAGAACTGCATCAGTGAAATTGTTGTTTTTCCCGATGCCAAGTCGTGTTTCCTCAGAGATAAGTTCAGCGATTGCATTCTCCAGAGAGGACAAAGGAACACGATGTAGAAGGGAAGTTCTGACTGGCTCAAAACTCTGATGGAGAGCCATGAGAAACTGCATTAGTCGTTGTTGATCACGGTATGTTTGAAAGAGTATAGCATCCTCAGAGGATTTCCATTTTGGTTCAGACAATGCCAATTGATCCCAAAGGGATTGCATTTGAGAAAGAAAGTCAACTATGAGTTGACCTTGCTCTTGTTTGAGATTTGTCAGGGAATTTAGAATTTGATATTGATGAGAAAGATCAGCTGTGGTATATCGTGAGGCTAACAAATCCCATACTTCTTTTGCAGTCTCATACCACCCAAATTGAACATTAATAGAAGGAACACAAGAATTGCGAAACCACATGATAGCTTGGTGATTTTTGCTATCCCATTCTTCAAGACGATCCTGAAGTTTTTCTTTACTTTCTTATGATTGTTGTGTTGGAATAGTAATATACCCGGTGACATAACGCCAAGCCTTTTTGCCTTTGAAAAAACTACGAGAGGCAAATGGCTAGCCCAAAGCCACGTTGGGAGACACATAAGTTGAATACAATGATGCTACCAAGGATGTTGTTATTCGTGTGGAGATGGATCATGGAAGGTCTCCCGACTGATGAGAGATTGGGGAGGAGTAATATTCCTCAAGTATCTTAATGTGCCCTCTGCTATGTGGATTGTGAAAGCTTTGAGCATTTATTTTTTGAATGCAAGGTGTTTAAGGAGGTTTGGAAGAAATTTGTGGGATTTTTCAATGTGAGTTTGAAGGTTTTGACTCGGTGGAAATGGCTTGCTCATGGTGGAAGCGTAATCTTGGCTCAATTCACTTGCGAGATATGTGGCAAGTGGGTATATATGTTCCTGGTCGCTAGACAAATATGGCTGAGAGGATCGACGATTCAGTGCTTAAAACGTGATGTGCTCCATTTTGTCTGATATGTGAGATATAACCATAAGGGTGCCATGTGTTATTTTGTCTGTTAAAGATTGGAACCTGGCTGCAAGGCTAAATTTGAAATATGTGGGTTGCAAACCACAAGTGGCAAAGGAAGTGATATGGAGATTTCCGTTGGGAAATTGGATAAAGCTTAATGTCAACGGTTGTTCCCTAGGCAACCCTCATGGGGTTGGAGTTAGAGGAGTGTTTTGAAACAAAATAGGGGCGCTTATTGGAGCTTTCTCTGAATACCTAGGAGTCACAACAAACTATGAGGTAGAGTTTTCGGCATTAGTGATAGTTATTCGTATTGAGAAGGATAAATGGTACTTGTACCTATGGATTGAATTTGACTCAGCTTTAGTAATGGAGGGTCTTCAGACCAAGATGATTCCATAAAATAGTTTGCAGTTGTTGTTGTATTGAACTGGACGGTCCTTAGCTTGCCGGAACACATGCAAAGAGGGGAAAGAACACCGAGTGATGGTCGGGTTGGGTAATCCTAAGCCCACTCCGATGCATAAATTAATCCGGTGAAACACACGGTATGGAATAGACACAAGGGTGGCTATCCCTTTGTCAAAATGGATTTAGGTAATTGTCTTAGCTCAAACTCTGAGTGAAGGGTTGTATGTTTGCTTAAGGAAGAAGATGAAGATGATGTCCAGAAAGAGAGAGAGAGAGAGAGAGTGAAAAAAGTCCCCGCTTCCTTCTCCCTTTTGTCTATTTAAAGCCAAGTGTAATACCCTGATGTTGTTCACCACATTTCTAGTTTAGAGCGGCTTGCACGATCACCTTGATCAGCGTGGGAGTTGGTAGATGTCTGATGTGTCAGCAAGCATGGGACAACGTTCTGGAGACATTCTCCAAATCCACACCTGATTAGAGGAGATAACTCTCTGCCAATCAGATTAATCGACGGATATGGCATGCATTTAATGAGCTTGGCCACCTCCACGTCGAATTGACCGCTGACCTTCCTGTGCACCTTCATGATCTGCGCCACGTGACCAATCATGCATTGATCACCCATGATGATGTAGATATCCAAGCGTATATTTCGGGGCCTACGGGGCGTCACTGTTACAACAGAACCTTAGATGTCAGCGGAGCCTCGGCAGTAGCCTCGGAGACGTTTATGCTTCCAAGGTGTTCCTCACAAGCCCCAACATGGAGGTCTGAGAGTTTGTCTCCGATGTATGCCTCGGAGAGCTTGCAAGGAGAGGGTCTTCTTTCTTTCAAGGGATAATCTTCAAGGGGTTGGCATACACGTGGCAAGTAACTAAAGATGGATTATAATTCCCATATCAGCAGTAATGATTAACAATGGAATTGTACTTATAGAATGTCCGACGAAGAATTACTCGGAAACCAATTCAGTCGTGGATGCACTATAAAAAAATGGTGGCGAGATCCTAAGTCTCAAATAGGTGGGCCAATTGCCTACATAGGATTAGACGTGATGTTCTAATGGGATGCGAAAGGGCATCCTAGGTATAGCTTTAGCGTAATCGATCATATCCCATGCTGTGGGTTCTGTTCGTTTTGTAATGCCAAAAGTAGGGGAATGCATACGAGTTTTATTTTCTTTTAGATTTTTGTATTTTTTGTTTTTTCTATCTTTCATTTAAAAAAAAAAATTGAAGGCTGTGGGTTCTATTTGTTTTTTACTTTTCTTCTTTGGGAAAGAGCAAACCATTTTATCATGTCGTCGTCATCGTTTTTCATGTGAGTCTCTGTATGTTTTGTGTGTGAAGTAAAAGGGTCGATTGATTGGCAAATAGGAATGGTAATTTCTATCATGCCTATAACAAGCTGGTGAACAGTGAACTATTCTCGAAGCTGTTTATGGATTGTAGTGCATGTCGGCCTCTCTTCTTCCCCTATGACGAAACATAAAAACTAAAAATAAAAATAAAACCCACAAATAACACGTTCTCTCTCTCTCTCTCTCTCATGAACCAACCCATAAGTAAACCTCCAGTATCTTTGCTTAATTACGCACACCATACCCCTGCCCCTGTTCTCTATAAATACAAACCAACCCAGACTCTTTATGTTTGTGCAGCATCCTACTTCTTGCATTAAAAGATGAGTTCCCTACAACAAGTTTGGCCCGAACCCATAGTCCGAGTCCAATCGTTATCGGAAACCGGCGTATCTGCAGTCCCCGATCGATACATCAAGCCACCGTCCGAGCGACCATCGTTGGAGCCCCAACCAGTTCTTGAGGAAACCAACATCCCCTTGATTGATCTTGGAGACCTACTCGTGGGTGATGATCACTCAACCATCTTGAATCAGATATCAGAGGCCTGCAGAGACTGGGGCTTCTTCCAGGTGGTAAATCATGGGGTGAGCGTGGAGCTGATGCACCGAGCTCTCCAACTGTGGGCCCACTTCTTCCATCTCCCCATAGGAGAGAAGCTAATCTATGCCAATTCACCATTAACCTTTGAAGGCTATGGTAGCAGATTAGGAGTTGAAAAGGGAGCCATTCTTGATTGGAGTGATTATTTCTTCCTTAACTATCTGCCTGAGACACTTAGGGACCATAATAAGTGGCCTACTCTCCCACCTTCCCTAAGGTAAATTTAAAGTATAAATTAAATTACAGTCTTTTCCTGGCCCTACTTAGCTTTTTGAGATACTCTGAACTAAACCCATATCTCGTCTTTTCTTCTGGATCAATCATGTAGGGAGACAGTGGATGAGTATTGTAGGGAATTGGTGAAGCTCGGTGGAACATTGATGAAGTTGTTCTCCATTAACTTGGGTTTGGGAGAGGATCATCTGCAGAAGGCGTTTGGAGGGGATGATATAGGTGCATGCATGAGGGTGAACTTCTATCCCAAGTGTCCACAGCCAGACCTCACACTTGGGCTGTCCTCTCACTCTGACCCTGGCGGCATGACCATTCTTCTCCCTGACGATCATGTTGCCGGACTTCAGGTCCGGCGAGGAGACTCATGGGTCACCGTAAAAGTGGCTCCCGGTGCTTTCATCATCAACATAGGCGATCAGATTCAGGTATACCTCGGCTCCTCCTTTGTTCAGAGTTTATTCCTATCTTTATTATCAAATAGATTTATACACATGAGAATCCTTCTATCTATTAATTCGAACTTCTAAAATTTAAATTTTAAATTATCAAACCATAAATATTGATTGACCACTGTTATTATAACAAGACTAAAATTTTAAAATTATCAAACCACAAATATTGATTGACCAACTGTCACCATAAAAAGACTATACACATATATGAAGCATTAAACAGACACGTTGCATGAACCGAAATATAATAAACGTACTCAAACATTAAACGATGAGAGAGAGAGATAGAGAGAGAAAGAGAGAAAGAGAGAGAGAGAGAGAGACCTCATCTCACAGTTGTTTTCCTCACGTAGAATCCAGAATCTCACAGTTGTTGTATTACGCTGGCCTACACATATATTGTGCTAGTTTCGTTCACCGTTTTCATTTATGTTGTGTTGGAATATTATTGTTTTGAATTTTATTTGAAATATTAATTAACTATTTTATAAGTGTATATTGAAGAAATTTATCCTTTTTTAATAGTCATTTAAAAAATCAATGGGTGTGGTTATTGATGACATGTTATGTTTAAATAGTCAGTAGACATGTTTGTTGGTAGAGACATGATGTTTGGGCATACTCTCGAGAGAACCATTTGTATAATCTCATTTTCTCTTATATGTGGAGAAAAGGTTTAATACATTAAAAAATAATTTTACAACTACAATAATGTTAGTCTAATCATTAATGTATTGATTTGACTTATTGAGCAGAGTCTCTTGAATATCTAAAGTAAACAACAAGAGAAAGTGCAACTTAAGCTTTTGAGGGGTTGTTTTATCTTGGAAATTGATTCGCAAAGAACCCACTTTACACCATAGAGGGCTATGATTTTAAGGAGATTACTTTTGACTATGACTCGAGCCTACTATTTGTTAGCCTTTTGTGATACATCAACATAATGGTTAATTTGATACCTACTTTTGTGGGTTCATGGCTACATAAATAGAGTATTTGAGTAAGTTATTTTTGTCCTTATTTACAATTGTATATCTCATGTTCGTTTCTGGTCTAGATGATGTTTGTGGTGCATGTATTTCAATATACAATTCTTAAAATCGTAGTTTATGAGATGAAAGGGGTTTGATTACTTATGATTCTTCGAATGGTTAAAACTGTAGAATTGTTGAGAGTGTGAAATTGTTGGCCACATCATGATGAGAAACCATTATGGTTATACCCATATTCTTTGATGAATAAGAAAGAGATCAGTTTGTCTAAACCATCGATGTAGGTTGAGGTAGCTATGCAGAGGATCCAAATCCTCTCCTGCGACAGGAGAGAACTGCGGTTGATCCAAGGGCTGGAGTTCAGTCGGTGCACATACCAATACAATGGGATGTGGGCCAACTGAAATCGATCCCTTGGCAGCCCGTAGTTGCCCAGGAGAGGATTTCTATCTCTACATAGAAGTCACGAAACAGAAAACTAAATTTGTTAGTCCTTGCTTGAAGGAATCTATGGATAAATCCAGATTTAGTGAATTGAAACCATGAGGATTACTTGTCATTATTGTGCAGTTATAATTTCACCCATGGAAAAACTGATCAAGTCCTTATATTGTTTGTATGACTATAATTGTATGAGTCTCAGATTAAGGATGTAAATGGATAGCTGAAAATTCAAATTTGATTCGAATCTGCAACTGTTTAGGGGAATCCGAATCAGAACAATCGGATTCGAATGCCAATTCAGATAAGTAAAATTGGATTTGGAGTTGGCGGTGGATATCCCTCCAACCGAGCGGATATAATCCGCTCCGATTTATTAGGATAGTACGTGATTGTGAACAGTGTGGATATTAGATTATAAAAATATTAAATCTAGTTGTCGTGTTTAGTGTCGATCTTAGATTTTAAAAAATATATTAAATTAACCGCTTCAGTTATCATGTATTTAGTGTTTTGATGGCCATATTTATGGAGAGAGATATCAATTACCGTATGTTTAGGGTTTTGGTGGACCATTATTTAAGCCATATTTGTGGGGAGATAAATCATTTAATGTGTTTTTAGGGTTTTGATGGCTTAGTATTTATGCCATATTTTTTATGGAGAGAGAAATCAGCCAACGGCTGAACTCCTTTTTTTCTTTTTTTTTTTCCTCTCGTTTCTTCTAACATCTTCTCCTTTCTTCCTCATTCTTCTCCATTTCTTCTTCCTTCTTCAACTTCTTCTGCTTCATCTCTTCTTCCTTCTTCGTTTGAAAAAAAATTTTCATTTAGGTCCAGGTGTCACTAGGAGAAGAATAGAAGAAAAAAGAAAAACAAATCAAAGTTGCAAAGAAAGAGAGAGGACGGATGATTTTCAACAGAGGGCAGTCATCTTCACCATTACGACTTCTCCAACTACCAGCAACTCTTTCTCCTCCTTGTCTTTCTCATAATGTTGTCATAGCCTTGGTGGCAGCTGAATCGCCTTAATAGTTGAGCTCCTTACACAGATGCAGAGACAGTTTTGGGATTGGATCGGATTTATCTGGTTAAAATTTGAATTTGAAATCGGATTTACTTTTTAGAAATCCTTTGGATGCAGAGGCGGATTCGGATATGGTATCTATAAGTCAGATTCGAATTTGGATAGTAGTCTATCCGTGCCGAATTTGATCCGTTTACATCTCTACCTATGATTCAATTTCTGATTAGTCTTTAATATAATATTGGTTCAAACAAATGGTTTACTAGAGCCCTTATTATATATGTCTATAATTTTCATAAATCATATGCTTATGGATTTAAAATTGCTTGAATTATGCATTGGTCTTTTATAGGATGTTGGAGCATAAGTCCAAATAAAGGCAATTAAGGCTTTATAATGCACATTGGTTGGATAAATAGTACATCGGTTTTTATGCAAGTAATTATATGCATATAAAGTTACATGGTAATATGCATTGATATTTTTCAAATATTGGCCAAATGTAGTTTAAGTGGCTTGCTATATTTGACATGCCTATAAATGTGTATGGGTAAATTAGAATAAAAGTGCACAGGTTGCAGGTTCTCCCATTAAGGGAATTCTCACTAGCATGTGAATATGATAATCCATAAAGTTGTGGGGTGTTATTTTTTATTTTATTTTATTTTATTTTATTTTTTGAGAGAGAATGAGAGAGAGATCTTGAATGGTAAGCCTCTTTGTGAGAGATAACTAAAATTAAGTAGAGTGATTGATCTCTACTTAGGATTTTTTGTGATTATGGAATTTAGAAAATAAGCTTAGATTTGAGGACACTACCATGTTTAAAAGAAAATATATTTAAACATCTGTTGGTAGGGTGATGAACTAGTGTTGCTAGCTCCACCATGTAAAGTCTTATAAGACTTTGTGGAATTGGAAGAAAAGGTAGGAGAAAGGCAAAATAGCCACATATCTCAATGATAGACATATGATAAAATTAGGTTATGCTACTTTTAATAGTAAATATAAAGGGAAGAAGGTCACTAATGTCATGTAAGGCACATATCACTAGTGTCATGTAAGGCACATATGACTTAGCAAGCTACATAAATGTCTAAGGACATGGAAGACATTTATTTCTTAGTCGATTATACATAAATCTAGAGAGGCTAAGGAAGTAGTGCACACTTAATAGTCAAGGCAAATTTGACTGGTACTAGTAATTAGTCTTTGACTACTAAGGTAGTATTCGTCTAAAGGAATAAGCACTTTAATGACATAAGTCATGTGATGGACACCCAATTGTTATCCTGAATCAGGTTCAAAGAGTGTAAACAAAGTCACCAGATTATTTGATTTAGTACTACTAAAATTGGCTTATTCTGGTTAGTCGGGAAATTAGTACCACCACAATGAATAAAATATGAGTTCTAGACTCTTAATCAAGCGGCTATCACATAAAATGTGGGGCTATGTTAAATGTGGTACACAATATGGGCTGACCTAAGTGGATGTAAGAGGTGGAGCCAACTATTGATGATAATTTAAAAGTGAATTCTCTAAACATCCATGAATCCCAGATGGAGGACATGGCCAGTAAAAAATATCCATTCTAAAGGATAATAGGGATATCATGAATGTCAACTGGTAGGATTTGGATGGTCGGCTAGCTAATTGGTTACATCAATGGGGAAAGGTTCAAGAAGTCTTCTTACTTCACTCGTACTTTGTAGTGTAGTCCATTGAACCTAGTGTAGGTTTAAGTCTAAAAGACACCTACAACGATGGGTCCTACTATGTTTAATATGCTCAATTGGATATTTTAAATATTTTGAATCTATAGGGGATTGTTGTAATATTAATGTTTTAAATAGGTGTGACTATTGGTGACATCTCTACATGGTCAATATGTAGAGACATGATGTTTGGGTATACTCTTTGGATATAACCATTAGTAGTGTCTCTTCTTCTCCTATATATAGAGATAATGTTTATCCTATTAAAAAGTAATATTTCCACTACAACAATGTTTGTCACACTACTATTGCATTGATTTTACCTATTGAGCATGGTCTTTTGAATTTCTGAGTAAATCATGAGAGTAAGTGCAAAACTTTATTGTTTTTGAGGGTTGTTTTATCTTAAAAATCGATTCATAAAAGAACCTAGTTAGCACGATAGGAGGCATCTACGATTTTAAGGAGAATAGGCTTGACTACGACTCAACTCTATCGTTCGTTAACCACATGTGATACAGAGTCTGGATCACTTGCATGTACTAGAAGAGTAACACACTATTTAGATGGCATATCTCCTATGGAGTTAACTTTACTAACTTCCGTTAGCTAAATAAATATTATTTTTCTAATTCTTTTTGTTTGGGTAATTGATTTGGTGAATTGGCAATCATGATTTTTATGATAACTTAATCTATTAGAAATAAAACTCTAAAGATTTTTAACGTAAGTAAATCTATTAGAAATAAAACTCTAACTACTCACGATTTGATAAAACTCTTAACGATTTTTTAATTTCTATTTTCTTTTATCCATTACTTCCTATTTTAATGGTGAGCAAAGTAAATTAATTATTTTTTATTTGAAAAATAAAATCTTCCTTAATCAAAAATTCATATTTGAATGTCTAGGAAACTTTTTGATTATCTAATGTTGTGAAACCATTGGGGAAGGAGCATCAATCCAAGGTTCATGATGAAGAAGATGATGTTCCTTCTCTTTGTCATGATTTCCCCAATGGGTTCGCAACTTCCTCCTAGGTTTTAGTATAAGAAAATGAAATCAGAATGAAAGGGGAAGGAACATCAATCCAAGGTTCATAATGAAGAAGATGATGTTCTTTCTCTTTGTCATGATTTCCCCAATGGGTTCACAACTTCCTCCTAAGTTTTAGTATAAGAAAATGAAATCAAAATGAAAGGAGAAGTTGAGGAGAAGACTTGCAGTTGACAGGGAAGATGTTCCAGTTTATTCTTAGATTTCATGATTTTGAAATCTCCCAATCTCCTTTTAATTCAATGTTTATACATGCAGTTGATCCAGCCAACAAGTGGGAATCATGATTTATTATCATATGTTATTTCTTCAAATTTTGAATTAATAAAAAAATAAAAATTAAAAAAGAAGAAGAAGAAGAAACAACCCAAAAAATCGTGAGAGTTTATCTATCAATTCAAATATGATTTTTAATTAAGGAAGATTTTATTTTTCAAATAAAAAATAACTAATCTACCTTTTCAGTTAACTTACCTTATTAATAGAAAGTAATGGGAAAAAAAAATGGAATTAAAATAGAGTTATATGAGTTAGTAGAAGTTAGCACCCATTAACTGATGGGACACATATCATCTGAACAATGTATTAGAAGATTTGTTACTCTTCTAGTACATGTTGCTGATCCGGATTCTTTGATATATCAATATAATGATTAATTTGATACATAATTTGATGGGTTCATGACTACATAAATGGAATATTTGAGCAAGTCACATTTGTCTTTTTTTATAATTCTATGTCTAATATTCATTTCATGTCTAGGTGATGTTTATTGCAACATGTTTCTTCATTTGTCTGTCGTGTACAGACACGATTTTAAGTTGCCATATTTGATATCTTCTGATCGATCTAATAATATGGCTTTACTGTGAAAGCACGTGACGTGGGAAACCAAAAATATGATCTAAGTTTCTCCTTTGTTGATAGTCTTTAACGGTTTTCTTTCATTTTTGGGTTACCAGATGAGTGTCTTTAATGTTAAGAGAGCAACACCTGATAAGCCTTATCTGGATTCTGGACTGGTAGATAAAAATCAAAGTCTTGACTTCATATGTTGATTGTTACCCAAGATTTATTAACTTGATAGCACAGAATCTGCTTAGTAATCCTATGTCTACCCAGGAATATAATGACGTATTTCTAATCCAGAAGCTTGAACTAGTGTGTAGGACCCAATGTATAAAGGGCTGTAGAAGAGATGGGAGCAAATTTCTTCTTACGGTTGTCCAAAATTTTCCTAAGAGACCCATTGGGTAAAAAACAATATAATTACTGAAACACACTTAGATACCTTTTCTGTTCACGGAAATGGTCAGGTGAGTCAACTGCAGTCACCCATAAACGTATCAGTATCTGATCTATTAACTCGTATCAGTGTCGGTGCTGGCTGATCTGATCCGGTAACTGATTCTTTCTTATTTTTAACTATTTTTAATCAGTCACAGTCATGTGTCAGCACACATTGGAGTTTTATCTGATCCCAGTTAGTATTAGATCAGTTTCAGGGCTGCGACTGGTCGATACGTGGAACTAAAACCTTGCATGCATATTATTGTTGCTCACATGATGATTTTGCTGATTTGGTCAGGTACTGAGCAATGCAAATTACAAGAGTGTTGAGCACAGGGTGATCGTGAATTCAGCGAAAGAACGTGTCTCACTTGCCTTCTTCTATAACCCAAAGAGCGATTTACCTATAGGACCATTGAAGGAGTTCGTGACAGCAGATTTCCCAGCTCTGTATACACCCACGACATTCAATGAATACAGACAATACATCAGGATGAAGGGTCCACGTGGAAAATCACAAGTCGAATCCCTAAAATGCCCACAATAACTCTTCGTGATATATTTATATGTCACCCAGCTTATGTTGTTGTGGATGAAAACATATGGAGATTCTCTTCATCAGATATTTTACTGTAAATCATATATTAATTCATTCAGGGATTTATAAGTAAAATTTGATGTATAAAAAGGGTGTTTCAGTGCATGAGATTCCTGTTATTACTGAGTTTGGGAAAAAGCAAAATATATACAGTCTTACCTCTGCAATGTAGAAAGACTGTTGCTGTGTATCAATTATATTATTGTACAAGTGATTTGTATGTGTGTGTGTGTGTGTGTGTGCTTTGTTTAAATTCAGTCAGTGGTTTGTATCTTTGTGGGTATCTAATGGCATCTAATGAAAAATAATTATTGTTAAGCACTTATTCTTGATCTTATTTATAGTTTAATTAATTATATATGGAATAGGGAATCGTCCTTGACCCGTTTGGATGATGAATCAAAATTTAATTTTTGTCCATGATAGTAGGGATAGGAATAATGTAAAACATTAGCACTAAAATCTCGATTCTTTTTAAAACAATCAATTTTAACGTTTTGACTGAAATAGCACGCTTATGATGAATCCTAGAATTTTCTATAATTGGAGGAAACTTTTTTTTTTTTTAATGCATATAATCGAAGGAAACTTAGGCCCTGTTTGATACATTTTTTTGCTCCTAATCCATTGCTTTTGCTTTGGAGTCCTTTTATTGATTCAACTTTGGAGTTAGTTTTTTGAAAGCGAAATGTTGTTTGATAACGTTGCTCTAGATCTAACTGGGAATTGAAGAAGTTCTTTTTCTTGTACTATGATACCACACCATAATCCATTACTTTTTTTTAACAAAGAATTACAACAATGTATATAATATATATGTTTTGGACTGAAAAAGGAATCTAACTAATAGAATACTCTTGATAGTGAAAACTGGTCTAGCTGACTTGGAGGCCATCTTGTCTGAGTTGTGAATGGTGTAATCGAGTTGTTGATAATGTATTTGAGTTGATCACGTAGTAACCGACTTGTCTTCGGTTATATCCGAGTTCTAGATATGATCCTAAAATCAAAGTAAATCTCACAAGGAGGCGGATTAGGTAATCTGGTGGCCACTTTGATGATTAAGTCAGTTCTTAGTTCAAGCAGTATGAAGTATAAAGAAAATACTTCTTTAAGAGTTGCTAAGGTTTGAATAAATTTGGATAGAGAATTATCCATCCTTGTACCTTCGTGCTTGTAAGCATATATAGGCGAGTGCAACTCGCTGGAGTGGTCTGAAATATCCGATTTGGTTAGAGAACGACTTATAACTGTGTCTTTGGTAGTTCACAGTTGGATTGCAATCCTATGATCGGCATAAAGGTGGTTGTCAGAGTGATGGTCCGCTAAGTTCGGCTCGCAGGCGTCTAAATGTTTCATTTGATTTGTGCTTTGGTTTGAAGTCTACAGCTATACAACCACCCTTGTCCTTGATTACTGAAACGACGGTTACCTTTCGAAAAAGCTTTATGAGGCATGAATCCAAGATTTTGCAAGACGTGCAGACCTGAATTAAATGCCATAGGGATCCGTTGAGCAGTGGGGTGACACCATATGTAAAGTAGGGTCATTTTCACGCTATAAAATGCTCATTTGTCAGAATCGAGACGACACCCGAGCTGTTATTCCTTGAATCAAGCCGTTGAGAACCCGAGGTGTGTTGTACTCACGGAAAGTGATGGATGTTTTTTGAAGTCGTCTATAACGTGATTTTGAAAATGTGCAGTTCCCAAACATGATTTGATGGCTTTTCATGATTGCCCCTAGATTCCAAGAGTTTGAAATCTGAAAGGCATACCTTTTACGAACTTTGGCTTGATATCTTGGAGTTGCTTCGTCTCAAAGTTTCATCTTCTTCTTCCTTTTGCACGAAGACTGTGCTCTACAACTTAAGCTTTTTCTGATCTCCACTGCTAAAAGATAAAATAGCAAGTTCTTCCTTTTCCTTGTCTTACTTTTCATCATGTCTTCATCTCCTCCTCAAATAAAGTCTAAGCAAATGTTGGGTTACCCCACTATTGCCATCTCTAGTGAGACAGTTCGTCGGGAAAACATACAAAGGGAAAAATTAGTGATTGGGAGTAGCTCAATCATGGCTGTTCCCATTCATCCCAAAATGCATGAATTTGCCTGTGCTGCAAATCATTCTGACCAAGCCAGATATCCTTAGACCTCCTTGTAAAAAAAGTATTTGATTACTGAACGATATGTCTATCGTCTTCCTGGCAGACATGAGCCTCCCTTTAACCCTAGTTTCAAGGAGATCTATGTTTATGAAGAGATGCTGGTCTCCGAATTCCAACTTCCTCTTTCCATCGAAATAGTTTGAATCTTGAAATTCTATAGACTTGCCCTAAGCAATTGCTCCTAAATTCCTGGTGCCAGTTGGTAGCATTTGTCATCTTCTTCAGGCATCGAAGACGTACGGCTTATGTAGACCTTGTTAGAAGCCATTTTACCTTGAATGTAGATAAGGCAGTTCAGGCTAATTCCACTGAGAAAGTCCCCACAGGGTGGTACTATTTTAATAGAAAACCAAAAGCCCCTAAAATTTTTAGCACAAGGAGATCTTTAGTTCATGAATGGCACAAAACTTTGTTCTTTGTTGGATGAGTTGATAAGGCTGACATGCTTGTCAGCAACATTTTGACACTAAAGAGGTGAATCAGAGACCGACGTTATCAAAATACGACTTCGAGTCTTAATAGACTGCCTATGACTTATCTTAGGGAGCGAATGTAAGCCATTATGAATTAATTGATTATAATTTCCTCTTCTTTGATATTCAGGAACTTTTGATTGGAGATGATGTGTATGATGAGTTCCCGAAAGTTAGAATGGAAGATCTAAGTCTTCCACCATTAGAAATTGCCTTTTCTCACCCTTCTGTCCAAGTTGGAGTAGAACCATCTTCTGAAGTCGGTCAAGCCAATGAAGGTGATGACCTTAAAGAGATAGACAAATGGGTCGGTGAAGATGAACCTACTGGCTCTAGTAAGTCTTATAAGCTTTCTAATTTTCTTTTAGCTTTATAGCCGACTTGTAGACTGACGTTTATTTCTCTTGTGCTTTGCACAACAAGCGAGAAAATGGAAGCCCTGATCTACGACAACCCTGTAGTTTTCTTCACTCCTTTCTGGCCCAGAAGTTTGTGCTTAGGACTTGTATTGTAGTCTTAGTCTTGTAGTCGGACGAGAATGCCTCTGTAGTATTTTACTTCATTCCTTCTTTCTTCGTGGTAATGCCGAAGGTTAATATGGGATCCTTCAAGAGGAAGGGCAAAGATTCCACTGAAGGTGAAGCTGCAAAGAAACAGAAGGTGATCCCTCAAGATTCTTCTCAAAAAGGGGTCATGATCAGATCTTTCTCGCATCTGACTCAACTAAGTCCCCCACCTTCAAAGGGCTCTATAGGAAGGCACTGTTAGTACCCCATTTTTTCCATGATAATATGGGTTTCCCATTTGTTTAGTTTTTTATGGGTTCGGGTTTAAATGTTAGTATTGTGCGTTTTAGAAATAGGTTGGGAGTATATATATATATATATATATATATATATATATATATATATATATATATATATATATATATATATATATATATATATATATATATATATATATATATATATAAAGAGAGAGAGAGAGAGAGAGAGAGAGAGAGAGAGAGAGAGAGAGAGAGAGAGAGAGAGAGAGAGAGAACATTAAAGGGGGTAATTGTACAAGAGTTTTAAACCCCCCCGACGCAAACCCTAAGAAAGAGGATGCTCATGTTAGACCCACATTCTACTAACCCAGTCTAACTGTGTCGTACCAGGTCTTCCCATCATAACCGGCTTAAGTGAACCAACCAGATAAAAGAACCACAAAACCAGGTATGAAAACCAGTCCTTTGTAGGTTGTTTGGTTGGACAACTTAAGTTATCTGGTTTGTGGCCCAAAATGTGTCTCTGAGTTTAGGAAAGTTTCGAAATTTGAGTAGGACTCCTTCCTAATTGGAACGCCGCTCTATAGGGAAGTTTCTCCTCTATATAGAGGATGTCCCTTTACTTTCTCCCACTTTTTTGATCATTGTCAAATCCTAGAATTTTGGTTAAAGAGAGGAGAAGAAGGAAAAGAAGCCATGGAGAGGAAAAAATCTTAGAGAAAGAAGAAGAGGTTCTACAGAAAGAGGGAAATTGCCGTTGGTTTCCAATCAATCTCATTAAGGAGCCAACGGTAAGTCTCTTTGTCTTTGTAGAAGTTTAAGAATAGTATAGAGTCGAGATTTATAATCACAGTATTGGTAGATCCACTCTAACACTATAATTCTGTCATGATCCCTCTTATTAGATCTCTCTAATACATCCATGATATATTGAACATGTTAAGGTTAGATGGAATGGTTAAAACCAATGAATGTGACCATAGAATGATTCTAGGATGGATCCCATTAAAGAGCTAAAGAATAGATTCGGAGAGAAGATAGACTGTATGTCACACCCCTAATTTTGGACTAACTAGTGGTGTGATGAACCATCAATAAACCAATGGCTCAACCAGGATCTCGTATAAGCCATACCCACCACATTAAACCAAACACAGTCCATAGTAGTAATCAGAGGTAATAAATCAATAAGCGAAAGTCTTTATAATTAATGAATTGAGGTTTAATAATGATAAATAAATAAATAAATCCAATTATCTTCAAACGACTCAAGACATAAAATAAATTAATCCATTACATGTTCCAATACAAAAATATAACTAAACTAGTTAAAGACACATTGATTGCATTCGCATAACAGATCATGTACATCCTCCACAGCTTCTATGTCCATAGCTGCCATGTGTCCATACGACAGTGTGTTCACGTAGTCTTCTATAGTAGGACCCGCATCATCAACTAAAAGTATTCAACGTCAAAAGGGTGAGCACACATCAAGGCTCAATGAGCAAACAAAACAAAACGTAAACATATGCATGCATTTAATTCATATCTTTGGTTTGATTTTAAGTTTGCAACTGTGCTATAGAAAGGAATGATAGCCACCGCACCTCTATACACGAGTGTGTGAATCCGCCTAATGAATTGAACACCATTGCCATCCCACATGCACCCACATTGGAATAGAGATAGAGCTAAAGTGTCCGGATCACACACCGCCAACACTTCCCCTGATGCCCTACCCATACCAACACGTAAGCCCCTATTGGCGAGGGCTTGCAAACTGGACTCGTAAGTAACTAATCATAATGCCATCCAAATGTATCCAGGGCTTCACCCCAGTATCCTTCAATATTCTTCCTTAGAGACAGAGCTAAGGCTCCTCCACAGAGTTAAAGACCACACGGTCCGAGACCACCTCCTCTGATGCCCTACAACATAATAGTTCCGCTAAGGTGATGGCAATACGACGATGTCATTGTGAAGCATGGTTTAGGGATCAAACACCCTTCCCCACATAGCACACCAACCATACTCACAAGCACATGCCTATTCCTATCATCATCTGTCAACATAGTAGAAACAATAAAGTAAATATGCATGAACAGGTTTAGCAGTAATATTGGATTAAATGTGAGATGCACATTACAAAGCTACAAGCATACAAGAATAGAATTATTCATGGCATTAGATGGAATAAAAGAAACATAGTTTATTATTATCCAGTTAGTTTAGGTATTGTTCTCTCACCTTTTAACGATATTCGATCTCCTTTCAAGCCTTGCAAATCTCTTTGAATCAATTTAGCAACCTAAGAATTATATAAATTTAAGTTCGGATTCATGTGTAACAATTTACAGCAGTCAAAAATCGAAACAGATCACTGATAGGTGACTGATTGGTCCTATGGTCACATGCTTGTGTCAACCGTACCACGTATGGTCGACCCCCTATGGTTGCACTATATGCGACCACACCTGTGACCATACGTTTCCTGGATTCTTTTCGAATGACTGTGGTCGAATCTATCACCATCCTATGGTCGACCATAGCTGTGACCATACAGGTTGATCTGATGTTTTAATCCTTCTATGAGTTCCTCCTCTTGGCTAATTAACAGAAATCTCCCTTATGATCATTCCTTGGCTAAATTTCTTAGTTTTACTAGACTAAATACCCTAACCCATTCTCCATGATCTACTTTGATATTTGCTTAGAAAATCCCATAGTTGAATCCTTACATTAGGTTTGGTATCATAATTTACATTAAAAACTCCGATTTTAGGTATTTTATGGCTACAGAGACAAGGTTCATACCTTACTTATTGCAGAGAGTCTGTAGAATTCCTTATCTCAGTTTTTCTCTCCAAATCTCCTTCTCCTTCTCTCCCTCTTCCTTTCTCCCTTAATTTTTAGGCTTTGATAATGTTTCAAAAGAGTGAAAAAGGGTTGAAGGACATCCTTTATATAGAGAGAAACTCTCCATATAAAGCTCTCCAACAATTGGAAAGAGATCCCCTTTTAATTTGAAAATTTTCCAAACTCTTAAGTCTATTTTGGGTGCATGCAGTCGAACGTATGGTGGCAAAATCCATCAACCACATGTTTCAGAAGTATTGACCACACATCCCATATTAACTGGTCTTATTATCTCATCGTATGGTCGACCATACCTACTCAGGTAGTCGACCATATACTTAATTTTAAGTGTTTTTAAGTAGATTCTCTTACGTGGTCTCGTGGTTTTCTTCACTTGGTTGGTTCACTTGATTCAGCAATGATGGGAAGACCTAGCATGACACTGTTAGACCGGGTTAGTAGAGTGTGGGTCTTGCACTGTAGACAGCCTGAAGGTTGTCCGGTCCCTGTTAATCGGTCGGTTAGATGCTATACCGGACATGTAACAGGTCACTCTCGGAAAGTCTAATAGGGTTTATTCAGATGGCTCATTGGTTGACCAATACAAAACTGGTGACTCAATCAGATAATGTTTGGAAGGCCTAAAATGGAGACCGGACAGTGAGTCTGAATACAATAACTTGATAGAATGGAACCCTAATTAAAAGTTTATAAATTGTCGAGGTTTTCAACTGGTTTAAGTAGTTTTTGAGGTTTGAAAGAGGAACAACATCACTCCACATGTGAGAGAACAAGACCTAAACTAATTGGTTAATAACAAGCTATCCCTTTATTTTTTTATTAATTTGATTGTTTCCATGATCTGTATGTTGATTGTACACATAACATGTCATCCAATAACTGCTATTCCTATTGATACATATTTTATTATTATTTTTATTTATTATGATGATGATGATAAGGATAGGCATGTATTTGTGTGTGATTGATATGTTGAGTGGGGAAAGGTTGTAGCTTTGAACCATTCACCACACTGACATCGTCGTATCGTCCTTAGCTTAGCGAACTTAGTACATCGTAGGGTATCAGGGGGTGATCGCAGTGTGTGGCTGTAGCTTTGCCAACTGGGCGTATTGAAGGATGTTGGGGTAAGGTCTTTGATACAATTTGATGATATCTAAGATTGGTTAGTTATGAACCTAGTTTGCAAGCCCTCGCCAGTAGGGGCATAAGTATTGGTATGGGGTAGAGTATCAGGGGGAGTACTGATAGTGTGTGATCTTTTAGGCTCTAACTCTATCTCTATTCTGTAGTGAATAATGTGGGGCGATGGCAGTGTGTGATCCATTGGATGTGCTCACGCTCTCGTGTATGGAGGTGTGGTGGCCGCCTATCCTTACCATTACACAATGCAAACTTAAACCAGACCAAAGATATGAATTGACATCATGCATATGTTTGTTTCATTGTTTTGTTTACTCACTGAGCTAAGTTGTGAGCTCACCCCACGTATACGTTTTCCTTTTAGTTGATGATGCAGATACTACTGAAGAAGACTACATCGGTGCATCTTCTTATGGACATGTGGTAGCCAGGGATGCGCAGCTAGTGAAAGACGAGCATGATTCATCATGTGAGTGTTTCCATTGCATTTACTCTTAGGATTATGTTTTAGTTGGATTATGAGACTTGTAATAGTTTATTATTTTATGTTTTGGTACACTGGAGATAATTAGTGTATTTATTACTTATCGCTGTGGACTCTTAGTTTATTTTAGTAAAATTTTGCTATTTATTTATTATCTTTGATTATGTAGAATGTATGATTTGATTGTTGGCACAGTCATATGTGATCCTAGCTTAAGCCATTGGTAGTATGACAGTTCATTCACACTTCTGGTTCTACCAAAATTGGGGTATGATAGCTTATTTCATTAAGTAAAGAGGGGGGAGGGGGGTTACCTTTATTCTGCTAGAGGGGGTTGAGAGAGTGAAAGGAAGGTTCGGTAGAGAAATTGAGGGAGAAAAGAAGGATGAGAAAAGGGCCTGTTGGTCGAGAGCTGTGAAAGAGCTGGGGGGTTTCCTTCTTCCTTTTCGACAGAGTCAAACAGTGAGGCGACTACATTTTGTTGAAGGGGAGGTTGAGCAGCTGGGTTCTCGTGGAAAAAGGGAAAGTGAGAGAGAGCCATAGGCCTAGTTTTTAGAAAGGAACCAAGGAAAGGAAAGAAGAGAGAAGTAGCAGTAGCAGGATTGGCAAAGTAGAAGAAAGGAGTAGAGACAGTGGTATCTCTTCCTGGTCACATGTATGTTTCCTCCCTTCCTTATGATTCTAATCAAATGGCCTATTCTATGCGTCTTTGTTATCTTGTTTTTTTGGCATCTATCAATCTCGATTATGAATCTGATAGAAATGCTCATTACGTTAGCTTTCCAATCCTCTAATTCTATATGGCTTAGCCATTCTGATTTCTATTCACTAGGCGTGGCTTAGCCATTCTAATTTCTATTCACTAGGCGTGCTATGTTGCATTTTATTTCTTCCTATGTTCCCACCATCTTTTATCTTTTATTATTTTTATTTTTTGGGTGTGTCTATTAACTAATTTCTCATTTTAATTAGTTTCTGTATTTGGTAAGTTTCATTAGGTTTTTTTTTCTCCCTCTTTCTCTTAGGAGTGGCTTTGGCCAAGATTGGCTGGGGCTACTGTCCCCTTTCAGTTTCCTTCTAAGTTCTATCTTTTTTTTAATCTAGGATCAGATCTCGGTTTGGTTTTAGTACCCTCTACAGAATTCGATTCATGAATAGACAATGGAATGAGATAGAAACGATTAGTTTTGAACTTGGAAATGATTTGGAACAATCCCTAGTCAATCTCCTCTTCTCCTCTTCCATACAAGTTGAAAATGAGGGAAAATGAAGCTCTCGTCCTTTTGAAAACATGTTTTTAGTAAATCGGTCAACAAAATCGATTTGATTGACCACTCATTCTAATCGACCACTTTGATTGACCGCTTGTTGACAGAATGCCCTATTTGGCCTACTTTTTTTTTGAAAATTTTGCTATGAAACCCATTGCTAAGTATTCAAACATGGTTATTAAGTGGTTGTAAAGATAAATTGTTGTTTGGATTTAGATTTTGAGATTGATTGCGCTGTTACTAGTACTAACTGTCGATATATGATGTACAGGAATAAACAGTAGAGAATTTGATGGCCCTTAATAGTTGTATAACAATCATCATGCCCTAGATGTACCCCAGAGTAGTACACAAGGTACTAATGAGAACACTCTCGTTCATTACACTGTTACTACTTCTATCCCACCACCACCACCACTTGTGTTGACCCCTGCCGATATGACTACCATTGTGGAAAATCTCACCCGAGCAGTGCAACAATAGTAGGAAACTTAAAACAGCAGCAACAAATGATTAATGATCTGATTGTTACTTTGAGAAGGACTCTTGCACCTGCACCCATACCTCCACTTGGTTGTGTGCCTCTTGCCCCAATAGCTGCCACCAATATTGTACTTCCACTTGCAATACCCAATGCTATTGTGCCAACCAAAGAAAATGCTCATCCTACCAGGTTGCCACAGCCAGTAACTGATATGAATGCAAGAAGGTATGCTGCCCCAGTTCTGACTGAAGCCGCTCAAGCTGAATCCTCAAAACTGCTAAAAAGGTTTCAGAAGATGAAGCTGTTGAAGTTCACCGGATGCAATTGATTGAGAAATGTTTCAAGATGATGGTCTTGATAGATGAACAGTGAATCCTCTATGCAAGCCATATGATGGAAGGAGAAGCTTATACCTGGTGGGAATCTAACCAATAGATTCTTGAAACTCTTCATCCCATAGTCAATTGGGAAATGTTCAAGGAAGCTTTCTTCAACAACTATTTCTCTATAAGCTTTCAGGAGAAGAAAGAAATTAAATATCTGAGTCATTATCAAGGCCAAAAATCTATCTAGGAATATCAAATTGAGTATGAATCCCTCTTCTATTTTGCCCCTGCCTGCATGTGTATTGAAGCGATTAAGGCAAGAAAATTCTTCAAAGGTCTAGGAAGTGGAATTCAAGCTACAGTGGAAACAAGAGGACACACCAGCTATGTTGAGTATGTTCAGACTGCCAAGGTCTTTGAAGATACTCTCAGTGATAGTTATCAAGCCAAGAATGGTTCTGGCATGAGATTTTCAACCACACCTAACAAGAAGATCTCAAAGAAGCCATTTCAAGGTCAGTTCAAGAATAAAAGTGCTACCACTACAAAGTCTCCTACAAAGATCACCCCCACCAGACCAGTCAAGTGCTATCATTGTTAGCAGATTGGTCATTTCAAGGCTAACTGCCCAAAACTTGCAAATACTCAGCAGGGTAAGGTTTTTTCTTGTATGTGTGTTAATGCATGGATTTAAATACTATAGGCACTCTAAGTATATCCGAATACCTGGCTCGTATTCTCTTTGATTCTGGAGCCACCTACTTGTTTATAGCCCCTGAGTTTGCTAAGAAGTTATCTATACCTGCTAAGCAGTTAGTAGCCAATCTGGTTGTAGGTACACCATTAGGATTGGAAGTAGTACTGATAAAGTAGGACTGGAAGTAGTGCTGACAGAGTACTATGGCCCATGTCAAGTTCAACTAAATGATCAGAATCTGAGTGTTAACCTGATTAAATTGGGCATGTCAGATTTTGATGCTATTTTAGGCATGGATTGGCTCGCCACCCACCGAGCTAGTGTCCTTTGTGCTGAATGAAAGACTCTTTTCCAGCCAATGGACAAAAAAACATTTGAATTCATTAGAAACAAACCAAGGAAGGGTAAGAAGCTATTCATATCTGCAATGTAAGCCTATAAACTATTGCACCAAGCTTGCATTGGCTATTTAGGATCTATGACTGATACTATAGTTGAAATAGCATTAATAGACCAGATTGATGTAGTAAAAGAATTCTCAGATGTATTTTCAAAAGATTTACCAGGTTTACCTCTTGATCGTGAAACTGAGTTCATGATCGACCTAGTTCCAGGATCAGCACTTGTGTTTAAACCTCCGTATAGAATGGCACCGTCTGACTTCAATTAGAGGTTCAACTTCAAGAATTATTGGATAAGGGATTCATTCGACCCAATATCTCTCCATGGGGTGCACCAATGTTGTTTGTCAAGAAGAAAGATGGAAGCGTTCGATTGTGTATTGACAACCGTGAACAAAATAAACTTACTATTAAGAATCAATATCCTTTGCCCAGAATCAATGATCTATTTGATCAGCTACAAGAAGCCCAAGTATTCTCCAAGATAGATTTACGATATGGATATCGTCAATTAAAGATCCAAGAATGTGATATACCAAAGATTTCTTTCAGAACTCGATATAGACACTATGAGTTCTTAGTGCTATCTTTTGGACTAACTAATGCACCTGCATCATTCATGGAACTCATGAAGAGAGTATTTCATGATTTCCTTGATCACTCTGTGATTGTATTGATCGATAACATCCTCGTATGCTCAAAGAGTGTAGAAGATCATGCTATGCATCTTCGTCAAGCCTTACTAGGAGTTAGACAAGAGATGTTATTTGTCAAGTTCAAGAAGTATAAATTTTGGTTGAGAGAAGTTACCTTTTTGGGTCATCTTGTATCAGCCGAAGGAATATCAATTAATCCAAGCAAGGTTAAAGCGGTACTCAACTGGAAAACACAGAAGACTATCACTGAAGTTACAAGTTTTCTTGGACTGGTAGGACATTATTGAAGATTTATTGCTGATTTCTCAAGAATAGCCATTTCTCTTACTCAACTAACATGGAATGAAGCTAAATTCGCATGTTCAGAGAAATGTGAAGCAGCGTTTCAGCTATTGAAAGAAAAGTTAATCTCTGCTCCTATTTTGACATTCAATCTGGATCTAAAGGACTAGTGGTTTATACCAATGCATCCAAGCTAGGACTCGGTTGTGTCCTGATGCAAGAAGGCAAGGTAATTGCCTTTGCCTCCAAATAATTAAAGGAGCATGAAAAAAATTATCCTACTCATGATATTGAGTTAGTTGCTTGCACTCAAAACATGGAGACAATACCTTTATGGAGAAAAGTTCCTGATAATGTTTAACTACAAAAGTTTCACATACTTATTCAACTAGAAAAAAAACTCAACATGAGATAGAGAAGATGGTTAGTATTATTGAAGGATTATGACTGTGATATACATTATCATCTAGAGAAAGCTAACATGGTAGCTGACACCCTCAGTAGAAAAGCCGTAAGTATGGCTGAAAACAAAGTTAGCAAGGAAGAAAATCGAGCTAAGAAAATCGAGCTAATGACTATGTCTTACTTGAAGCTCAAGTATTCCTCTACCAATACCAGAAGACCCTATAGTTGGTGCTTTAGTAGAAGACTAGATTGAAGCTACTACCGCCACTCTAGGTGCCCTGCAAATACAACTAAAGTTCTTGTAAGAAATCAAATTATCAATAGCCTTGGATTACCACTTAGGCGTCTTGAAAATGGAAAGCAAGATCTAGATTTCATTTTGAACAATGGAATCATTTACTATCATGGTAAAATATGTGTACCAGAATTTATTGAAGATTTGAAGGAAAAGATTCTGATTGAAGCTCACTCGTCTTTATACTCTATGCATCTTAGAAGCACTAAGATGTATCATGACTTGAAGAAATAATTTTGGTGGAAAGGTTCGAAAGCCGATGTGGCTATGTTTATATACAAGTGTTTGATGTGCCAATAAGTTAAAGTAGAACGTCAAAGACCATTTAGTAAGTTACAACCATTGCTTATACCATAATGCAAATGGGACCACATTATCATGGACTTTGTCACAGGGTTACCTCTAACATTATGCTCTGTGGATGCAGTCTGGGTTATTGTGGATAGATTTACTAAAATAGCGAGATTCATTACTGTTCGCCCTTAGTATTCCATGGACAACCTAGCTAGACTGTATATAGATCAAATTATTCAACTGCACTGTGTCCCCGCTAGCATTGTATCTGATCGTGACCCAAGATTCACATCTAAATTTTTGGGAAGGATTGTAGAATGCCATGGGTACTCAACTAAAGTTTAGTACTGCCTTTCACCCATAAACAAATGGACAATCTAAGAGAGCAATTTAAATATAAGAAGATATGCTTAGAACTTGCGCTTTATATTTTAAGGAAAATTGGGATCAGAATCTCTCTTTAATGGAGTTTACCTACAATAATAGTTATTAGTCTACAATTAAAATGGCTCCATATAATGTACTACATAGAAGGAAGTATAGAGCTTCTTTATACAGGAATAAAGTTAGTGAAAGAAGAATCCTTGGACCCAAAATTATCCGAGAGACCTGCAAGAATGTTGATTTGATCAGAGAAAGGATTGAAGCTGCTCAATCAAGACAAAAGAGTTATGCCTACATTCATCATAATGACCTTGAATTTAAAGTTGGTGATAAAGTTTTTCTAAAGATAACTCCCGTGAAAGGAATCAAAAGGTTTGGCAAGAAAGGGAAGCTAAGTCCAAGGTACATAGGACCATATGAGATACTTAGTAGAAGTAGAGTAGTAGCATATCAACTGGCTCTACCTCCCTCCCTTCCTGGTGTTCATGACATATTTCACCTGTCGATGCTGAAGAAGTACATCACCGTCCAACATACATCTTGAACATGGAACCGCCATTTATTGATACAAGCCTGAGTTATGAAGTCGAACCTCTAGAAGTCTTAGATAAGAAGGTTTATCAGCTTAAAAATCGATCCATTGCATATATCAAGGTACAATGGAAGAACCATCCTAAGGATAAAGCATTGTGAGAAAAGGAAGATGATATACGTAAGAGATACCCTTACTTGTTCAAGGAACAAGATAAGACAATTTTGGGGATGAAATTCTTTTAAATGGGGGTGGGAATTGTAAGACCCACATCCAAATTTATGGGCTAATTTAAATTTTTTTCGTGTAACAAGTCTTCCAGCCGATACGACTCTAGCACCTGTATCAGTATCAATCACTAGGTAAGATCTAAATTAAGTTTATTACATGTTTGAACTAGTAGTTCTAGGACAAAAGGTCAAACCAATCGTTTTGTGGTCAATCTTAACCAATCCTGACCATGCGATCGACCACTATGGTCAATGAAATGAGCCCCGTCGACCACTTGGCTGTGATCGACCGGTTGTTCAAAGAATTGGGCCAAATAGTGGTTACTCGTGTGACTTGGTTCCGACTAATGTGTAATTGCCCCTAGCCCTCTCCAATCACATGGGACCCAACCCTAAATGTATTGGTGTGTCAATTGGCAACACCTAAGCCTTTCTTGAACACTTACACACTAGCACTATGATTCTCGAGGTAGGAGTTGTACTCCAACTCCAACTCTAGATCTCTCCTCCATATAATCTATAAAACCATAATGTGGGAGAGCCTTTATAGTCTCTGACACATGTTTTAGAGGTAGCCACCTAAGAGGAAGCTTAAAGGAAGAAGAAGAAGGAAGAACCACTACTAAAGGTCCTCCCTCAAGCTTCTTGCTAAGGAACTAATAAGACATAATTAAGCTAATCAACCTATTATAATGCTTAAAACAACCCTCTGTTGATCTCATGAGGTAATTCCCAACCTCTGATCTAGTCGGCGGATGAGGTTAATTGCAGCATTACTCACCTGTTCAATTAAGTGAAAGTACATAAATCCAGACCCAATGTCCACAAAACAATAGCATCAGTAGAAAACATAAAGGCTTACCATAAAAAGGCAGTGGAAGATCTATGAAATGACCTCGATGATTGATAGGTTGGGGAGGAAGGAGATATCCCTGGGAAGACAAGCAGTCTCCACCATGGCCCGTGCAGTCTCGGCCTTCTGGAACACCAAGTCAGCTTAGGTGAGATAAAAAGAAAAACCGAGACGAAAGGAATGTAGCCAAGTTGCGGTTTTCTTGCTAGTCAGCTCCTTAGCCCTCCTGCTAGTTTCCTTTGACCTCCTCTCAAGTCTTCTCTTTTGCCACCTCCTCAATTGGTTTTGGTAGGGGTAGTGGAGGAGGAGGCATATATGGCTCTTCAGTCCAAGTTTTACCTAGAACATTGGTTGCTAAAGTCCCCCGGGCTCGCCAAATTTCTACAGGAATCTCAACCCTGGCCTGATTTTCTTACTTGGTCCAAGCTCCTCCATCACTAGGTGCTTGTCCTTGCTTGACTCAGCCACAGCTTATGACCAAGTAGTCACACCCTCAGCCTATGAAACCCATATCTTAAAATACGGGCTAAATTGAATTTTTCTCACGTAACAGGTTCTCCTGCCAACACTTGCCTGCATTCGTATCTTCATTGGAATGTATTGAACTCTAGGTAAGAGCCAAAACCCTTTTACTATAAGTATAGAAGCTTTGTTTGGGGAAAATCAGTTAAACTAACCTTGACTTTCCCATCCTTAACCAATTTAGGATTAGCGGTCGATGAAATGAGCTTGATTGATTGCCCATACTATCATCGACCGCCTGCTCCTCGAATAATGAGCTTGATTGATTGCCCATACTATCATCGACCACCTGCTCCTCGAATAGGCCAAATTGAGTCTAAGTAGTTGGATTTGGTTTCAACTGGTTCCCAAGCACCCATAATCGTACCAAATCATGTCAGACCCATATTTGAATGTGTTGGAATGTTAGTTGAGAACCTCCAAGCCTCCTCTACACTCTCTTACTTGTAGTAGACTCAAGAAAGGAGTTGTAGTACAATTCTAACTCTTGTATAACACCCTAATAAAAACTCTCCATAAACCCTAAATTAGATCATTAGAAGCTCTAACATGTTTTTGGGAGAGAGAGAGTGAACTAGAACAAGACTAAAGGAAGAAGAAGAAGAAGAAGAATCACCATTGAAGGTCCTCCCTCAAGCTTCTTGTTGTAACTTCACTGGCATAAGCATTAAGGTAACCTCTAAACTATTATTTCATTACTTAGAACAAACCTTTGATGATCCTATGAGGTAAGACCCAACCTTTGATCATGTTGGAATGAAATTCTAGAAGCCATTAATGGATATTAAGGAAGAATTGTTCACTAATGCTTATGATGAATAAATCGATGTAAGTAATAAATAAAGGCCATAATAATGATTTATAGTATTGAATTGTTGATGGGAAGTGGTCACTAATGTAGTTCAGACCCTTAGAAACCCTCTGGGATAGCCTTCGACCCCGTGCCATGGAGATTGGATCAAATTAGGGTATGAGGCAGTCGACTAGGGCGGTCAATAGAATGAGCTTGATCAACTGCCTATGCTGTCATCGACCGTCCGACCTACAAAAAGGTGAATTCTTGGTATTTTCAATCCCAATTGACTAATTTGACTATGTTGACCATCCCACACCTCAGATAAATACACCTATTGGAATGATTGGTTTGATTAGAATATACTCCCAAGAGTGTAAGTACATTTGGTTAAACAACCGACATTTACAATCGAAAACCATACATGCATACAATTAATGGGAATAGGAATCTATCCTAACTAGTGGTTAAAGCCTGTCATAGAACCTCTATAGAAGTAATCCTAAAGAGGTACAAGCCTCTGGAATTATAATGGACCAAAATACCTGTGCGGTTCATGAAATGAGTCTGATCAACCACCTCAACTGATCGACCACCTCCATCGACCACCTATTAACAACAAGCCTGTTTTGGTTGAATTTTCAACTAGGGACTTTGAGACTTAACCAATTGACCCTAGGACATATTCCTAAGACTAATGAGAATACCTTAGACTTATTATAAGCATGACTAAACAATCATAAGTAATATTCATACATCAATTGCAATAGGTAAGCTGACGTTGGAAAACAAGAGAAGGACTCTGTCTACTATAGAGTAAGGATTAGTTCACCAGTACAGGTGAGGGATTAGCCTTGTTTTATTTTCTTATTTTCTATGCTCATGTGCTTGCTACTTGTTTGGATTACTGTATGATAACATGCCATCCAATGGGCTCAGTATTTATCAAGCCCACATAAATATATTTTAATATTCTCCCACTTGGGCTAGATTAATTACAAAACCATCATTAAATAGTATGGTCATGGAATCCATTCAAATAATAAATCATCACCTACTTTGATCCAACTATCAAACCTTCCAATGTTGAACAATAGTAGAAGATACAACTCAATGTACGACATACAACTTTCTGTCAGTCACATACGTAGGCCTAATTAACAACATGAATCGTCTATAAATAATGAGTCCTAATCTTTGATCGAATTACCTTCGATCGAGTTACCTCAAAACTTACCTTGAGTTACCATCATTGTGTTGTTTGGCTAATACTGCCCTTTTGCTCCGGCTGAATATTGTCTTTTATATTTGACTAAATACTGCCTTCTATATGTGGCAGAATACTGCCTTGTTCATCTTTCGGCTAAATACTGCTTGGTGTCTAGCTAAATACTACCTTATTTATCTTTGGCTAAATATAGCCTAGTTTGTCTTTGGCTAAATACAGCCTGGTTTGTCTTTAGCTAAATACAGCTTGGTTTGTCTTTGACATGTCGAGTAAATAAATAAGGCAATGAAATGAACGCTTAATACAACCATGGTCACCAATAATCATGCTCATAGATAAACAACTATAACATAAACAAAAGTCTTCCACTAACTAAGCATAATAAAGGACTCCCACTATCCCAAGCCTTCATCATAGGATCTGCCATTACAACCCATCCAAAAATACTCACTGCAAAGGCTACGAACTCATATGTCATAAATCCTTTCCCTAGTTAATCATTTGCTACTTGTGTAGCATACTTAATTATTCACACTCTGCCCTATGGGTCACATTATGTCATGAATAATTGGTTTGAATCTATGGCTGCTTAAGCCTATAAGACCCATGCCTAAACCCCATTATAGCTTGACTATTTTGGGCATGTGTTGGATCTTTCCATGTGTGAATGTATCAGGCCGACATGACCAAAGACTATGACATAACCATGGGGTGACACAAAACCACTATCTTAATCCTCCTATGTCATTAAAGTACACAAAAGTGCACTATGAGAAGTCTCGGACCCATCCTATGTGACCACCCAGCGCATAGCTCGCACATACCTAAGCTGGCCGACCAAAAGGAGGACTGACTAGAGACAGAGGTGATGCGGTCACACATTAGCCACACCCTGTGCGCAATGGTGACAAATTGGTCGCGGGTCCCACCGATTCAAACTCTATCTTCTCCCTGCATGGAAAACCGACGGTGCTTGACTCTATTCATGGTAGGCTGATCCTTGTTGAGCCAAGTATGGAAAGAGATGGAGAAAATCCTCTCCATTACCATGATTGAGTCAATGAAATCTTGTTTCCACGGAAACCTTCCTCTAAGTACCGCCCAGAGAGAAAGAGAGAAGAAGAACCGCAGAAAAGGGGGAAGGAGAAAAGAGGAAGAAAAAGAAATGAAGAAAGGAGCTTTGGATTGATGGATTGCTTGACCAAGAACATAAGGGAGAAACCAGCTATAAGTATTCCTCTCCCGGCTATGAATAGATTAAAGAACATATCAGGTAGAGATTTGAATAACATAATGAAGTTACATCATTTACATTAATGGTTAGACATACTGGTAATGATGGTGAAGGAAAATGTTAGCCACCATTGATGATGAAGCTTCAAACCAGGTAGACTATCCTCTACAAATCCGAACGGTGGACGGTAGTGTACATGGCTTGACAGATATGCAAAATCATGTATCAAATGGAAATAATAAAATAACTATGGACTGTTGGAGACTTAAAGATGGCCATAAAGATCGAGAGACATGAGACTTCAGTTCGGATCTGTTAAAAAGGATAATCGTTGGATCGAAATGGTATCCAAACCGTAGTGTAAACATGGATCCAGGAGCTCAAACTCCTTAATCACCATTAGAAAAATCCTAGAAACACACCTGAAAAAAATGGTGGCCATCGGACCACGTTTCGACATGCGATTGCAGGGATCAACCGTGCAGCCTACCAGTCATGACATGCGGTCGATGCCATCAGCCGCACATGATTCTGGCATCGGATCTCAACCAAACTTGGCCAGTGACTTAGCATAATTTATTTTGACATGTTTAAGGTCTTAGAACCCTATAATCACATTTCTATGAAGTGAAACCCCTTATGCTTCATGTATGTCAGAGGTAGGTTTTGGTTTACACACTAAAATGACCAACCATACACCACCTCTGCTATTTGAGACCTTAAACCCAACCTACAGGGACTAGGCAACACCCTTGAGGTGCTGGCACAGTTAAACGGCCATGCAAAAGCATGCGGTGGCAGCCATCAGTCGCACACCTAGCACCTGGTAAAATGCGACTGCAGCCACCGATCGCATGCCTGTTTGGCTGCAACTCCTTCCTGTGTTTGGCTAGTAGCTGCTATTCAGCCTTAGGACCCCTATTAAGGTGCTAGAACACCCCTGTCTTCATTAAAAGAAGTCCTTAATATTAAGGCTAAGAGAAGGTAGGCTCTGTCTAACGCTTGTATTGTCTTCTCGAGTACCAATCCATACTTTTCCTGTCTCGTGTGGACAACATGTTTAATTCGAGTTAGGAGTGCTTTAGACTATGAACAGTAATGAATGGAATAACTGATGTTAAATGCTATGCTATGATAAATAGATGGCAGACAATCGGCATGAATTATCACACAAGTAAATAACACTATGAACACTGGAATAATAAGCGTAAAGCAATGCTAGAATAAATCTGTAAGATGATAAGTTAATGAATAATACCGCTTATGATTTTGATAGAGATACGAAGACTCTAATAGGAAGCTATTTGATCGAGATTACTTCCTCTAGCTTTCGGTAAGGGAACTAAACCTTTGGATGCATATGTTTTCCCTATTTATTATGTTGTATGATGGTATGAGATTGATAACATGTTCTTATGTGTTAACATGCCATCCAATATACTGTTCTGTGTACTCATGCATATGCATCCTTGCATTTGGGATCAGCAGTGCCATGTAGTGGTGGGAACGAGCAGAATAGGACACTCGTGACCCCAAAAATGCGACTAATCCATGTTTGATTCATGATATCTGGTTATGTCGATAAGGAAGAAAGTGAGTGGAATGGATGCTTAATCCACTTCTTACTGGCACTACTTTGCATTGACCATATGTAACTTAGCCAAGTCACGATATTCTATGTAGGGGCTCAGACAGTCTTGCAAGTTCTTCATTCGTTGCTTCGAGTAGCTTGTCATTCAGTATGGCGGATGAGGACAGCAAACCTAAGGAGGAGATTCATGATCCTTAGGATGATTCTTAGTGTCTGCCCATGGGCTTAAGCTATGCCTATGTGGTTTCTTTTATTTTCTTTGGGTTATTGGGATTACTTTATTGGGATACTCTTTGGATAAACTTTAAACAATGTTCCTTTTATTTATTTTGGATTTGGATGATTTGGATATTTGAAACTTTAAGTATTTAGATGTCAACAAAATAATTTGGTATTTTAATTATAAGATTTCCGCTACGTTTTACTCTCTTGATTTTGATAAATGGTTTAAATTGATATGTTAAATATTACTCTGATAATCTTGTGAATTATATATTATTTATTGGGGTTGATAATGTGGTATACCATGATATGCGATCCTGGAAGGAGATTTCTTATGTCCTAATAGGATGAAGAGATCCCATTTCATTCCATAGTACCGATGTTGGGAACAGGGTGTGACAGAAGTTGGAATCGGAGCATATCACTTTATAATCACTATCAATCCTACTCACACATAAAACATAAATGCTGACATTAGGTGAAACAAAATAATATACAAATGAATAATAAGTTGTAGGCAAAGACTAAAGAACCACTACAGAAACTGATGAGCATAATACACAAACCAAATGAGATAATCTTTAACAAGTAAACATAATTTAAGCGGGGTAGGTAGATGGTCATCGATCGAATCCTTAACCCAAATAAAATGAGGCATGAAAAACAAGGGCTTAATTATGAGTCTGAACTTCTCGAGGAAAATTAAAATGAAAGCCTGAGAGGCATCATGTCCTATCGGAAAATCCGGACTCACTCCACAAAACAAGCCAATTGAACCAAATTAGCAACCAGAAGAAGGATGTTACCATTGATTCCTTCCTTGGTTGAACTACTTACTGAGCCTCAGTTATGGATCTAACTCTACGCTTATGAGCTCTCTTATGCTCAACCGTAGCCTCCGCCTCTACCTTAGGAGGAATAAGTGTTAAACCCGTCGAAGTCAACGCATTCCGTAAGAAGGACACCTCTTGTCTAGTAACCTCAAGAGTGTCATGCATCTGCAACATAGCATTCTCAGTCGCTATCACACGTTGTTCCACACCTGAGATGTTTTGCAGCATACGCCTCTTGTATGATGACAACCCTGTCTGTGTCTTTTGATGGTATTCCCGTAACTCAGTTACTAGAGTGCGAGCATCTACTAATACATCTTGTAGCTCTGCAACATCGAGAATCCTAGTCTGAGGAACCATCATATGTGACACATCATTGCAAACCTCTCATCGCTATGGCATACAATCTTGCTCATTAGCTAATAATGTTGTATCCCTAGAACCTTGAACAAGAAAAGAATCTGTAGGGATATATGTTAGGTCACTACTATCATCCATTGAAGCTGACTCAATCCTAATTGAAGACAGAATCACCATACGTTGAATTTTCTTAGCTGATCATTGCCAAAATCGTAGATTTAGATGAGGAATCCCCTCTAACATGTCATTGCTAAGAACAACATCATAAAGGCCAAGCCTGAATAGTGAATTCCCACCAAAATCAGAATGGACGGACCACTCCACACAGTTATCTTGAAAAAGGTCTATCCCCAGCTGAATGAATATGTAGGTGAACAACCTCCCATAAGGAAGACTGCCAGACCAAGAATAGAGTGTTGCAACAATCAATGTTCTCAAAATCAAGTAAGGAAGACAGAGCTGTCATCGCATAGTAACACAATAAGTGACAAATTTACAAAAATGCACATTGGCATCCTTTTATCCACTTCTGGGTATAATATTGGGTTGGATAATGAGGCTATATACTCTAGGAACTGCTCAACAGTTACTTTCTCTTAATTCGGGACCTAATATCATCTGCTCCTGTATCAACGTAAGCTCTCACTCAGCTACAACTAGAATCTTTGGCTCTACATAAACAAGTTCTCCATCTATAGAGACATCCAAGAGATGTGAAAGGCTATGAATGTCCAAGATAATTTCTCGTCCTAGTACCCAACTAGAAATCTATACGATGAATCTTCCACGCCGTTCTCTACACCTTGTTTTATCTGAAGGTTACAATAAAACTGTCTCACAAGGTTAGAACGTGTGGGTATTTGGTATTGAAGAATAGGTAACCAACCCATATCTATGAATGCTCGACGAATAGCAAACCTCTCCAATTCGTCGTGTCTCACGAAATGACTTGATTCTATCAGTTTATGCTCAAATCAATGCCAATTCCTAGCTACTTCTACTGACCAAAACCATTGTCGATCATACCCTGATGGCTGAGATGATGCATGTCTTGTTGCCCCTTCACTAGATGACTACTTCCCAACGGTAATCGAAATGTCTGGAGAATTCATTGCAACCAAGTTAACCCAAGGTGATGGAAATATATCAAAAGAAAGAAATTCTAGTGTTAGTTGTTGAATACAAGGTGAAACGAATGCACCAATATACGACAATGATTATAAGTGATTATAAATGGTACCGATTATCGATGGAGAAAAGTCAATGTAAACATTTGAATGAAATGGAGAAAGCTTGAAGTAAAAAAGAAATTGTTGTTTGACAGACTAATATCTTTTGAATTGAGGTTTGAATGATCCATGAAGATATTTTGGTGACAAACACATCCATGATTGAAGGGAAGAAAGTTGATTTCAAGTTTTGAGAAAATAGAAAGGTAAACTCGATTTTTGCCTTTGATGCTCTAAATAAATCAATAGAAATGAAGTTAACATGAGGTGAAACATGAAAATAACTCCCTAGCATGATTTTGGGACAAAACTCCATCGTTCCTAACCATTTAAGGGATATTACACTAGGAATCGAAACTGAGAATCACCTAGGGCAGAAAAATGAGAAAATCTGTATAAGAGTTACCTTGCCGATGTGTTAGGATGATAAATGATGAGATATAAGCCTTAGGTCCCCAAGGAATTCTCAAAAGGAAGTCTTACAACAAGGGTGTGTGCTTCTTCAATCGCACACCGGACCAAAACATAAGAAACAAGAAAAAATAAGTCGCGCCTCTATTAAACCCGAGGACGTCAACGTATGGTTGGACACTGCAACCATACGCCCCCTCTACACACCTTGTGTAGCCGCATGTCCCATTTTTACTGTTGTTGCTCCGTTTGGATGTTTGTTCACTTGTACGTCTACAATGTGTACGTTAAACCAATATTGCTGACCTCGAGCATATTCATTGCATTGCATTATGTTCTCACAGAAACATTCATATTCGTAACGCGACTAACAGTTTAGATTCTTCCAGGTCTAGACAAAATTTTCAAATAAATGGCTCCGAACACCCACAAGAGAATGCCTGCTTGGAATGTCAACCCACCAGAAGTGGTGACTGTTGAAAGGAGTGCTAAGCCTACACCTCCAGCCGAGGTGACTTAGGAGCATATGATACCGATGCCCCCCATACCAAGATCCCCAACGATTAAAGATGTGATAAAGATCTTGAGGGGCATAGATTGCGATATCAAGAGCCAGCAGCAGTGAATGAACAAGGAACTCCTGGCACCCTTCAGAGAGGGCCTAATCCTCCAGTAACTCCAGTACCAACACTTGCCCCGGTGCTAGAATCGCATGCTATTAATAATGCACCTACTCCAGCACCAGTGATGGTCATTCAATAGAGTTCCCCTGTGCAAGTCACACCATCTATGGTCATTGCACTCTCAACTACTGAGACATCCACTCACGAACGGGCTGCTCCTGCAAAGCGAAATAGAAGCCATGAGAAAGTGAGATTTTCCCTTCAGAAATGGAAGAAATAGGTGCGATCACTGATAGGATCACAGTTACTCCTTTACCTTCATTATTATTATTAAAGCATTACACATTCAAGTAGAATTTGGAAAGTTGGTGCATGCTAAACTAAATTATTACACGTCTTTGACCTATATCATAAATTTAGGAAGATGAAAACCACATGGTATATATCAGATGATTGGTAGAAAGGTTAAGAACTTGACCAAGACCTTTGAAATTCAAATACAAAAGGTGATAACCATTAGGACACCAAGCTAAAACATCATATTGACTAGAATTATGTTAAGCACAAATTGGACGAAAGTTATCAATGCAAATTTGAAGTTATTGAGGATATATGATTTCTATGGAATTGATATAGATGGATCGATTTACAAATCTCAAGGTTTACATCCTAGTGCTGGTAATGAAAATGATAACAATTGAGATATACGATGATACAAATTGATTTTTATTTATTAGAGATAAATTCGAGAAAGTAGAAGAAAATTGTTCACTCAATCTTGAACTACTGGTAAAAATTTATATTATTGAGGATTAGTGTAAGCATATGTTGTGTATAGGGGACACCATCATTACTACCCCTAAAATAGTAGACATTGAGATGAAGAATGAAATTTTAGAAGTAATTTCAGAAGAACTGACTTGTAAGACCCGCACGCCATGAAACCGGTATAACCTTACGTTCTCATGTCGTGACCGGTCTTCCCATCATAACCGGCTCAAGTGAACCAATTATATGAAGAAACCACAAGATAAGATAAGCAACAAGTCAAATTTAGTTGGTGTGGTTGACTGGTTAAGTTTGTGTGGAAGCAACCAGTCAAAAACTAAAAACCAGTAAATTTTGGACGTGTGGTGGCATTTTTGAGGGGTGTGGTCGAATGTGTGGTCAATACGTGTGGTCACACAAGAGATTGCACACATGAGACCACACACATGAGACCACACAATGTGTGGTCGCATATTTGGGACTTGTGGTTGATGGATTCTGCTACCACACGTGTGACCACACGATGTTAAATTGACTCCGTATTTAGGAAACTTTCCTAATTTGAGGAGGACTCTTTCTTAATGGAAAGAGGACTTTATATGGAGCTTTTCCCTCTATATAAGGGTCATTCCTTAGTCTCTCTTATTCTTTTATAACCTGATAATGATTAATGAAAAACTATAAATAATGGCCATAGGATAACCATAGGATGAACTCAAGTGATAAGCCAAGGAATCAACTCAGGAAGAATTCGGATTGAAGATGAAAACTGACCAAACATCATGTGGTCGCAGCTTGTGGCCGACCACAGCTATTCAGGAAGTTTTCAGGAAAAGTGTGGTAGCATGGTGTGGTCGCATAGAATGCTACTACAGAGGTCGACCACATAGTGTGTAGTCGCATATATTGCGACCACAGGTTCGACCACACGTGCGACCACACGATAATAGCAAGTATGTTTTCAGACCAAACAAAATTTTCAACTATTGTAACTTGATAAACTTGAATCCTAACTTAAATACATTAATTGTTTAGGCTCTCAATGGATTCAAAGTGACTTTTAAAACTTAGAAGATGAACAAACATCAAACAAAGGTGAGGGAACAAGACCTTAACTAATTGGATAATAACAAGCTGTTTTATTTTATTTATCCAATGCAGTAAATGATTTTATGCTTGTATGATTGTAATGTGAATCTCATATATCATCCAATATTATTGTTATATTCTGCTCATGCATATTTATTTCTATTTATTTATAACTTGATGATGATGATGCTAGGAATAAGCATGTGATTGTGTGTGTAGTTTTTATGCTAGATGCGAGTGGAGCATCAGGGGGAAGATGTGGCATTGTGGTTTAGCCTAGTCACCAGACTCTAGCTCTATCTCTACTCAAGTCTTTCCTACTGATATAGTTGTATAGCCATTACCTTAGCAGAACTATTACATCGTAAGGCATCAGGGGAGGTGGTCTCAGACCATGTGGTCTTTGACTCTACTGGGGGGCCTTAGTTCTATCTCTATGGATGTATTGAGGGATGCTGAGGTGAGGCCTTGGATACATTGGATGGCATTAGGATTGATTAGTTGCGAGCCCAGTTTACAAGCCCTTGCCAGCAGGGGCTTACGTGTTGGCATGGGTAGGGCATCAGGAGAAGTGCTGGTGGTGTGTGAACCAGACACTTTAGCCCTATCTCTAATCCATGGTGGGTGCATATGGGACGGCAATGGTGTTTGATCTATTGGGAAGATTTACACACTCGTGTATAGAGGTGTGGTGGCCACCAATCCTTTCTATAGCATATTGTAAACTTAAAACCAAACCAAAGATATGAATTGAATGCGTGCATATGTTTGTTGCATTGTTTTGTTCACTCATTGAGCTCAAGTTGGAGAGTTGACCCATGCGTATGCAATTATTTTTAGTTTCTGATGTTGCAGGTGTTAGGTTGAAGACTATAGGAATACGCCGATGTATAGACACGTGACGGCTATGGATGTGCAAGCTATAGAGGATGAATATGACTCGACATGCGAGTGTTTCAACTATGTTACACTTAGCGGTTAACTTTCGTATTTGGTATTTGTAATAAGTATTAATTATATTTTGGTTACTTGGAGATAACTGGATTATTTAATTATTTATCATTATAGACACTCAGTTCATTATCATAAGACTTTCGTTATTTAATTATTTACTTTGATTATTATTATAGAATGTGTTTGGTTTAACCGGGTGAGCACGGCCTATACGAGATCCTGGTTTGAACCGTTGGTTTTCATGATGGTTCATCACACCACTGGTTAGTCCAGAATTGGGATGTGATAGCTTGGTATCAGAGCTCTCAGGCCCTGCCCATCAAACCTAAATACCCCTACAAGAGTCCACGAACTGAGTTAGGATAAATCAAAAGCTTTAATACAAACACACCATAAGCACCTGTGTTAGTTGAGATAGAACTTAAACAAAACAATAATGTACATATAAAAGATGGAATCATATGTGTATACAGACAAAAGAAAAAAAAAATTTAAACGTATCCTGATAAAAAAATAACATAGGATACGGTCTACCAGTCGGATAGTTGCCTAAGTATACAAAGGATATAGTACAATAGCAAGAAAGGAGCATCTGTGAAGCAGAAAATTTAAATACCGAGTTGGTACTCACATGTGAAACCTACATGCAAATTTCGGGGACGAAATTTCTTTTAAGGGTGGGGGAGTTGTAAGACCCGCACTCCATGAACCCGATCTAAACTTTTAATTCATGTCGTAACAGGTCTTCCAATCATCACTGGGCTAGACGGGACGAGCGGAAGACAACCAGGTACGAAAACGGACCTAAAAGTATAATATTTTTCATACCGATCGATGGTACCGGTCGACTGGTATGTCTGCGTGGGCAGACAAGTTAGATCCAGAAAAATGGATCTCTACGGGTCCCGCTTTCCAAATCTCTAGCCTAGGGACTTTCCTAACGTAGGGAAACTTCCTAAACTTTATCCTAGTCTATTTAAGGACCCTTAAACCTCCTTAAAACTCCTTGATTGATCCTCACAAACCCTAGAGAGGAGAAAGAGATCGAAGAAGGAGAATGAGCTAAGAAATGAGGGAAAGGAGCCGCCGTTGGCTGTTGGACGAAGAACACCATAGTTGTGAACCAACGAAAAGTGCTTGAACTTTCTCTCTAAGTTAAGCATTATAGATGATTAATCATGAATTGATCAATACCATGCAAGGCAAGGTATTTATCTAAAACCCTTAAATTTTCCGTCAAACCCTAATACAGTCGATAAACCCTAGATTCGCATTCTAGGCTGAGGATCATCGAAACTAAGACTTGAATGGAACATGAAACAACTCTAACTCATTGCTCAGGCATAGAATGCATAGGAGAAACCCTAGAACCAATAGGGGATGATCGACGAAAGGCAAACACCAAGTTGGTGGTCTTCCGGAGGCATACCGGTCGACCATACCGGTCGTACCATATGCGACCGAACTGTGACCGGTACCTCTCGGGACCTGGTCTGTGGGGGACCGGTCGATCATACCGGTTGCACCTCTCCCCACAGTGTAGCGATCGGTACCTGCGACCGGTGTGCACTATGCGGGGTATATTTTGATCCAGTTGGTTTTTCGACCAACATAAACCCTAAGAAATTAATTCTAATTTAACCCTAACATCGTGTACGACCTTCTGATAGTAAGTTTGGATTCTATGATGCGGAGCAAGTTAGCAATCAAGCATCAGGTAAGGGAATCAGACCTAAACCCTAATAACTTAATAACAGTAAAATGTTGTTAATAATTATGATTCTGTGGAATGATATTTGTGCATACTCACATGTCATCTTTACTCTCTGTTATTATATTGTTCATACATACTCACTATGCTAGGATGTGATTATTAAGCATGTGATTGTTTTCGTTGGTGTGTTGAATGTAAAGGGCATGGGGTCTGGGATCATTCCTCACACTAGCACCTTTTCATATCGCTTCTGTCTTAGCATGCTTGGTGTAGGTAGGGTATCAGGGGGAAGAAGTGGCACTGTGGTCTTCGGCTTGGCCACTAGACTAGAGCCCTATCTCTATGCCTTAGGGAGCTGTGCTGGGATAGTGCCTACTCTGATGACATATAGGATTGGTTAGTTGCGAGCTCAGTTTGCAAGCCCTCGCTAATAGGGGCTTACGTGTTGGTATGGGTAGGGCATCAGGGGATGTGTTGGTGGTGTTTGATCCGGACACTTTAGCTCTATCTCTATTCCTTGGTGGGTGCATGTGGGACGACAGTAGTGTTTGATCTATTAGGCGGATTCACACACTCGTGTATAGAGGTGCAGTGGCCGCCAATCCTTTCTATTGCACACTGCCAACTTAAAACAAGACTATAATGTGAATGTTACTCATTCATGTTGTTTATTGCATTGTCTGATTTTCTTACTGAGCTAAGTTGTGAGCTCACCCTTGTGTACACACTATTTTTAGATGTTGATGCAGGTTACACTATAGAGGACTACGTGGATGCTCCAATATATGGAAGAGTTGCTACCCTGGAAATGCAAGCAGGGGAGGACGAGCATGACGCTTCATGCGAGTGCCCTTACTGCGTGTACCTCTAGAATGGTTTTAATTTATTTTATTTGTTTTAGTTGGATTTTATAAATGATGTAAAGCTATTTTATTTATGTTTTGGTATTTTGAATAATTGGATAATTTATTTATTTATCAATAGAAGTACTCAGTTCATTATTATCAAGACTTCTGCTATATTTATTTATCTTTTGATTGTGGTTATGTGCATTGGTTTATGTTAGTGGACACGGTCTTATTGAGATCCTGGTGTAAACCGTTGGTTTAGTGACGGTTCACTCACACTTCTGGTTCAGTCGAAATTGGTGTGTGACAACTTGGTATCAGAGCTCTTAGGCTCTGTCCACTGGACCATATATGCACTTGACTGAGTCAATGAACTGAGATAGGAAAAATTTAAAAGCTTTAATAAAAACGCACCTTAAGCACTTGTTTGATGCCTGAGACTAAATACTAAAGAGCATAATGTACTGTATTAAAAGTGAGAACCTAATAAACAGAAATGCTCTAGTTAGGAGACCATAGTACATCTCCCTAACATAAGCATTTACAAATATATGAACTTTGCATTTGAAGACATCATGATGAAGCTAAGTGTACCACTTTGGTGGGATCGACTTAATTTCATAATGATATCCCCAAACCCTACTTTACAACACCATGTGGGTAAATAAACAAAACCTCATACACACATAACCTTCTACATGCATCTGGTACAAAAATAACTGACAAACAAGTAGAAAAACTATAAACCAGACTAATTTAGGTACCTTTTAGTCTAAAACACATTCCCTAAATTACCAAACTAGGTCAAACTATATACCAAACTATAGAGCATGAAAATACGAACGCAGCACAAAAAACTGCATCAAAATCCGACACTCCTAGTGCCCATAATCGTCAATCAAAGTCGGCACATGCCTTTTATTAACTTGAACCAGTTCTGGACGGTTCATCTTGGCTCAGTTCAGTTTGGCTGGGTTCGATTTTGACTGGATCGAATTGACTGTTCATTAATTCCCTTTTTTCTTTCAATCCCATTAGTCCAAACCGAACCAAACTGTTTGGGGCTAAATTGAACCTCAGACTGTCCATCGGTTCATCTACCAGTTCACTCGGTCCAACCATCTGGGTTTTTGGGTTAAAGATTCTAGTAGACGGGTCATATTTTTTGTTCAACTAGTAGGGTCAACGGGTTGGTTCTTGGGTCAGGTCATCGGGTCTGTTGACTGGGCGATTGGGGCACATGTGCTGACCCACACATGCCCCTATGATCTGGTCTTGGGCCACTTTGGTCTGGGTTGGTTTCAGTTCAGTCCAGCCCAAGCGAACCCAAACAATTATTGACCCCTGGATTGATTCAAAGTCGACTCGGATTAGGGATTTCTGGTCGACTCCTAATTGAACCGACGATATTTTTTTATAATTAATTGGCAGCGCATGAATATCATGCGCATTTTCAAGCGACGGGTGAGAGCGCATGCAGCCACTTTTGGTGATATAATTTACGTCGTCGGCTTTGTCTCTCTAAGACCTACAACTTTATGTGATTTATTTTACTTTTTTCCGGTTCAAAAAAAAATTTCAAAGATCTAAACCCTAATTAGGTTCTTACGAAGAATTTGGGAGAAAAATCTCTCCCTTTTCACAATCCAATCAAACATACAGTCTCTACAATGCTTTCCCATCGATACTAGGTCTGTGTGGGAGGCTCTGATACCACTGTTAGATTTTTAGATCTCCTTTGGGTTTCTCAATCAAACCCATAATGAAATTTATCCCATTAGGGTTTTTGTTAACCCAAAGATCTCCACACAATACCTAGGACACAATGAAATACAATAAACAATGTAGATCACATACCTGTACATTGAAGATTGATTTCTGACCGTTTCCTTAGCTTTGAATGCTTGAATTTGAGTGTTCTATAGTCTGCTGGGGATCCCTTGACTTCTCTCTATGTATGAAAACAAGAAAAATAATGTCATAGCTGTGGGGACCTTAACCATTGGTATTTATAATACCACCCCAATCCGGATCAGTCCCACAGTAGACTAGGTTAGTCCATATCTAATCATACTTCAGGTTTATCTATAACTAGACTCCTACTAAACCAACTAATCTTATAATTAATTTAGTCCATAAAAATATCTTACAAGTGGCAAACTCTTCAATCCGATCTTGAACTTCTCAAGTTCCATCACAAATTTTTTATCGTTACTTTCTTGGAAAGTTTTACAATAAAGCAAGGAAAGTTATCAATTTGTTGGCTCACAAGTATCCCATTTCTACTCCCATTGGCCATCTCACATCCTCCACGGTACAAGAAAAATAGTAAATTTCTCTGACAGTTGTTCAAGTGATTATAATATGTATTTTCAATTTCAATTGGACTTAATGGTCATTCTTGAGTGATGGTCTAAAATAATAACTTTGGAATGATCCATTACTATTGAGACCTCCTTGGATAGCACAAATACTTGCATTGAATTTATCATGTTAAAAATATGACTCATTTGAATTAAAAGTTTTAATAGTTTTATATTTTTATATGCAAGAGGTAGACTCTTTAATTAGATCTTGGGCTTCTTGAGTTCCATCACAATTATTTTTATCTTTTTTTTTATTGAGAAAGTTTCACATGAAAGCCACGAAAGTTATCAATATGTTGGTTCCCAAATATCCAAATATCCCATTACCATTTCTTTTGGCTATCCCACATTCTCTATAGTAAAATAATAATAATAATAATAATAAATTTCTCTGACCATTGTTCAAGTGATTGCAATATGTATTATCAATTTTGATTGACCTTATTAATTAGTCATGAATGAATGAGTGTCAAACTTAGAACTTTGGAATGATACATCACTTTTGATACTTCCTTGAATAAAACAAAAACATGCAATAATTTTATCATGTTAAAAATGTGACTAATTTGAATTATAAGTTTTTTAAGGCTTTTTTTTATGTGCAAGAGGTTGACTCGTCAATCCGATCATGCATTTCTTGTGTTCTATCACAATTATTTTATCTATTTTTATAGTAAAAGTTTCATAAGAAAGACATGGATGTTATAAATTTTTGGTTCCATAGTATCCATTTTCCATTCCATTTAGCCATCAAATATCCACCACAATAAAAAAGAAAACATGAAATTCCTCTTAAAGTTGTTCAAGTGATTGCAATATGTATTTTCAATTTCGATTGGGCTTAGTTGGCCATGCATGAATGGAGTCTAAATTAGAATTATGGATTGATTTATCACTCTTGATATTACGTTTGGATAGTGCGAATAACTGCATTGAATTTATCATGTTAAAAATGTGACTCATTCGAATTAGAAGTTGTTATGGATTTTTTGTTTTTATATGCAAGATACAAACTCTTCAATCAGATCATGCACAAGTTCCATCACAATTATTTTTATCATATTTTTTTCTTTGTGAAAGTTTTAGAAGAAAGCCCATGAAGTTAACAATTTGTTGGTTCCCAAATATCTCATTGCATTTCTTTTGACCCTCCCACAATCTTTAAAGTAAAAAAAGAAAACATTAAATTCCTTTAACAGTTGTTCAAGTTATTGCAATATGTATTTCAGTTTTAATTAGGCTTAATTGGTCATGCATGATTGAGTGTCTAATTAAAAATTTTGGAATGATCCATCACTTTTGAAACTTCCTTGGATAAAACAAATACCTGCATTGATTTTATCATATTTAAAATGTGATTAATTTGAATTATAAGTTTTTGGGGTTTTTATTTTTATTTTCAAGAGGCAGACAATTCAATCCGACCATGCACATCTCAAGTTCCATGACAATTATTTTGTAACTTTTTTTCTTGTGAAAGTTTTACAAGCCATAGAAGTTATCAATTTGTTGATTCCAAAAAATTCATTTGCCATTCTTTTTGGCCATCCAACATTCCACCATAGTAAAAAGGAAAATAATAAATTTCTTTAACACAGTTGTTCAAGTGATTATAATATGTGTTTTCAGTTTCAATTAGGATTAATTGGTCATGCATGAATGAAGGTCTAAATAAGAATTTTGGAATGATTCATCACTCTTGAAACTTCCTTAGAAAGCATGGACACTTGCATTAGTTTTATCATGTTAAAAATGTAACTCATCTGAGTTAGAAGTTTTAGGATTTTTTTTTTTATTTTTATTTGCAAGAGGCAAACAATTCAATCTGATCATGCACTTCTTGAGTTCCATCACAATTATCTTTATCTTTTTTTTTTTTTTTTTTTTGTTGGTGTGAAGGTTTCACAAGTAAGCCACATAATTTATTGATTTGTTGGTTCCAAAGTTTTCATTTGCCATTCCTTTTGGCCATCCAACATCCACCATAGTAAAAAAAAGTAAATAATAAACTTCTTTGGCACAGTTGTTCAAGCGGTTGCAATATGTTCTTTCAGTTTCGATTGGGTTTAATTGGTCTTGCTTGAGTGAGGGGGTCTAAATTAGAACTTTGGAATGATCCATGAGTTTTCATACTTTCTTGGATAGCACGAATACTTGCGCCGATCTTATCATATTAAAACTATGACTCATTCGAATTAAAATTTTAGGGGTTTATTATTTTAATATGCAGGAAGAAGACTCTTTAGTCCGATTATAAACTCTCGAATTCCATCACAATTTATTTTAACCTTTTTTTCATGTGAAAGTTTCACAAGAACACCATGAAAGGTATCAATTTGTTGGTTCCCAAATATCCCATCGTTACTCCCCATCCTTTGAGAATGGCCTTAATCCAACCTCATAGTGTATCCATCTAAATAAATAGACCCGATATGGACCCAGATATCCCTGACCAGATATGAGTACCCCCAAATGGATACGAATGAGAATTGAATTAGGATTTCAAATTCTGAGTTTTTCCAATTAATTACAAGTGAGAAGAAATTATTGGCTATTATCCCAATCAACTGGGCTGGAATCCATAGATCTAATTTTGAAGATTTGCACTTAAATTGCAAATATTTATGTAATGTCTTTATAATTTTTTTTTGTGTTTCTTTAATCTAATGAACAAAAATGCTAATAGATGTTCAAGAAAATGTTCAGTTTAAGATATAGACCTTTAGTTACAATTTTTAACCTGAGCCCATATCCAAAAAATAGAATTGATGGAAGCCGCAACAATTTTAACACAAGAAAGGAGTTTGTATCTATACAATGGCTTTTCTTTCACCTCAATACTTGTACGTTAGAAGGCTTTATCATTTTATGTTGTTGTTTGTTTATGTTCATTGTCACATGATAGTAAGGTATCAAGTATTAACTTCACTTAAGCTAGGTTTAAACTACCAAAGCTGCCACTAGTAGAATAGGTTAGGTACTCTTTTAATTTATAGAACCTAAAACTCCCCTATTTTCTACTTAAGTGAAGTTATATTCTACTAGGAATAACTTCCTAAAATCTACTCTGTTTTGCTTCAATTTATGTGTTCTTATTCCTCTAAAGAATTGTCAGTTTTGTATTATTTGGCCTCCTGTCATCAGATCTTAAAACTTCTTTGTTAACGGAATAGTCTAAATTTATTAAATTTATTTTTTCCTAAAGAATAGTGCATTAATTGTCTATAAACCATAATACTGGAATGAATAGGTTAAAATTCCATTGAAGCTTTCTAATCACTTTAATTAATTCTTCAGTCTTTTCATACATCATTATGGTAAACCAGTTAGGTAATTTCTAGTTCCCCATATTTCCATGTCTACTATGGTGAGACGGATCTAGAGTTTTATTAAAGTAGTAAAGGGAAGATGGGGCTTTGATTTCAGATAATGATCTTCTAGCTCAGTTTGTGGTTCATTACTTTGAAGAGTTTCATAAGAAAACTCCTCTCTATTGCATCCAGAAATGCTCTCCTATATTCCCAGTTTAGATATTAAGGATGATATTGTCAATCTTTATGTATGTAAGACCTACACCAGAAATCCCCTACTGACCCGGATTTTTACTGTGCCAGGTCTTCCCATACCGACAGCTGATGTACACGATAGATGTGACCGAAAGATAGGTGAGAACTCTTATCTGGGCTTTGATAATTATACCGGACCTTAAGTGGGCCCAACACCTGTCCTGGTGCATGGGTCCTACGAAACCGAAGCTTGGGCTATGTTTTGGCCTTGTTGGGGCACAGAACCGGCGGATGAGCCAATTAGCTTCCTGCTGTTGGCTTTACCACCGGGTTTGCATTCTCTCTCCCTGATTTTCTATAAATAAGGGCCAAAACCCCCATTTGGGGTTTTGGCTATTGTATGGATTAAGAGAGTGCTGCTATGGTGCTTGGAGAAGAAACCTGGAAAAAAGCTTGAAGAACTCAAAGCTCAAGTTTCCTTGAACTTCATCTCTTCTCTAAGGTTTTTTTTTGGGTGAATACCTCTTCTCTAAGGTTAGTCCATTCTTTCTCCCCATTTATGTTGAGGAAAGACCACCAATAATGGTGGTAGTTGGCCACCATTAATGGAAGCCACCAAACCCTAGAAGCTTGGTTAGAAAACCCCACACCTCCAATGGAGGTGTTGTTTACTCTAAAAATACTACCAAGGGTGGCAAATATGTTTCCCGTCATGTATTTATGAGTAGATGATGATCAGGAAATAAATCCTCAAGTTTCCACTTCATCTTCTTTGCTGAGTATGGTTTTTAGACTCAGACAGCGGATGGGGTAATGTCCTTGCCCCTGGCTCCAATCATTTCAGCAGATGAGCCGATGGACTAGTCCGTCGGGCTATTATCCCCCAATAGACCATACACCTAGACTATTTTTGGGCTAAGCTCAGTCGATGGACTAGCCGGTGGCACCTACCGTAGGATCAGTGTCTACTGGCTCAGCTCATGGGTTCGCTTGGTTATGGGGCTGCCTGCCATGGGGCCAACTAAGGCCTTAAGCCATGGTGCCGGTGGCACTCCAGAGTTGGTGGCATGACCTGCTGCTTAGTAGGTCGGCTCAATTATAGATGGCTTATTTGAGCCTTGGCCTAGCCGCTGGATGCCAGCCGGTGGCACCTATTGTCGGGGGCTCTCATTTACATTCTTAGTTGTTGTTATCCTAATGAGTAAGCTAACCCTTTGAAGACCAACCATTGGGTTCCCAGTTTATTATGGGACCCACTTTGGACATTTAGAATATGTCCTAGCTAGTTTAAAAGCTATCCAACAAACGTACTAAAACTTATGCACAGGAATAGGCAAAACCGACGTGGGTATTCAAGTAAAGTCTCTTGCTAACTTCAAGGTTCAACAACACTACTTGTACCTATAGGTAAGGGATCGGGTCCATAGTAACTAGGACATATTGTACATCTGTTAATGTTTTAAGATTATAACATGCCATTCTTATATGTGATATTTATACATGCATTTGCATATAAATACAACTATGTATGTTTGATATGTGATGGATGGTTGTTTTGTCTATGTGGTATGCGGGCACTGAAGGGACTGGTGATGTGTGGCTACATGGACACTGCTTTGCATGGCTATCATCCTAGCGGGGACATGGTGGCCTGACAGGATTGGGACCGGGGATCTCGGCTGGGTTATGGTTCCCTTTACATTTATGCATATGTTAGACATAGGTGGTTACATTACCCATGGTTATGAACCCTTGCCAATAGGCGGTTACGTGTTGGCATAAACTCATATCCCTAGATACGTCGAATGTACTGTGCGATGGGGGAATCAGATCAGCTTAGGGTCTTTTGATGCCATAACGGAGTCTATACATGGGAGGTGATAGGCCTTGGATCTCGGGTTTATGGGGGTTCACTTGTAGAAGTATTCTAGCAGAAGAGGCCTAGGAACTTTACTTCTACCTTCGCCTGGTGCATGAGAATTGGATGCCATTGATCGTAGGTGGGGCCGAATGATGTGGCTGAATCTCAATATGGCACCTTCAAAATCATACTTACCAATGACTTATATTACAACTTCATTCATCATTTATTAATTGCATGGTATATGATACCTGATTTCCTCACTGAGCTGGGATGGGAGCTCACCCTTCGCATCGATACTCTTTTCAGTTTCTAATGCAGGTGTTTTATCTGTAGTAGATTTCATGGAATCCCTTCTGGTGGGCTACCCCACTACTAGTGAGGACTCTCTAGATGATCATAGCGAGGGTTGTGTTTGCAGTTACTGTATCTATAGCTGATGCAATACCCTTTCTCTCTCTCTCTCTCTCTCTCTCTCTCTCTCTCTCTCTCTCTCTTACTTGTATATTTGTAGATAGATATTGTTTAATCTATCTATATAGGTTTTTGATCCAGATTTACTCTCTTTTTTGTTATACTTGTATGTTGAATACAATATTGTATTTTGTAGAACAATTTAATGTAAAGCATAAATTTTAACTATATTATTATATCATTAGTTGGCATCTGGTTACTTATGAAATTCGCTTTCGCTATCATTACTCTGATTGTTATTTGATTATGTTGGATATTGCATATGTAGACTATTGGTATGGTTAGTAAATCACAGTAGTATAGTGGATTCTAGGTGGATTCGCTTCACTATATGAGTTAGCCGAATATCACACCCATATCCGAAATTGGGTTGTGACAATACTGGTATCAGAGTTCAACCGCCCTAATTCACCAACCATCACCCTTGCATATGTGTTTCCATAGTCTAGTGACAAATGCCTAGATATTAAATAAAACTTTATACGAACCAATAAGTAGTAAGGGAAACACTAGAGAGGTACACTAAACTATAGAAGTAATAGAAGACTATAATGAACCTAAGAAGAGCTAATTTTTTCATTAATAATCCTATTATTAGGTACAAAAATTAAAATACGATCCACAACCCGGACGGTCTCCCAGTGAGCACCTGATATACATCACAAATAATCAAACATTTGGAATACGGTTCCCAAACCGGACAGTTATCCCAAATGTCCAAGTAGTGACTAAGCGTATGCACCAATATGAATAATGTGAGGGAAAAACTATAATGGTTGTAAAATGAAACATACGAGCCGTCCATAGGCTTACTGCTTCAGCTGAACTGATAGACCGACACAAGAGCCCCGAGGATGACTCGATTCCATCGAATAGTCAAAACTTGAAAGGTTTTGGGTCTGTGAAGGAGCCGGCCACATACAATACTAGCGGGCTGCAAGGCCGCTTGGTGCACCGCCTCACTCACAGAAGCTTACAGAGTTTTAGCCAGCAGACTAAAGGCTGACCCTACCGCTAGGTCTTTTCCACTACCTTAAACCACCAATTTCAAAATTTTTGCAAGTGTTTAGATACTAGAGGCATAGCAGTGGCATCTTCAACTGTTGATGCTGCCGCCTCATTCTCGGGGAGTAGACAGGACTGTCAGTTACTAAACCAACGGGACAACAAAGGCAGCGGAATGACCAGCTGCCACCTCCGTCTCGTCATTCAAAGAAGGGTCCTTAGGGATTTTACCTTAAGCCAGAGGCTTGATCCGACGGACCCTAACGCCAGGTTTCCTCAGCCGGTTTCCATGTAAGTTAGGGGGAAGCCTAGCCGGCTGACCCTAGCCAAAGGCAAATGCCCCCAGACTTCCTCTGCTACCTCAGCATAGAAAACCTAGAGTGAAGCAGGAAGGAGTTTAAGACTATTTCTTATGCATCTAGTGTTGTATCACCACCCAATGCATTATCATATGTGAAGTTTCAATCATAGTTTTTCTATATTGCCTGTACTAACATTGGAGCATAAAATTTCCAGATTTGCCCACAACAGTATCAAGAGATGCCTCCTCGATGAAACAACCGCCTACAGCGTCTACCTTTGCTTCCTCAGGTGGGGGAAGGAAATAGTGAGGCCGAGTAATCTTCCACCTCCTCACACCCACCACCTCCAACGTCTCCACCACCACTACCACCTCAGGATCCTCTACGGGAACATTAAGTGCTAACAGTGGCGGATATGATAGCAGTGATGGGCGGGTTCGCAAGGAACCTGGAGAGATAGAAAAAAGATTTATTAAAGGAACAAAAAAGGGCCTCTACTGCTAGGTTGGTGCAAGAATAGTTGGATAACCAGAGGCACCAGTAGCAGTTTATGACAGATTTAGTGGCAGCTCTGAAAGGCCTGGCAATACCACTATACCTCTAGCACCATTTGCTGGCGGCCAGGCTCTGACTGGTAAGGCACCACCACCACCTCCTCCACCACTGCCTCTACTAGGGGATGCTCCCATCCCTCTAGTTTAGGTGCATCCCGCCACAACAAGAATACCAGCACGAGCCCCTCTAGATAGTTCTAAGTGATGAACAACTTCCAAAGGATGAAACTGATGATGTTTACAGGGGTCGACACAAACCCTATGTAGCTTGCCCTTTGGATTTAGGAAATGGAGAAGACCTTACAGACCCTCATGTGCTTCGAGGCTCAAAAGCTAATGTGTGCTACATTCTAGTTGGAAGAGTGACATATGACTGGTGGAAGGGGATGCAACCCACTATACAAAGGCACTATGGAGATGTCACCTAGAAAATATTCAAGGATGCATTCTATAAAAATTTTTGTCCAAAGATTTTGAGATAGGAAGGAGGTTGAGTATTTAAATCACACACAAGGGGCTCTAACAATGGAGAACTACCAGAATAAATTTGAAGAGCTGTATCGTTTCACTCCTACTTCCATGAAAAAGGAAGAACCAAAGTTGAGGAAGTTTGTACAAGGGTGGAGAAGGGAGCTGAAGGTGGTAGTAAACTCCATGAGGCTCACCAAGTACAGCAATGCCATATGAGCGGCAAAGTCAACAAAAGAAGGATATAAACATAGTTATCAGAGTCAGAAGTGGATGGCTAGTTTCACATATAACCACCCTACTACTAGACCATTCAATGTGCAGTACCCCAACTCTTCTGCCACTGCCTCCTCAGCTCCTTCAATGGCCAGAGCAGTGACCAGTAGTCCTGCACCTATCTAGGTGCGGCTTATAGGGTCAGTCCCTAGGACCATTCGGCCCAGAGCTACCATTTCTAGCACTTAGCCGGTGTCATATGGATCATTTTATACTTGTGGCAAGAGGGGCCACATTGCTAAGAATGCACAACTGCATGCGACCACCATACCGATAATGGGCAAGGTATTCGCTATGATAGCAGAGGACGCTGAGAGTTCTCATGGAGTAGTCACAGACATTTTATAATTTTAGTAAGTTGCAATGTTTGCATGGCATGTCATATCACCTAATTCGAATAATTGTGTAGGTACAGCACGTGTACTATTTGATTTTGGGGTGACCCACTCATTTATGTCCCCCACACTTGCTAAGAAGTTGGATGTACTACCCAGTAGAATGAACCATACCCTGATGGTGCACACACTAATGGGCTTACAAGTAGAGTTAGACACTTACTATATGGACCACGCCAAGTTTGGGTGGATAGCAAAATGATGAAGGCGAACCTCGTCAAGTTAGGAATGATAGATTTTGATGTCATATTGGGCATGGATTGGCTGTATCAGCATCATGCCAATGTCCTATACGCTATGCGTGAAATCCTGTTCTAGCCCACCGACGGTGAGGTATACGTGTTCACAGGTGACAAGACCAAGAAATAGAGGAAACTATTTTTGTCTGCCCTTCAAGCTTCCAAGCTACTACAGCAGGTTGTGAAAGCTATTTGGTGTCAATTTTGGACACCGAAGCTGAGACACCATGTTTGGAAGACCTGCCTATGAAACCTATGTGCAAATTTTCGGGGATGAAATTTCTTTTAAGGGTAGGGGAGTTGTAAGACCCGCACTCCATGAACCCGATCTAAACCTTTAATTCATGTCGTAACAGGTCTTCCAATCATCATTGGGACAGATGGGACGAGCGGATGACAACCAAGTACGAAAACGGACCTAAAAGTATGATATTTTTCATACCGGTCTATGGTACCGGTCGATGGTACCGGTCAACCGGTATGTCTGCGTGGGCAGACTGGTTAGATCCGAAAATGGATCTCTGTGGGTCCCACTTTCCAAATCTCAAGCCTAGGGACTTTCCTAAAGTAAGGAAACTTCCTAAACTCTATCCTAGTCTATTTAAGGACCCTTAAACCTCTTTAGAACTCTTTAATTGATCCTCACAAACCCTAGAGAGGAGAAAGAGATCGAAGAAGGAGAAAGAGCTAAGGAAGGAGGGAGAGGAGCCGCCGTTGGCCGTTGGATGAAGAACACCATAGTCGTGAACCAACGGTAAGTGCTTGAACTTCTCTCTAAGTTAAGCATTATAGATGATTAATTATGAATTGATCAATACCAAGCAAGGCGAGGTATTGATCTAAAACCCTTAAATTTACCGTCAAACCCTAATACAGTCAAAGAATCCTAGTTCACATTCTAGGTTGAGGATCATCGAAACTAGGACTTGAAGGAAACATGAAACAACTCTAACTCGTTGCTCAGGCCTAGAATGCATAGGAGAAACCCTAGAACCAATGGGGGGTGACCGACAGAAGGTGAACACCAAGTTGGTGGTCTTTCAAAGGCATACCGATCGCACCATATGCGGGTACTACGACCGGTACCTCTCAGGGACTGGTCAGTGGGGGATTGGTCGACTATACCGGTCGCACCTTTTCCCACATGTCGCGACCGATACTTGTGACCGGTATGCACTGTGAGGGTGTTTTCAATACCAGTTGGTTTTCGACCAACGTGAACCCTAAGAAAATTATTCTAATTCAACCCTAACATCATGTAGGACCCTGTGTTAGCAACTTTGGATTCAGTGACGCGGAGTAAGCTAGCAATCAAGCGTCAGGTAAGGGAATCGGACCTAAACCCTAATAACTTAATAACACTAAAACATTATTAGTAATTATGATTCTGTGGAATGGTGTTTGTGCATACTCGCATGTCATCTTTACTTTCAGTTGTTATATTGTTCATGCGTACTCACTATGCTATGATTTGATTGTTAGGCATGTGATTGTTTTTGTTGGTGTGTGGAATAGGAAGGGTCTGGGGTCTGGGATCATTCCTTATATTAGCACCTTTTTGTATCGCTTCTATCTTAGTATGCTTGGTGTAGGTAGGGTATCAGGGGGAGGAAGTGGCACTATGGTCTCCAGCCTGGCCACTAGAATCGAGCCCTATCTTTATGCCGTAGGGAGCTGTGCTGGGATAGGGCTTACTGTTATGACATATAGGATTGGTTAGTTGTGAGCCCAATTTGTAAGCCCTAACCAATAGGGGCTTACGTGTTGGTATGGGTATGGCATCAAGGGAAGTGTTGGTGGTATTTGATCCGGAAACTTTAGTTCTATCTCTATTCCATGGTGGGTGCATGTGGGATGACAGTAGTGTTTGATCCATTGGGTGGATTCACACACTCGTGTATAAAGGTGTGGTGGCCGCCAATCCTTTCTATAGCACATTGCAAACTTAAAACCAGACCATAATGTGAATGTTATTCATGCATGTTGTTTGTTGCATTGTCTAATTTTCTTACTGAGCTAAGTTGTGAGCTCACCCTTGTGTACATACTATTTTTAGATGTTGATGCAGGTTACACTGTGGAGGACTACATGGATGCTCCAGTATATGGAGGTGCTGCTGCCTTGAAAGTGCAAGTAGGGGAGGATGAGCATGACGCTTCATGCGAGTGCCCTTTCTGCGTGTACCTCTAGGATATTTGATTTGTTTATTTTATTTATTTTTAGTTGGATTTATAATTGGGATGTAAGGTTAATTATTTATGTTTTGGTATTTTGAATAATTGGATAATTTATTCATCAATAGAAGTACTCAGTTCATTTAATTTAAGACTTTCGTTGTATTTAATTATATTCTGATTATGGTTATGTGCAATGGTTTGTATGAGTGGACACGGTCTTATTGAGATCCTGGTGTGAACCGTTGGTCCAGTGAAGGTTCACTCAAACTTCTGGTTCAGCCAGAATTAGGGTTTGACAACTCAATTCTGGCTGAACCAGAAGTGTGAGTCGTCACTGAACCAACGGTTCACTCCAGGATCTCAATAAGACTGTGTCCACTCATACAAATCATTGCACATAACCATAATCAAAATATAATTAAATACAGCGAAAGTCTTAAATTAAATGAACTGAGCACTTCTATTGATAAATAAATTATCTAATTATTCAAAATACCAAAACATAAATAATTAACCATATATCCCAATTATAAATCCAACTGAAAATAAATAAAATAAAAAAATCAAATATCCTAGAGGTATACGCAGAAAGGGCACTTGCATGAAGTGTCATGCTTGTCCTCCCCTGCTTGCACTCCGAAGGCAGCAGCACCTCTATATACTAGAGCATCCATGTAGTCCTCCACAGTGTAACCTGCATCAACATCTAAAAATAGTGTGTATACAAGGGTGAGCTCACAACTTAGCTCAGTAAGAAAATCAGATAATGCAACAAATAACATGCAAGAATAACATTCACATTATGGTCTGGTTTTAAGTTTGCAATGTGCTATACAAACGATTGGCGGCCACCACACCTCTATACACGAGTGTGTGAATCCGCCCAATGGATCAAACACTACTGTGCGACCGGTATGCCTTCGGAAGACCACCTACTTGGTGTTCGCCTTCTGTCGGTCACCCCCCATTGGTTCTAGGGTTTCCCCTATGCATTCTAGGCCTGAGCAACGAGTTAGAGTTGTTTCATATTCCATTCAAGTCCTAGTTTCGATGATCCTCAGCCTAGAATGCGAATCTAGGGTTCTTCGACTGTATTAGGGTTTGACGGCAAATTTAAGGGTTTTAGATCAATACCTCGCCTTGCTTGGTATTGATCAATTCATGATTAATCATCTATAATGCTTAACTTAGAGAGAAGTTCAAGCACCTACCGTTGGTTCGCGGCTATGGTGTTCTTTGTCTAACGGCCAATAGCGGCTCCTCTCCCTCCTTCCTTCTTTGATCTCTTTCTCCTCTCTAGGGTTTGTGAGGATCAATCAAAGATTTCTAAGGAGGTTTAAGGGTCCTTAAATAGACTAGGATAGAGTTTAGGAAGTTTCCTTACATTAGGAAAGTCCCTAGGCTCGAGATTAGGAAAGTGGGATCCGCAGAGATCCATTTTCAGATCTAACCAGTCTGCCCGCGCAGACATACCGGTCGACCGGTACCATCGACCGGTACCATAGATTGGTATGAAAAATATCATACTTTTAGGTCCATTTTCGTACCTGGTTATCATCCGCTTGTCCTGTCTGGCCCGGTGATTATTGGAAGGCTGTTACGACATGAATTAAAGGTTTAGATCAGGTTCTTGGAATGCGGGTCTTACAACTCCCCCAACCATAAAAGAAATTCCGTCCCCAAAATTTGCACGTAGGTTTCACGACTCTCCCACCCTTAAAGAAATTTCGGCCTCGAAATTTATATATACCTTGTTCATCGAAAAGGTTAGGGAATTCCTTTTGCATTGCGTTCTCTTCCTCCCAAGTGATTTCTTATACATCTTGGTTTTCCAATGCACTTTGACATAATGGATATCCTTGCTTCGGAGATGTTGTACCTTTCAGCTTGTGAGCATCACAGGTAGTACTTCAAATGTCAAGTCCTCAAGTCTGGTGGGTCTACTGTCAAGATGTGTGATGGATCCCTGACATACTTCTTCAATAAAGAAACATGAAACACATCATGAACGCTTGACATGGATGGTGGTAGAGCCAGTTGATATGCCACATTACCACATCTGGTCAATATCTAGTATGGTCCCACATACTTGGGGCATAACTTTCCCTTCCTATCGAACCATTCCAGACCTCACACAGGTGATATCTTCAAGAACACCTTATCACCTACTGCAAACTCTAGATCTCGACGTCGGTTATCTACATAGTATTTTTGTCAAACTTGAGCTGTCTTCACTCTTTCCTTAATTTGATCAATCGCTCGAAAGTTTCTTCTACGAACTCCGATCCTACAATCCTTCTCTCTGCCACCTCATTCTATAATAGAGGTGTATGACATTTCTTCCCATAGAGTGCCTCATATGGAGCCATTTGGATCGTAGCTTGGTAACTATTGTTATAAGCAAACTCGATAAGCGATAACTTCTCGTCCCAAGCTCCTTTGAAATCTAGGGCACACGGTCGGAGCATATCCTCTAAGATTTGAATAGTTTTTTCTAACTGCCCGTCTGTCTGAGGATGAAAAGTTGTGCTAAACTTTAACTTGGTTCCCATGGCTTTCTGTAATCCTTCCTAGAACTTTGATGTAAAACAGAGATCTCTGTCAGATACTATACTCTTTGGGACGCCATGAAGTCTAACTATATTATCCACATATAGCTTGGCTAGCTTGTCCATGGTATACTGAGGTCTGACAGCGATGAATCGAGCTATATTGGTAAGTCGATCGACTATAACCCATACTGCATCCATCAACCTTGGTGTCAAGGGTAGGCCAGTGACAAAATCCATTGTGATACAATCCCACTTCCATGCTAGCTCTGGTAGTGGTTGTAGCAAACCTACGGGTCTCTACCTTTCTGCTTTAACTTGCTGGCAATTTAGACATTGAAATACGAATCAAGCTACATCTGCTTTCATACCCCTCTATCAATATAGTCTTCTTAAATCATGGTACATCTTGGTGCTTCCTGGATGTACCGAATATGGGGTATAATGAGCTTCTGTCATAATTCTATCTCTGATATTTGAGTTCTCACTCTCAGGTATACATAATCGTCCACGATACCTGAGTACCTTGTTTGAATCCAAGATAAAGTCAGGGTTGCTTTTACCCTTCTTTAGATCTTCTTGCACAGTCTTGAGGTGTGGATCCTGTAGGATTGCTACTTTTACCTCATCTATTAGATTCGATGAGATCTTCAAAGCTGCGAACATCAATGTGAACTTATGAATTAAGTCCTGTTCCACTGGATCTTCCGTAGTCTCTAATATATGCTCTTCTTCATTCTCTATTGAGCCCGAGGCTGCAGCACACAATGCAGCGTTGAAACTGGGTCTGGCCTCAGGTTTCAATGCCCACTTTCTGCTTAAGGCATCAGCCACGACATTTGCCTTATCTGGATGGTACTGGATGTCACAATCATAATCTTTTAATAGCTCCAGCCATTTCCTCTGTCTCATATTTAGTTCCTTCTGAGTAAAATGGTAATTCAAACTCTTATGATCCGACTTAATCTGAAACTATTCATCATAAAGTTAGTGCTTCCAAGTCTTGATTGCGTGAATGACCGCTGCTAACTCCAGATCATGCGTAGGATAGTTCTTCTCATGCTCTTTCAACTGTCTTGATGCGTAGGCAATCACCTGTTCTCCTTGCATCAACACACATCCAAGACCCAACCCTGAGGCATCCGTATATAGGGTGAACGACAAGCTTAGTGTTGGGATGGTCAAGATAGGTGCAGAGACTAGTCTTGACTTCAATGTCTGAAAGAACTTCTCACACTCATCTGTCCATATGAACTTTTCTCCTTTCTTGGTTAGTCTGATGAGTGGAACGGCGATTCTTGAGTAGTCTTCCATGAATCTTCTATAGTAACCAGCCATTCCAAGGAAACTATGAATCTCCGCAACTGATTTCTGTGCATCCCATCCTACTATAGCTGTGATCTTGCTTGGATCTACCTTGATACTGTCTGCAGATACTATGTGACCTAAGAAGGCCACTTCCTTCAGCCAAAATTCGTATTTCTTAAACTTGGGTAAAGCTTCTCCCTTTCCAGCCATTGTAGGGTTGCTCTCAAGTGTGTTGCATGAGCCTCCCTATCCTTTGAGTAGACCAAGATGTCGTCAATGAATACAATGACCGAAGTGTCCAACACGTCCTGAAACACTCGGTTTATCAGTTCCAAGAACGACGTTGGGGCGTTGGTCAATCTGAACGACATTACAAGGAACTCATAATGTCCATACCTCTTCCTGAAAGCAGTCTTCGGAATATCTCTGTCCAAATTCTTCATTTGATGATACTCCATCCAAGGTCAATCTTAGGGAATACCTTTGCTCTTTGTAGCTGATTAAACAAGTCATTGATTTGAGGTAGTAGATATCGATTCTTGATCCTGAGCTTGTTTAGTTCCTGGTAGTCTATACATAATCTGACACTACCGTCCTTCTTCCTCACGAATTGCATTGGCGCTCCCCGTGATGAAATACTTAGCCAATTAGAACATTTGTCTAATAACTTTCATAGTTGAGTCTCAATTCCTTCAACTCCATAGGAGCTACTCTATAGGGTGCCTTTGACATAGGTGCCATCCCAGGTAATAAGTCGATAACGAACTCGGTTGCATGATCAGGTGGCATCCCGGGTAAGCCTCTTGAAAACACATCAGGGAATTTATGCATCACATCAGTATCTTCCACCTGTGGTGCTTCTTTAGTAGCATTTACCACAGATACCATATATCCAACTCCTTTCTTTTCAAAGCATCTCGTCACCTTTCATGCAGAGAGGATGATCTTTTGCTTCCTAAGCCATATGCTTCCAATAAAACTAAATTATGTGTCATCTTTGTTCTTAAATGATAATATCTTCTATCCAAGTGTTGAGACAACCAGTCTATTCCCAAGATGACGTCAAAGTTTGTCATCTCAAGTGTGAGGACAAAGATCATAATCTTTTTTGGAAGTCGCCACCTAGATTAAGGTCTAGGACCTTAAAAATGTGAAATCTCACCCTAAGTTAAAACTTCGATTGACTCATGGCCCTTAGATTGGGTTTCTGGTCCATTAGAGATTGGGTAAGCGTCAGGTTACGATTATGGGAAGGAGTTAGGCACCCAAATAGCCCGATCAAAATCGGTCTCCTATACCTTTCCTATGCTAGACTCTATCTATTAAATCGAATCAAACCAAGTGGTTTGATATCATTGTACCGAATCTGTATCCATCAGATTGCCTACGTATCATGAAATTATTCTAAAAATCAGGTTCACCATCGTAGTTCAGGTGTGATTAAAGTTTATGGCTGTGATTTATTCTTGTGCATGATTAAGTTCATTTTTCAAGTTGAAGTTTATGCTTGAAAGGATGAGAAACCCTATGGGTTAGGATCTGGATAGTCCATACGAACTGATAGATAGTCCTAGTGGATCTAAGAATGGATAACCCTTTCTGGGTCTGAATGTGGATAACCCTATTTGGGTCAAAATGTGGATAACTATATTTGGGTTAGAATGTGGATAACCCTATTTGGGTCAAAATGTGGATGGATATCCTAGTGGATCTATGGATGGTCCGAGTTGACTAAGGTTTGGATCCGAATTTGGGTTTCTCCCAAATAGCCTACGTATCCTAGGGTTTGCCCTAGGAATCAGAATCCATGTAGTTCGAGATGATGGGTGGATATTCAAGTGGATCTATGGATAGTCCGACTGGACTAAGGTGTGGATCCGAATTTGGGATTCTCCCAAATAGCCTACGTATCCTAGGGTTTAACCTAAGAATCAGAATCCGCGTAGTTCGGGCTGATGGCTGAAATAATCTGTTCTAGGTTAAGGATTGAAAACCTATTCTAGGTTTAGGATTTAAAACCTATTCTAGGTTTAGTATTTAGAACCTATTCTAGGTTTAGGATATGCTGAGGGGCAAAATCGTCCTGAATTACCCTTTTCATCCTAAGCTCTAATTTTGGAAGGTTTGGCAAAGCATTCTCTTTCTTTGTTAAAATTTTTATTATTTCTCATTATGCCCTTCCCAAGAATGTAGGTGCCTAATTGCACGTCCCCACGCCTAGATTGTCTTCTAGAAGTGTGCATACATGGCAGTTCAACTAGGGTGTTGCATAAATTAAATTATTACCAAAAATAGATATTCTATCGAAGCATGGCATATAATACATTTATGACAGGGAATACACATATAGCAAGATTGTTAAAAATCTTTTAATATGGCATGTATTGCAAATAAGGCAAGAACCTATATGGCAAGATCTAATATGCTAATCTAAGCATGACAATACCTAATATGACAAGAAATCAATATATGCATCTATATATCAAAATGGCAAGCACTAAACATAGAATGCAAATATGGCATGAATTATCCAAATACAGGTAAGATCTTATACGCTATTTTCTAAGCATGGTAAAACCTAATATGGTAAGAAATTAATGTATGCATCTATATGTCAATATGGTAAGCACCAAACATAGAATGCAAATATGTTATAAATCATCCAAAAAAAGATAAGATCTTATATGCTATTTTCTAAGCATAGTAAGGCTTAAAAATGATAATTATCAAGATTTTGGCTAAATATGATAAAAATTTATTTATTCTACTAAATATAGCAATACATGGATATGGCAAACATGGTATGTGCACAATCCAAACAAAGCATGTGAGTATTCTAAATATAGTCATTTATCCAAATATGGCATGTAGATACTCTAAATATATCAATTATGCAATCAAATATGGTAGAATTCATCAAATCACTCAAGCAATCAATTGCATGTTACAGTGAATGAGACATCAATGAAACCTTTCTGAAAAATCCAAAATTATCAAAAACATATTTTCAATAAGTTCTTTGAAAATATTTTAACTTTTATGAAGACATTTGAAATGAATAATGACTCAAAAATGTCAAAATTTGTGACACAAAGTTTTAAATATTGCACAAACTATGAACTGCTTTCAAATTCTGTCACATTACACCAAAATGACCATAAATAGGTCTTATGTAACTCAAATTAAGCTCTATTTTTTTTCACAGAAAGTTGAGTTGACATTCTACATTTCATCCGAAGGGGTCAAATCCCAACAGAGAACGAAACCAGATCAAATGGATGCCCCAAGACCAGATATATGCACTGGTCAAGTCTGTTCCAGATTTTTGACCAGTTGCACCATAAAATCCTTATAAAATCCCATACTTAATGAAAATTAAATCCAAATATATGTTCATGTCGATAATTGACAGATCTAAAATTTTATTAAGAAAAACAAGTGAAAATAGAACATTCTCTTTGTAAAAAAGATCATTTTCAATCATGCAAATCAGTATATCCTAACAGATTCAAAATCAGAGCACTATGCACTTAAAAATCAATATCAATTCAATAAAAAATCAAAAAAATCCGAAACTAGTGCCATTTTTTAGAATACCTTCCATATCTAAAAAATTAATATGAAGTTGTTTTTCTGATTATGGCCATAAAATCCTTTTCTAGAGACTTTCTGATAAGGGATTTCAATATACCCGAGTAGAGCAGCAATGCGAAAGAAGAATTTTTTTTTATAGACTTTTTCAATTTCAAATGGAACAAAATTTCTAGGGGAGTCTTCTAACATATCAAAGAGAATCACATAAAAATTTGGGCTTCAAAATCTATAGAAAACCACATGAAATGTACGTCCCAAATTTGGATCCTAAATCTGGAAATTTAAGATTAGAAATCTACTTTGTAAAATTTATCAAAAACATCAAACATCATCATATAGCATTCAAAGTTTCATCATTGAATAGTTTAAATAAATTATCATACATAAAAAATGCTAGACATGAGCATCCTAACATCAACATGCATGCAATAGGACATTTCTGATTGAGATTTAATGAAAATAAGCATTTTCTAGCAAAACTCAATATTCAAACATTCTGAAGACCACTAAATTCATTTTAGGGTACCAACTTTCTGCTCAAATGGAGCGAAACCTTTGATGTAAGATTTTTGGAGATCATATCAAGCTTTTTGAAGGTGAATCATCATTCTCCTCTTCTCTGCTCCTTTTTCTCTTCTCTCTCTCTCTTTCATGTTTTCTCTTTTCTTTCTTTTCTCTTTTTCTTCTTCTCTCTTTCTCTTGGCTTCTCTCCTTCTCACATTTTTGCTTTCTTTTTCACTTCTAGAAAATATTCCCCTTAGCTTCTTCTCTTTCTTCTCTCTCTCTTCACGTTTTTTTTCTTTCCTCTTCTCTCTTTTTTTCTTTTTTTTCTTTCTTTCTTTCTCTTGGCTAGAAAACCCTCTCTAAAAAAATCCCTTCTCACGTTTTTTTTCCTCTTTCCTTCTCTCCTTTTTTCTTCTCTCTTCCTTCCTTTTTTTCTTCTTTCCTTCTTCCTTTTCTTTTTCTTTTTTTCTTCTTCTTTCCTTTTTTCTTCTTTCCTTTTTTCTTCTCTCTCACGGCTTCTCTTCTCCTATCTTTCCTCACGGCCTCTTTCCTCTCTTCTAAAAAAAGACTTCTCTCTTCTTTCTTTCCTTCTTCTCTCTTCCTTCATTTTCTTCTTCTTTCCTTCTTCTCCTTTCCTTTTCTCTTTCCTCTTTCTAGAATGTCTCCTCTCTTCCTTACGTTTTTTCCTTTTCTCCCTTTCTTTTTTTTTCTTTTCTTTCCTTTTCTTCTTCCTTCCTCTTCTTCTTTTCGGCTTTTCTTTCCATCTTTTTTTTGGCTTTTTTTTCCTTTCTCTTTTTTTTTTCGGCTTCTTCTTTTCTTTCTCTTTCTCACGGCCTCTCCCTCCTTTCTTTTCTATAATATATATATATATATATATATATATATATATATATATATATATATATATATATATATATATATATATATATATATATATATATATATATATATATATATATAAGAAATGCATGCATATGGGCCGACGTGACTTAATCTGAGTTGGACTAAGTTGGGTTGAACTGGTTTGGACCAAAGTTGACTTTTTCTATCATTTCATAGTCAATTTCATGCCACCATTCCACATGAAATTTTTTGATAGCCTCTATTCCAAATTTTCTATGTTCACTTTATAGAACACTAAAAATAAAGAATATTAGAACTTGAATCACCTCATTTGGAAATAAAATGACCAACTTATGAATTTTTGAAGTTTAAGCAGACCAATTATTGATAATTTGGCTAACCGTTCTGCATGGGATCCTTCGGAGACTTCTACCGGAAATCCTTTACATCCACTTTGTAGAGTACTAAAAATGAAACATATTGAAACTAAAATCACCTGATTTTGATGTGAGGTGACCAAAATATAGATTTTTAAAGATTAAACGACCGTTTCCATGTGTAATTTTGCATGGGACCCTTTGGAGACTTTAGTATCGAATTTTTTACGTCCACTATGTAGAACATCACAAATGAAGAATAATGGCATTTGAATCATCTGAATCTGATGTAGAACGGCAAAGATATGAAGCTTTGAAGTTTTATCGATAATTTTGCATGAAAGCTTGCATGGGGCCCACCAGTGACCTTTGCCCGGGATTTTTCATGTCCACTTTGAAGAGGATTGGAAATAAGGAATATTGGCCTTTTAATCATCTGATTTTGATATCAGATGACTAAAATATGATGATTTGAAGTTTAAATGACAATGCATGCATCATACGATAATTACGTAAATGCCCTTGCACTTTCAAAATGTGATATCTTCCTTGTTTGATGTCAGAATTTGATGATTCCGGTCTCATTTTGAAGATAATTTCAGACCTATACATCCAAGTAGGTAATAACCTATGACCCTGCTGTGGGGTTCATTAAATAATCACAAACCTTTGGGTTAAAAGCCAGAAACCTACCATATGGGTTCACTTATGCTGAGGGTAGCAAAAATGGGGTGCTTACATCAAGTCGATTTAGGTTGCATCAAAATTCTGTCCATCCATATGATTCAGACAATATTCATAACACTTACCCCCTACAACATCTAGTCCAAAAGAGCTTGAACTAGCGAAATATGGTATAAAGGTCTTAAGAGCTTGTCTAGTTCCTTCATCTCTTATGATTTTTCAAAAACTATCGTCAAAAATCTCATATTGCGCTCAGTAGCTTACATCTCTTTTATCACTGATGTTCTACCCTGATCTCTCTTTCGTATATCTCGAAAAGCATCTTCTAACTATTTACTCATTACATATCCCAAATCTATTTATAAACATTAGGGTATATGCTTATAACTTCATTAATTCAGCCAAACTCTTTTGGTCTTTACTTAATCATCTCACTCGACATTGGGCATAATTCAGTATTACTTGTATTAATCCGAATATTATCAATGCCATAATTTTTTACTTCATCCTTGTATCCACTTTTAGATCTGCCTTTAGAAATCTTCTGCCTTGTCAAAATTCATACCGATATAGCCGTCTTTAACTTTACTTGAGTGCTATCTATTTCTTTACTGGCTACTCCTAATAGTTCTCACTTTTTTCTCATGCACTCTTTTATAGACATGACTCATATCCATCTATTCAGCAATCTCAAAAAAGATCCTCCATTACTTCATCTGAGGTTCCTTGGCTATAGAATTTAATCTGATAATCATCTTCCTTCCAATAATTCCTTTATTAACTAAACATCTTATCAATGGATGTCGAGAAATGTAAGAATCATAATGCTTATCCAACAGTGATTCATTTCCTTCTTTCAAATTCAGTATAATGACAAACACTTGTTTTATTCAGTGAACTTAGGTTTAAAGGATCAGGAGTAAATCTATGGTAATCCAACCATCATCCAAAGGTCGTTAAGTTACACGGTGGTCCAAATATATAGAAATAGAGGTTTTACAGTTCTTAACCTCATGGTTACAGGTTCTATCGAGTATATAGTGTCATTGGTCAAGGCACTACAGGAGTAAATCTGGAGAAGTTTTGGTACATCAATAAATCAGGTATAAAATAAAAAAGATATACATTCAGAATGATTAAACCTTTAAATGTTCATTCGGTTCATATCTCTATTCATGGTGTCGATCATGGGAGTAGCTTAGATTGGTATAATCAGGACTAATTCTAAGGAAATAACATATATAACTCCATTTGACAGGTTGAATCAAGAAGGTATTTTGTCAAGGTACGAGAATTAGAATCAGGTATGTGCATCCTCTATAATCATAAGAGTAAGTCAATAATGCACCACATCCTATATAAACCTATCTAGTTATATGGCCACAATAGATTTGATCCTTTGCTGAAATGTTTGAGGCTTCATCTTCAGAAAATATTCCTCAACCCTTGTCAGATCATTCTGCCATGATGCAGCTATCCCATACATCGGGGGCTGATAATGGTAACCACCTTGATACACTGCTTGTTGTGCACCAAACTTCTACACTGGGATGTGCATTATTGGGACCTACAGTATGGTAGGCACTGTGTTACGACTAACATGTGCTGGCGGTACAGTATTACTACCAATCGGTACCGTACTTGGTTTGACCCAATGGTATTGGTGTAGTATTGGCAACTTGGATGGTGATTTCCATGGCAACTCACATAGTCGGTATCATCTATTGTTGTTTTTGCATTTTATCAGGCCAAGTTTATTACATCCATAGCCAAGGCACTTGGTAGTCCAGGTAGATTGGCTGGAGTGGCCTGGTTGTTCACATCCTTTGATTTGCTCCAATCTGATTATCATTACTTAACATCTATTCATATGAGTTTTCACTACCCGTTCTCGACCCAGATAGAGGTGGGGTCAAGTTACAACCTCTTCTTAATGCTCAGCGGGTAATGGATCAGCGTGTGGTGGATCTTACTCTAAGTTTTCACGTCACCCATGAGTATAGCTTTATCTTCTTTTATAGTTACTCTCATTTTTGGTGTATGACCATTGTTCTCTTATCTTTGTTGGATTTAGCCCGAGATCTTTCCCTTTACCTTTACAGGGATTTAGGCGTTACTAGCCCTTTTTCTTCTTCCTCTATCATACATCGAGTTTCATATCTGTTAGCAATACTCGATCTCCTTCCAAGCCTTGAAATTCTCTTTGAATTGATTTAACAATCTAAAAGTTATATGAATTTAAGTTAAGGTTCACATTTAACATGTTACAGTAGTTAGAAATCAAAGCAGAGCACTGATAGGTGTCTGATTGGTCCTATTGTCTCACACTGTAATGACCTTACTGCCTACGATCGATACCCTACGGTCGCATATGGTGCTACCGTAGCTGCGACCATATGATTTCTGGATCTTTTCGAATGCCTATGGTCGATCCTCTGGTCATGTTGGTTATGCTATGGTCGACCGTAGCTACGACCTTGAGAATTCTGGTTACAGACTACATGCAATTCGAGTTCTTCCTGGGTCAATTCCTCTATTCTTCAATTAAATTTATTCTAAGGTCATCCTATGGCCATCATTAGTAGTTTCTTATCAACCCTAATCATCAAACTCTCTCCTCATGGTTCTCCTTGGGATTTTCTTTAGAAAATCACATGGATCATAATAGGTTGATATCTCCTAACCTCCATAGAAGTCTTATTCCTTAGACTTTACATCTCCAGAGATTAGATTCATACCTTTGCCTGTAGTATAGAGCCAATGTCTTCTCAGCAAATTCCTCTCCTTAGCTTTTTCTTCTTCTCCTTCTCTTCCTTCTCTTCCTTCTCTTTCCTTCTCTTTCTCTAGGGTTTACTAATGTTCTAAAAGAGTGAAAAAAGACTGAGGGACGTCCTTTATATAGAGAAAAACTTTTCATATAGAGTCCTCTTTCAATTAGGAAAGAAATCCCTTAGTTTAGGAAAGTGTCCAGAACTCTAGTCTGATCTGGGGTCTCACTGTCGATGGCTTCGTAGCAAAACCCATCAACCGTAGGGTCGAAATCATCGAACGTGGGGTCCTAAATTTGTGATCTCAATTCTTACCATATGGTCGACCGTACCTACCCAGGTATGCGACCATATGTATACAATTTTGGATGTTGAGTTGATTTTTATACCTAGTTTGTGATCTATCTTCACACTCATGGTCCACTTGGTTCAAGAATGATGGGAAGACCTGGCACAACACGGTTAAACCAAGTTAGTGGAGTGCGGGTCTGACAACTCCCCCCCTCTTATATAAATTTTGTCTTCAAAATTTGCACATACCTTCCTAGTCGAATAAGTGAGGATATTGCTTCCACATAGCGTTCTCTTCTTCCCATGTAATTTCTTTCACATTTTGGCTCCTCCAAGTGTCCTTAACGTAATAAATGTCATGGTTGAGAAGACGTTGCACCTTCCGGCTAGTGATCTCAAAAGGTACTACTTCAAACGTCAAATCTTCAGTCAAATCCGATGAATCCATTGTTAATACGTGTGTTGGAACTCTGACATACATCTTCAATTGTGAGACATGGAATACATCATGTACACTAGACATTGATGGTGGTAGTGCTAACTGATATGCTATCTTTTTACGTCTAGCTAAAACTTCATAAGGTCCAAAATATTTGGGATACAGCTTTCCCTTCTGTCCAAACCTTTTTAAACCACTCATAGGAGATATTTTCAGAAATACCTTATCACCTATGGTGAATTTGAGATCTCTACGTCGATTATCTGCATATTGCTTCTGATGGTTCTGAGCCACTCGGACCCTTTCCATGATAATGTCGACCATTCGTCAAGTCTCTTCAACAAACTTTGGTCCAACAATACTCCGTTCTCCAATTTTGTTTCAAAATAAAGGAGTTCAACATTTCTTACCATATAGTGCTTCATAGGGCGACATATGTATTGTAGCTTGATAGTTGTTGTTATAAGCAAACTCAATCAATGGTAATTTCTCATCCCATGATCCTTTGAAATCAATTAGGTAAGTTCGGAGCATTATCTTCTAAAATCTGAATGGTATGTTCTGACTGTCCATTGGTCTGAGGATGGAATGCAGTACTAAACTTCCACGTTGTACTCATAGTCTTCTGTAATTCCTCCCCAAAACTTTAAAGTAAAACGTAGGTCTCTGTCGGATACAATGCTTTCAGGTACACCATGTAATCTAACAATATTATCTACATAAAGCTTAGCTAACCTCTCTAGGGTATACTGAGGTCGTATAGCTATGAAACGAGCTGTCTTGGTCAAACGATCTACGATCACCCAAACTGCGTCAACTACTCTGGAAGTCAAAGGCAACCCAGTGATGAAGTCCATAGTGATGTAGTCCCATTTCCATGCTGGTTCTGGCAGTGGCTGCAACAATCCTATAGGTCTTTGCCTTTCAGCCTTTACCTTCTAACAATTCAAGCATTGAGTCACAAATTTAGCTACATCCATTTTCATTCATCTCCACCAATATAGTTTCTTCAGATCATGATACATCTTTGTACTTCTAGGATGTACCGAATAAACGGTGGTGTGGGCTTCCTTCATTAGTCTGTGTCTAATATCCAAGTCTTCATTTTTAGGAGCACATACTCTTCCTTTGTATCTTATTACTTTCTCAGAATCCAAAGTGAAGTCATGGTTAATCCTATCTTTTTCAAGGTCTTCTTGCACCGTTCTCAGATAAGGGTCTGATTGAATAGCTGCTTTCACTTCGTCTAATAGATCAGGTAAAATCTTCAATGTAGCAAATATATTTGAGAATAGATGTAAATCCTTAGTTAATTGATTCATTTGGAATATCAATCACGAACTTCTCGTTATCATAATTAAATACTCTTCATACACACACTATAACATTTGCACTAGCTTCTTCCTAAGACTTTGTTATTGCCTTTCTGCTTAGTGCATCAGCAACTACATTAGCTTTTTCTGGATGATACTGAATATCGTAATCATAATCCTTCAGTAATTCCAGCCATCTTCTTTGTCTTATGTTCAACTCCTTCTGATTAAAAAGTTGTGTGAGACTCTTATGATCTGATTTAATCTGAAATTTCTCTCCATACAAATAGTCTCCATATCTTAACAGCATGTACTACTGCTGCTAACTCCAAGTCATAAGTGGGATAGTTCTTATCATGTGTCTTCAGTTATCTTGAGGCATACGCAATTACTTGTTCTCCTTGCATAAGCACACATCCCGAACCTAACCCAAACGCATCGGTGTTCAAGGTAAATGGTTGTCCTGGGATCAAAATAGTCAAGATAGAAGCTGATATCAATCTAGCCTTCAATGTTTGGAAACACTCTTCACATTTATCGGTCTAAATAAACTTTTCTCCTTTCTTTGTCAGACTAGTTAGAGGTACTGCGATTCTAGAGTAATCTTCCACGAATCGTCGATAGTACCCAGCTAAACCTAAGAAACTTCTGATTTCGACAACATTCTTAGGTGCTTCCCATTTTACAATGGCTTCAACCTTGCTAGGATCCACATTAATTCCTTTAGCAGATACAACATGGCCTAAGAAAGCGACTTCATTCTGCCAGAACTCACACTTAGTAAATTTAGCGTAAAGCTTTTCTTTTCTTAGTCGTTGCAAAGTGGCTCTTAGATTTGTGATATGAGTTTCTTTGTCCTTGGTGTAGAGTAGTATGTCATCAATAAATACAATAACTGACGTATCCAACATATCATAAAATATCCGATTCATGAGTTCCATAAAATTTACGGGTGCATTAGTCAATCCAAAAGATATAACTAAAAATTCTTAATGTTCGTATCTGGTTCTGAATGCTGTCATTGGAATATCACCTTCCTTAATCTTCAACTGATGGTATCCTGACTGAAGATCAATTTTGGAGAACACTTTGGTAACTTGCAACTGATCGAACAAGTCATCAATCCGAGGCAACGGGTATTAATTCTTGATTGTAAGCTTATTCAATTCTCGATAATCTATACACAGTCGAATGTTATCGTCCTTCTTTTTCACGAATATTACTGGCACTCCCCATGGTGATATGTTGGGTCTAATATAGCCCTTGTCCAGTAATTCCTATAATTGTACCTTCAGTTCCTTTAGTTCAGTAGGAGCCATTTGATAAGGTGCTTTAGATACTGGTGCGTCTCCGGGTATAAGATCTATAACGAACTGTGCGCTGGTCAGGTGGTAGTCCTGGTAGTTCCTCAGGAAATACATCTAGAAATTCACACACAACTTCAATATCTTCTATTGGTGGTGCTTCCTTGGTGAGGTCGACCACGGATACTAAATACCCAATTCCTCCTTTCTCGGGGTATTTTCTAGCCTTTAATGCAGAGAGAATGAGTTTTTGTTTACGGGAAAGTTTGGTTCCCACAAAACTAAACTCTGCTCCTTCCTTATCTTTAAATGTTAGTTTTTTTTCGCACACAATAGGTTTACGGAGTGCCGAGCTAACCAATCCATTCCCAAGTTAACGTCAAAGTTTTCCATCTCGAGTTGGATTTAGGTTGCATCCAAAATCTTCTCGCCGATAAGAACTAGACATGGTCCATAACCTTTGTCTAGTTTCACTTTTAATCCCATAGGTGATCGTACAAGCAGTTTACAGTCTAAAGGTCTAAGGGGTAAATTTAACTTCTTTGCAAACGACAAGATATAAAAGAATGAGTTGCCCCAAAGTCAAAGAGTACTCTGGCGGGTATGCCATTTATAGGTACGATACTTGTGATTTTCTTCTTATATTAATCTATATGCTTACACAAGATGGTACAAAACAAAAGATTCAGGTCATACCTATGACCACATCAGGTGATGCGACAACATCCTCAGAAGTAACTGCATAAGCTTTTCCTTGCTTTAGCTTCCTTGGCTTAGGACACTCTTTTGAATAATGTCCTACTTGATCGCAATTAAAGCATTTGACTCCAGCATTACTTTGCCTCTGTTGAGGTTGGGCTGTCGTAGTAGTCTTGGCTGCAAGATTGAAGCCTTGAGTGCAGAAGGGTTTAAATGTCTTTGAGTTCCCTCCATTGTATGAGTTTCCATTGGGTCTCTTTATACCTTTGTTCTGAGCAAAATAACTTTTCCTCTGGCTTGATTCCAGTACTCGAGCAATCTGAACTGCTTTGTTATATATTTTCGTTTCTAATCTCAATATATGCTCATGGATGCTTCCCCTAAGTCCCATAATGAACCTTCGGATTTTGATATTTTCCTCCTTCATGCTAGAGGGAGCAAAAAAAAAATAGTTCTTTATAATGCTGTTGATATACGTCTACAATCATCTGTCCCTGATACAGACTCATAAACTCCTTTTTCATTTGATCTTTGAAACTCCTTGGAAAATACTTCTCGAAGAAAGCTTCTTTATAAATAACTCATGTCAGTTGGGCGTGTTTTGTTAACAGATAACTTTTAGTTGATTTCCACCAGTGGTGTGTGTCACCTTTCAACATAAATGTGGCACATAATACCTTCTCTTATTCATTTATAGTCATCATCATAAAGTTTCTTTTCATTTCGTCGATCTAGTGAGTTGGCCACAACGGATCTGATGGTTTGCCTGTAAATTCCTTTGGCTTCAACTTTAGGAAACGCTCGATCTGTCTGGAGTGATCAAGCTAATACTGTGCATATGCCCATACATAGGCAGTTGGTACTAATAATTACCTTGGTTATACCCACCTTGCGGTGCTTCAGGGTTTTGCACTTAGCCTTGTACTACTGGTGTTTGCAGTGCTTGGGGTACAATGTTGCTACCACCAGGTGCCGTACTAGCTTGTCCTGCAGGTAGAGATGTTGTGTTTGCAACTGGGAAAGCAATTCCCATAGCAGCTTGCATGTTGGCTTGCATTTTTTGTATATGTTGCATTTGTTGTGCTAAATTCATCACCACATTAGCCAAATTAGTAGGTGGTGCAGGTAAGTTGGTTGGGTTGGCTTGGGTGTGAACATTCTGAGGTGCAGCATTTTGAGCTCCAATATTTCCCTCCTGCCCTTGCTGACCTTCATTGTCGTTGGTCTCCATAGGTGGTGGAGATGGGTTTGTATTCTGTCTCCTTCTACTTACTCTACGCCCAGCCATTTAAACTTTTGATGTGTTATTGGCAAAGCTACGCATATGAGACAAAATAGAGTGGTGGTATTGGGTTAGTCTCATAATGGAAGGCGAGAGAAAAACAAAATCAATAAGCAAAAGTTCAAACAGAATCAAAATGTAGACAACAGTCAGTCATACGGTCGATGGCCTACGGTCGCATGTTGTGCGACCATAGGTGCGACCATCAAATCCTGGCAACTTACCGAGACCCTATGGTCGATCATACGGTCGATGATCTTGGTCAAATTGTGTGACCATATGGTTCAAAATCAGGTTTTCAAACATGTTTTCGAGATTTTTCCCTCTCATTCTCCTTTCCTTTCCTACGGTCACAACTCAACTCGCCACCACTGAGTTACTACAGTGTCTACCGTATGAACTTGGTGATTTTTCCATTGATCCACGATCTCCATTCCATTCCTTGAGGTATGTTCTCTACTTTTCTCCATTTTTAAGCTTTTATACCTAGGGTTCTTACTATTTGTAGGATTTTCTTCTAATTAATGTTTTTCTGACTGTAAAAATTTAAGTTTTATTGGGGGCTTTTGCTATTGGCCACCCAATGGATGAAAGCTCTCAAGAAAATTTGAGTTTCATCGGTTTGTTTGGTAAAAATTTCGAAATTCCCATTTTTGACCTAAATTTTGAGGGTTTTTCTCAATTGTCAAAATTTCTTCAAATTCGACCTACCTAGTTAAAATTTCTGATTGAATATGCCTTGCAAGATGGTTTAGGACCTATGTAAGTCCTCCTGCCCAAATGTTTGGGTGAAAAGTGAGGCTTTTGCCCACTTTACGTCGTTATGCTGTCAAATTTTCAAATTTATCTAACTTGTTTTTCTTATTTTCTTCTCTTGCAGTTATCATGGTTCGCACTAAAGTTCCTCGAGTTCATGAGCCACTTTGCTTCAGGTCTATGGAAGCAGAACACAATACCCTTGGTTTAATTGAATGAAAGTGGAAGGGGATCGGTGTGTGAACTTAGCCCACTTAGCCCTGTTTGAAGTGGAGAGGGCATTTAGTGATATGGGCTGGCTTCCAGCAATTCTATACGAGGCTTGCACTCGCCCGGACTTGGTCAAGCAATTCTACTATCACCTTCAGGTAAAGGGTGACCTAAAGGATGATGACAGGGGTAGAGAGTTTCGGATCACCAGCTGGGTAAAAGGGATTCATGTAAGACCCGCACTCCATGAACCCTATCTAAACCTTTAATTCATGTCGTAACAGGTCTTCCAATCATCAGTGGGCCAGATGGGATGAGCAGGTGACAATCAGGTACAAAAATGGACCAAAATTGATAAAAATTGTCATACCAGTCTCATCATACCTGTCTATATACCGGTCGACCGGTATGTCTACGCGGGCAGACTAGTTAGATCCAAAAACTGATCTCTGTGTGTCACGCTTGCCAAATCTCGAGCCTAAAGACTTTCCTAACGTAGGGAACCTTCCTAAACTCTATCCTAGTTTATTTAAGGACCCTTAAACCTCCTTAAAACTCTTTGATTGATCCTCACAAATCCTAGAGAGGAGAAAGAGATCTGAAGAGGAGAAAGAGCTAAGAAAGGTGGAAGTGGAGCCGCCGTTGGACGAAGAACGCCATAGTTGTGAACCAACGGTAAATGCTTGAACTTCTCTCTAAGTTAAGCATAATAGATGATTGATCATGACTGATCAATACCTTGCAAGGCTAGTTATTGATCTAAAACCCTTATTTTGCCGTTAAACCCTAATTGTTCGTTAAACCCTAGATTCGAATTCTAGGCAATGAATCATAGGAATTAGGACTTGAATGGAACATGAAACAACCCTAACTCATTGCTCAGGCCTAGAATGCATAGGAGAAACCCTAGAACCAATAATGGGTGATCGACGAAAGGTGAACACCAAGTTGGTGATCTTTTGGAGGCTTTATCGATCAACTATACCGGTTGCACTATGTGCGACCGGTACCTCTCGGGAGCTGGTCTGTGGGGGACCGGTCAACCATTCCGGTCGCACCTTTCCCCATAGTGCTGTGCCTGGTACCTACGATTGGTATGCACTGTGAGGGGTATATTTTGATCCAGTTGGTTTTCGACCAACCTAAACCCTAAGAAACTAATTTTAATTCAACCCTAACATTGTGTAGGACCTTGTGACAGCAAGTTTGGATACTGTGACACTGAGCAAGCTAGCAATCAAGCGTCAGGTAAGGGAATCGGACCGAAACCCTAATAACTTAATAACAGTAAAACATTGTTAATAATTATGATTCTGTGGATTGGTGTTGTGCATACTCACATGTCATCTTTACTTTCAGTTATTATATTGTTCATGCATACTCGCTATGCTAGGATGTGATTGTTAGGCATGTGATTATTTTTGTTGGTGTGTGAAATGGGAAGGGCCTGGGGTCTGGGATCATTCCTCACACTAACATCTTTTCATATTGCTTCTGTCTTAGCATGCTTGGTGCTGGTAGGGTATCAGGGGGAGGAAGTGGCACTGTAGTCTCCAGCCTGACCACTAGACTCGAGCCCTATCTCTATGCCGTAGGGAGCTGTGCTCGGATAGGGCCTATTGTGATGACATATAAGATTGGTTAGTTGCGAGCCTAGTTTGCAAGCCCTCGCCAATAGGGGCTTACGTGTTGGTATGGGTAGGGCCTCAGGGGAAGTGTTAGTGGTGTCTGATCCAGACACTTTAGCTCTATCTCTATTCCATGGTGGGTGCATGTGGGATGACAGTGGTGTTTAATCCATTGGGTGGATTCACACACTCGTGTATAGAGGTGTGGTGGCCGTCAATCCTTTTTATAGCATATTGTAAACTTAAAATCAGACCATAATGTGAATGTCATTCATGCATGTTGTTTGTTGCATTGTCTAATTTTCTTACTGAGCTAAGTTGTGAGCTCACCGTTATATATATACATTTTTAGATGTTGATGCAGGTTACACTATCGAGAACTACATGGATGCTTTAGTGTATGGAGGTGCTGCTGCCTAGGAAGTGCAAGCAGGGGAGGATGAGCATGACTCTTCATGCGAGTGCCCTTTCTGCGTGTACCTCTAGGATATGGATGATTTGATTATTTTATTTCAGTTAGATTTTATAAATGATGTAAAGCTTTTTATTTACGTTTTGGTATTTTAAATAACTGGATAATTTATTTATTTATCAATAGAAGTACTCAGTTTATTATTATTAAGACTTCCGCTGTATTTAATCGTATTCTGATTATGGTTATGTGCAATGGTTTGTGTTAGTGGACAAGGTCTTATTGAGATCCTGGTGTGAACCGTTGGTTTAGTGGCGGTTTACTAAAACTTCTGGTTCAGTCAGAATTGGGGTGTGACAGTTCCGATCTCTTTCAACTGTCAAGAGTTGGCTGATCTCCTAGGCATCTCAAATGATGGTCAGTTGGTTTACTGTGCACCCAGGGAGCCACAGTTTCTGTCTACACAGGTGGGTACAAAAATAAATAACCAAATTCTTCAGGATGATCGCTGGGAAATGAAAGCTTTCAACATGTGTCCAGAGCCACCGGTCTACTGTAAGATTATCCAGCATAATCTTATTCCCCAGGGCGGACACTACGAGATGGTCTCCAAGCTGACTCAGTACCTACTGTACTATATCTATACTAGGTAGCCAGTCTGCCTCCCATATATTATTCTTCGGACTATGCACAGAGCTACTTTGCTTGACTCGAGAGGTGACTTGCCCTATGGGCTACTAATCTCCACCCTATTCGCTCGTCTACAGGTGGAATTAGTGGATGAGAGGATCTTTGAGGACACCTTCTCAGCTGATCTTGATTGGGAGGCCATCAGCAGGATGGGCATGAGAGAGATACAAGTCAGTGATAACGAAAGGAATGCTATGAGATGTCCTCTCACTAGGGTAGCGGCAGCAGATGCAGACGCGGCAGCAGCAGCAGTAGCAAAGGCACACGTAAGTGATGATGAGGAGGATGATGATAGAATGTACATGGATGTGGATGCCATACCTCCTCCATCACCATAGTATTCTACTGGAGTTGGCCCTTCACGCCCACCACCAGATGACGTGATGGGGCTGTTATGTGAGATTCGGGAGGCTCAGCGCATGACTGATTGGAGAGTAGGAGAGCTTTTAGATGCCCAAGCAGATCTAACAGCTAGTCTTCGAATGACTCAGACTCAGGTGGCCTGGCTCGCGAGAGTATATGCTGAAGACTATGATAGAGATCGTGAGGCACCTTCTCCTCCAGCACCTCTAGCTCCATGATATCATTTATTTCTTTTTCTCATTTATTTTATAGAGTAACTGTCTAGATTTGTGGACCGTACTCTGATTCGGATGTATCTTGTCTTACTCCCATTTAGATATATATATATATATATATATATATTTATATATAAAATTAATTTTCTATTTACATATGTGCATTATTCTCTTTCTTAGTTTATGTCTCATACAATACAGGTGCTTATGGTATGTTCTTATTACAGCTTTTAATTTTATCCTAACTCAGTTCATGACTCATGTGGAAGTAGTTAGGTCAATGGGTAGAACCTGGGAGAGCTATGTTATCAAGTTGTTACACCCCAATTCTGGTCTAATAGGAATGGTGTGATGAACCGCCAATAAACCAACGGTTCAACCAGGATCTCGTATAGATCGTACCCACCATATCAAACCACCCACACATTCCACGATAATAATCAGAGGTCATAAACAAATAAACGGAAGTCTTACAGATAATAAACTGAGTGTCTAACAATGATAATAAATAATTAATCTGATTATCTCCAAAACTCAAGACATAAAAATAATTAATCCATTACATGTTCCATTAACCAATAGCTAAACTAATAAAAAAATGCACTGGTTGCACTCGCATGAAGAATCATGCGCATCTTCAACAGCTTCTACATCCATGGCGGTAATGTGTCCATACGTTGGCATTCATATATTCTTCAACAGTAGGACCTACTTCATCAACTAAAAATATTTGACATCGAAAGGGTGAGCACACATCATGGCTCAATGAGCAAATAAAATAATGTAAAAAACATATGCATGCATTCAATTCATAAACACCATTTCCGTCCCCTATGCACCCACCATAGAATAGAGATAGAGCTAAAGTTTCCAGATCAAACACCGCCAACACTTCCCCTGATGTCCTATCCATACCAATATGTAAGCCCTTGCTGGCGAGGACTTACAAACTGGGCTTGCAACTAACCAATCCTAATGTCAAATAATGTATCCAACACCTCACCCCAGCATCCCTTAATACGTCCATAGAGAGAGAGCTAAGGCCCCCTGACAGAGTGGAAGACTACAAGGTACGAGACCACCTCCCCTGATGCCCTACGACGTAATAGTTCTGCTAAGGTAATGGTGATACGACGATGTCAATGGGCAAGACTTGAGTAGAGATAGAGCTAAAGTCTGGTGACGAGGTCAAAGACCACCATGCCAGGTCCTCCCCCTGATGCTCCACTCGCATCCAACACACCAACCACACACATACAATTACATGCCTATTTCTAGCATCATCATCATCATCGTGTTATAAATAAATAAAATTAAATATATATGAACAATAATAACAAGAATATTGGATGACATGTGAGATGCACTATAAGACCCGTATCAAACTAACCCGGTCTTACCACCTTGAACCAGGTCTACCCATCATGGTCGAACCAAACAGATCAAGTGCGTGAAGGAGATCATGATCCCAGGTATTAAACTGACCCAAAAAACTAAAAATAGGGGGAGGGTCGCATACCCAGCAAGGGAGGGTCGGACCCCCCCAGTATAAAATTCAGACCCCAGTTTTATACCGGGGGTCAGATAGTTTAAGGACCAGGGGTCGACGGGATCTCCGACCCCCATCGACCCCCGATAATCGGTAAAAACAGCACGAACCAAAAATTAGGAAACTTTCCTAATTTCAATGGGATTCTTTCCTAATCTCAATGGAACTTATTTTGGGAGTTTCTACTCTATAAATAGGACGTCCCTAAGCCTCTTTCACTCCTTTTAGAACCCTAATTGGATTGAGAGAAAGAGAAGAGAAGGAAAGTGGAGAAGAAGATCAAGGAGAAGGCTTCAGAGAACAAGCCTAATTCTCAGGTATGGATGCTATCTCCATGTAATTCTACAGACCTTAGAATAGATAGAGAAGAGGGAATGATCTAGGAGAAACCAAAATCATCCACCCATGGTTAGGTTTTCATGGAAAACCATGGGGGAGATCATGAAGGCCATATAGGTGAGTGAACTACGGTTCTAAGCCATAGAACATGTGTGGAATGGATTGTAGAAGCAAGCCATAGGACCCCGAACACGAAGAATGAACTGTAGGATGAAAAATTGACCAAAACCCACAGGGGGTCGCACGGGGGGTCAATGGCCAATCGACCCTACCAGACCCTGATCATCGACCCCCAGTGTTCGGAAAGTCCAGAGTAGGGATGGTCGCACCCAGGGTCGATCAAACCTCCGACCCTAGCATCGGCCCAGTTAACAGCATGCTTTTAAAGTCTGAATTAATTCTAATTAAATTCTATCGACTTGGTTAGGTCTTCTAGTGATATAATATCGATTTATAGTTGATTCTTAAAGCTTGAAAGAGGACCTACGATCAAGTAAAGGTGAGGGAACAAGACCTAAACTAATTGGTTAATAATAAACTATTTTTATTCTTGAGTCCAATGCCATGAATGATTTTATGCGTGTATGATTGTTATGTGCATTCGATATGTCATCCAATATTTCTATTATTACTGTTCATGCATATTTAATTATTGTTTAAAACATGATGATGATGATGATAATAGGAATAGGCATGTGGATGTATGTGTGTGGTTGGTGTGCTTGATGCGAGCGAGTATCAGGGGGAGGTGTCATAGGCGGGGCCTCAGCACTCTAACTCTATCTCTAACTCAAGTCTTGTCCACTAACATCGTCGTATCACCATTACCTTAGCGGAACTAATACGTCGTAGGGCATCAGGGGGGACGTGACACTGTGGTTCATCCTAGTCACCAGACCCTGGGTTCCATTGAAATTCATCACTGGCTTGGCCCATTACCATCTTGGTCTATACCCCAGTTTGGACTAAAATTCATCATTGGGTTGATCTTATTTGGGTTTTAAATCACTTTGCTTCATTCCCCAGTCTAGGATCTCTAAAGTTCATCGCCAATTTTCCACAGTTCGGATAATGGTGGAAGACGGGAGTTTTAGATTCTTGAGAATTTAGGACCGACTCCATTAGTCAACAAGACCCAATTGCCTTGGATAGGTGGAATATTGCCACAGCTCAAATGTCTAATGAAGATTGGCTGGCAGCATGACTATAAACACAACCCTTCAGTTTTCTCTCTAGATGGTCAAATTTATTTTGCAGCATCAGGTTTTGACTGGTAGAGACAAACCAAGAGATGGAAATTGGATAAAGGGCTTTCCCTTAATTTCGAATATAACTAGAACATAAACCAGAGGTAACGATCAAACTGACCTAGGGATAAATCAGGGCATTAGGTTTAAATGGGTCAAACTTTCCTCAATTATGGCTTGAACCGGAGGTAATGATTGAATAGCTCAGGGATAAAAACATTGACATTTTAGCTCAAACAAATGATATTTTCCCTCAATCATAGCATAAAACAAAACGTGAGCAAGGCAACAGTTGGATAGACTTATGGCTAAAGTATCGACACCGAATTTAGATGAAATAGAGCTCTCCTTGAGTCTGACACGAATTCGAACATGAACCAGATGTGACTATTGAATTGGTTTAAGGCTAGATAATGGCATTAAGCATAGAGGGGTGGAACTCTTTTAAATTCTGACATGAACCAGAACACGAACCGGATATGACGATTGAATCGGCTTAAGACTGGATCTCTCTTTAGTTCCAACATGAACCTTGACATGAACCAGAGTTAAAAGTTGAACCATCTTGGAAGTATTTATTCAGGTATCCTCAAGTATTTTCTCAAAAGCTGGCATCTATCCTTGTCAAAATCAAATCCTCAATTGAATTAAGTTCCCTAAGATATTGACAGAATTCCCCAATCTGGTGTCCTACCCTATCTAGAACTTGGCTTTTACTCAGGGTCTCCATTTGTGACAATTGTTGACTTTCAAAAGTTTGACAAAAGGGTTGTATAGGCTTTGGAACGGGACCCTAGTCATACTTCTGATTATAAGGTATCATACCCCACTTCATTGATAAGAGTCATAGTCAGTTTCCTAAAAAGAAGAGTATCTTACTCAAAGGGTAGACAAGATTATAGGTTCAGCTCAACTCTCTTTAAAACTATAGGAAAAAGATTGAACAGACACGCATTAGGAACATGGAGCAATGGGGACAGATGAAGGTCACATACACATACAGGTGGACTCGATCATACAATGTTAGCTCCCTTATGAAACCCGTTGAACAAGCATTATTGGGATCTATTTAGTTGCTTCAATTGACCCCGTGATTAGCCTTGGGCTTTATCCCAAATGGTTCATTAGGCAACAAAGTCCGACCACTTGGTTCATCAAATTCAAAGATATTGAAACTGATATACTCATTCATAGGTTTCATATGGGATACTTAGCAAAAGTGGTTCACGATTGAACGAACCGATAAATAACAGCTGGATCACAATACCTATGTCGTAATAGGAATTTCTACTCATTTTTGAAGCCGATGTGTTAACAATGATGGATGAGATACTTTGAGTTCATTGATAAAGAGTGTACAGTGGCCATCCACTGTACAAACATGATGTTTAAGGTGAATGGTCACAGAATTAAACCTTACTTTGATGGGTTTTAAATGGATAATATTGAAGAAGTGGGACTAGCAGATTCTACTTATGAGGAGTGATGGACAAAGCTAGTCAGGCTAACGACGTTAAACAAATGCACTTCTTGGGAGGCAACCCAAGAAAATAGATTTGACTTTTTTCTCTCTATTAATTGCTTTCTTTTGCATTCTCATTTTCCATTGAAGACAATGTTAGATTTAAGTGTGGGGGGAGAGAAATTAGGATCTGTCATAGAAAATTTAGTTTTATTTAGAGTTTTATGTTTTACTTAGCTTTATTTTTATTTTTTTTAGACTTATTTAGTGTCGTGTTTTATTTTTAATTTCTTTTAGTGTTAATGTGCTTTGAGAGTAGTTTTCATGAAAAACTTTAACATTTTTAACATTGGGTTTTGGTAAAGTCACACACTCTTACTATGGTTTTGATACAAAAATGAAAGGAAAGAGAGACTTAGGACACCATCACATGCAAAGTAATAAAAACCTATGTGAGGATAATGCCTAGTTTGTATCTTGAGGTACGAATCGAGTTAGAAAATATATTTTACCTGACCTAAAGGTAGAAACTTTTTATGGAGCTAGTTTGTCACACCCCAATTCTGTACCAACTAAAATGGTGTGATGAACCATCAATAAACCAATGGTTCAACCAGAATCTCGAATAGGCTGTGTCCGTTTGCTTAAACCATACACATCCACAACTAAAATCAGAATAAATACACAATAGCGGAAGTCTTTATTATTAAATGAACTGAGAGCATAAATAAATTATCCAATTATCTTCAAAAAAAACTAAGACATAAAGTAAAATAAAATAATCATTTACATTTCCTTAATAATTCAAATAAAAATCTAATCGAAGACGCATGAGTTGCACTCGCATGACGAATCATGTGACTTCATCATAACTTTTGCATCCATCGCCGCCGCATGTCCATACATCGGAGCATTCATATAATCTTCTACGGTGCTACCTGCATCATCAACTAAAAATATTTGACGTAGAAAGGGTGAGCACACATCACGGCTCAGTGAGTAAACAAAACAATGCAACAAACATATGCATGTATTCAATTCATATCTTTGGTCTGGTTAATAAGTTTGCAATATGCAATAGAAAGGATAGGTGGCCGCCGCACCTCTATACACGAGTGTGTGAAGCCGCCCAATGGATCAAACACCATTGATGTCCCACATGCACCCACCATGGAATAGGGATAGAGCTAAAGTGCTTAGGACCGCACCGCATCACACTTCCCTTGATGCCCTACCCATACCAATACGTAAGCCCCTGCTGGCAAGGGCTTGCAAACTGGACTCGCAACTAACCAATCCTAATGTCAAACAGTGTATCCAAGGCCTTCCCCAGCATCCCTCAATACGTCCATAGAGATAGAGCTAAGGCCCCCGACAGAGTCAGAGACTACACGGTTCGAGACCACCTCCCCTGATGCCCTACGACGTAATAGTTCTGCAAAGGTAATGGCGATACGACGATGTTAGTGAACAAGACTTGAGTAGAGATAGAGCTAGAGTCTGGTGACCAGGATGAACCATAGTGTCACTTCCTCCCCCTGATGCTCCACTAGCATCAAGTACACTAACCACACACATACATTCACATGCCTATTCCTAGCATCATCATCATCATCATCATCATCATCATGTTATAAAAAAATAGAATTAAATATGCATGAACAGTAATAACAGGAATAGTAGATGACATGTGATATGCACATTACAACCATACAAACATAGAATCATTCATGGTATTGGACTCACTAAACAAAAATAGTTTATTATTAGCCAATTAGTTTAGGTCTTGTTCCCTCACCTTTGATTGCTAGTAGATCATCGTTCGAGCTTTATAATTCACTTTTAAACCACTGGAAAGACCGAACAAGTCGATAGATTTTAAATAAAATTAATTTTAACATATTTAAACTAACTGAAACTGTAGGGTCGCAGGTGGGGTAGCACCTGGGGTAGTAGTTTCTGCGACCACAAGAGTAGGGTCGCATGGTATGGTAGCACCTAGGGTAGTAGTTTCTGCAACCCTAGGGTATAGGGTCGTAGGTGGGGTCGGATACCATTCAACCCTACGTGTGACCACACCCTCCCTAGGACTTCCCGAGGGCATGTGGTCGATCATAGGGTCTCGTAGGGTCGGATATCATTCGACCCTACGTGCGACCACACGTATTCTGTGTCGACCTTTCATTCTAAAGTCCATTCCTTTATTTTTGAATCCTTTGGCTTACTATCATGGTCCATCCTATGATTGTTCTACGGCTCGTAACTACAATTTATACACCATTCATTGTCCATAACGATCTCTTCCATGGAATCTCTTAGAATCTGTCGATGGATGGATGATTTGGGTTTCTCCTAATCCTATGTTCTTCATAAACTATTCTAGGCTTCCAATTCATGTAGGGATTTAGGTTCATACCTTAGATTTGCTGAGATTCAGAGGTTTCTCTGAACTTCTTCTTCCTTAGTCTTCTTCTTCAAGTTTCTTTCTCTTCCTTCTCTTCTCTTTCTCTCACTTTCAATTAGGGTTCTAAAGGAGTGAAATATGCTAAGGGACGTCCTATTTATAGAGGAAAACCCTCCATAATAAGTCCCAATGAGTTTAGGAAAGACCCCCTTTGAATTAGGAAGGTTCCCTAATTTCCGGTTTCTAACTGTTATCGTAGGGTCGGATGTAGGGTCGCAGAATCCGTCGACCCTACGTTTTTTTAGTCATGCGACCCCATGACCAAAAGTCAGGGGTTGGACTCTTTTGAGGTGGGGTCAGACATACCTGTTTAGGCATGCGACCACACACTCATTTTTGACTATTTTGAGTTAAATTTCATACCTGGTCTTGTGGTTTCTTCACGCACTTGGTCCACTTGGCTCGACCATGAGAGGTAGGCCTGGTACAATGTGGTAAAACTGGTTAGTTCGATATTGGACTTATAACTCCCCCCCCCCCTCTTATTAAAAATTTCATCCTCGAAATTTGTACATACCTTTCGAGTCGAACAGGTGAGGATATTGCTTTCGCATAGCATTTTCTTCTTTAATTGTGATCTCTTATATGTCTCGGCTCCTCTAGGTGACCTTAACATAGTATATGTCACGGTTGCGTAGACGTTGAACCTTTCGACTGGTGATTTCAGTTGGTGCTACTTCGAATGTCAACTCATCAGTTAGATCTGATGGATCCGCTGTCAAAACATGTGTTGGATCTCTGACGTACTTCTTCAATAATGAGATATGAAATACATCATGCACACTTAACATAGATGGTGGTAGTGCTAACTGATAAGCCACTTTTTCACGTTTTGCTAGAATCTCATATGGCCCGACATATCTCGGACTTAGCTTCCCTTTCTGTCTGAATCATTTTAAACCTCACATAGGTGATACTTTCAAGAATACTTTATCACCTACGACAAATTCAAGGTATCGATGTCGAGTATCTGCATACTGTTTCTGACGATTCTGAGCTGTTCTAACTCTTCCCTTAATAATGTCGACTACTCGACAAGTCTCTTCAACAAATTCTGGTCCAACGATGCTCCGTTCTCCAACTTCATTCCAAAATAGAGGAGTTCGATACTTCCTATCATACAGTGCCTCATAAGGTGACATCCGTATAGTAGCCTAATAGCTGTTGTTATAGGCGAACTCGATCAATGGTAGTTTCTCGTCCCATGAGCCTTTAAAATCAATAACACAGGCTCGAAGCATGTCTTCTAAGATCTGAATAGTATGCTCCGACTGCCCGTATGTCTAAGGATAGAATGCAGTACTAAACTTCAACGTTGTACCCATAGCCTTCTGTAATCCTTCCCCAAACTTTGAAGTAAAGCGTGGGTCTCTATCAGACACAATGCTTTCAGGTACACCATGTAATCTGACAATATTATCCACATACAGCTTGGCTAACCTCTCTAGGGTATACTATGGTCGTATAGCTATAAAGCGAGCTGTCTTAGTCAGACGATCTACAATCACCCAGACTGCGTCAATTACTCGAGGAGTCAATGGTAAACCGGTGACGAAGTCCATAGCGATGCAGTCCCATTTCCATGCTGGTTCTGGCAGCGGCTGCAACAGTTCTGCAGATCTTTGCCATTCAGCCTTTACCCTCTGACAATTTAGGCATTGAGACACAAATTTAGCTACATCTGCTTTCATTCCTCTCCACCAATATAATTTCTTCAAATCATGATACATCTTTGTACTTCCAGGATGTACCGAATAAGCGGTGGTGTGAGCTTCTTTCATTAGTCGGTGTCTAATGTCCAAGTTTTTCGTTTCAGGAACACATACTCTTCCTTTGTACTTCAGTACCCTTTCATCGTCCAAGGTGAACTTAGGAATAGTCCTACCTTTTTCGATGTCTTCTTGTACTGTTCTCAGATAAGGATCTGATTTAATATCAGCTTTCACTTCATCAATTATATCAGGTACAATATTCAATGTGGCAAACATATTTAAAAACTGATGAATAAACCCTTGGTTGGTTGATCCACCCAGTGCATCTATCACGAACTGCTCATTACCATAATTGAATACTTTTCCTGTAACATACATTGTTGCAGACGTGTTAACCTCTCCTTGAGATTTTATCATTGCTTTTCTGCTTAGCGCATCAGCAACTACATTAGCCTTTCCTGGATGATACTAGATATCGCAATCATAATCCTTCAATAATTCCAGCCATCTTCTTTGTCTCATGTTCAACTCCTTCTGATTAAAAAGATAAGTAAGACTCTTATGATCTGATTTAATCTGAAATTTCTCTCCATACAAATAATGTCTCCATATCTTGATAGCATGTACTACTGCTGTTAATTCCAAGTCATGAGTAGGATAATTCTTCTCATGTGTTTTCAGTTGTCTTGAAGCATACGCCACTACTTGTTCTCCTTGCATAAGTACACATCCTAAACCCAATCCTGAAGCATCAGTGTATAAGGTAAATGGTTGTCCTGGAGTAGGAATAGTCAAGATGGGAGCAGATATCAATCTAACATTCAATGTTTGGAAGCTTTTCTCACATTTATCAGTCCAAACAAACTTTTCTCCTTTCTTAGTCAAACTAGTGAGAGGTACGGAAATTCTGGAATAGTCTTCCACGAATCGTCGATATTGCCCAGCTAAACCGACAAAACTTCTAATTTTTGCAACACTCTTAGGTGCTTGACGTGCTTCCCACGTCACAATGGTTTCAATCTTGCTAAGATCCACTTTAATTCCTTCAGCGGACACAACATGGCCCAAGAAAGCAACCTCATTTAGCCAAAACTCACACTTTGTAAATTTGGCATAAAGCTTCTCTTTCCTTAGTCACTGCAGAGCGGCTCTTAGATTCATGACATGAGTTTCCTTGTCCTTGGAGTAGACCAGTATATCATCAATAAACACAATGACTGGCGTATCCAACATATCATGGAATACTCGATTCATGAGTTCCATAAAAGTTATGGGTGCGTTAGTCAATCCAAAAGACATGACTAAAAATTCATAATGTCCGTATCTTGTTTTAAATGTTGTTTTGGAATATCACCATCCTTAATCTTCAATTGATGGTATCCTAACCGAAGATCGATCTTGGAGAACACCTTGGCACCTTGCAACTGATCGAACAAGTCATCGATCCGAGGCAACGGGTATCGATTCTTGATTGTAAGCTTATTCAATTCCTGGTAGTCTATACACAGTCGAACACTACCGTCTTTCTTCTTTACAAACAATACTGGCACTCCCCATGGTGATATGTTAGGTCTGATATAACCCTTGTCTAACTGTACCTTTAGTTCCTTCAGTTCAGTAGGAGCCATTCTATAGGGTGCTTAGATACTGGCGCGGCTCCGGGTATCAGATCTATAACTAACTCTGTTGCTCGGTCGGGTGGTAGTCCTAGTAGTTCTTCAGGAAATACATCTGGAAAGTCACGCACAACATGAATATCCTCCATTTATGGTGCTTCCTTGGTGAGGTCGACCACTGATACTAGATACTCAACTCCTCCTTTCTCGAGGTATTTTCTAGCCTTTAATGCAGAGAGGATGAGTTTTCGTTTACGGGGAAGTTTGGTTCCCGCAAAACTAAACTTTGCTCCTTCCTTGTCTTTAAATGTCAGCTTCTTTTCTGCACACAATAGGTTTGCAGAATGTCGAGCTAACCAGTCCATTCCCAAGATAACGTCAAAGTCTGCCATCTCGAGTTGAATCAAGGTTGCATCCAAAATCTTCTCGCCGATAAGAACTGGGCATGGTCCATAACCTTTTTCTAATTCCACTTCTAATCTCATAGGTGATCATACAAGTAATTTGTAGTCTAAAGATCTGAGGGATAGATTTAGCTTCTTCCCAAATGACATAGATATAAAAGAATGAGTATCTCCAGAATCAAAGAGTACTTTAGCGGGTATGCCATTAATAGGTACGATACCTATGATTTGTTTTAATTTAGTCTAAATACTAATACAATGTAACACGAAATGAAAGGTTCAGGTCATACCTGTGACCACATCTGGCGATGCGACAGCATCCTCAGATGTAACAGCATAAACGTTCCCTTGTTGTAGCTGCTTTCTGGGCTTAAGACACTCCCTTGAATAATGTCCTATTTGATTGCAGTTAAAGCATTTTACTCCTTCATTATTTTGCTTTTGTTGCGATTGAGCGGCTAGAGTAGTCTTGGCTACAGCATAAATCCTTGAGTACGGAAGGGTTGGAAGGCCTTTTATTCCCTCCGTTGTATGAATTTCGGTTTGGCCTTTTTATACCCCTATTTTGAGCAAAATAGCTCTCTTTCTGGCTCGACTCTATCACTCAAGCAATCTGTACTGCTTCGTTGTAGACTTTCTTCTCCAGTCCCAGAACATGCTCGAGAATGCTTCCCCTAAGTCCCATGGCGAACCTTCGGGTCTTAGTAGTTTCCTCTTGCATGCTAGCGGGTGCAAAGAAAAATAGCTCTTCATAACGTTGTTGGTATGCATCCACAGTCATTTGCCCCTGATATAAACTCAGGAACTCTCTCTCCATAGAATCTCTGAAACTTTTGGGGAAGTACTTCTCAAAGAATGCCTCTTTATAGATAGCCTAGGTTAATTGGGCATGCTTGGTTAATAGATAAGTTCGAGTAGACTTCCACCAGTGGTGTGCATCGCCTTTCAGCATGAATGTTGCACACAGTACTTTTTCCTCCTCATTAACCGTCATCATCATGAAATTTCTTTCCATTTCATCGATCCAATGGGCTGGCCACAAAGGATCTGCTGGTTTACCATTATATTCTTTAGGCTTCATCTTCAGAAAATGCTCGATCAGTCGAGAGTGGTCCAACTGATACTGAGCATAAGCCCCATACATAGGTGGTTGGTATTGGTAACTACCTTGAGCTACCTCAGGATTCTGCATTGGAAACTGCATAACTGGCATTTGAGGTGCGTGGGGTCCCGTGTTGCTTTCCCCTGGTACTGTGCTAGCTTTTCCGGTTGGCCTAGGTGTTGTATGTGCAGCTGGGAAAGCCATTCCTATAGCAGCTTGCATATTGGCTTGCACCTACTGTATTTGCTGCAGCTGTTGTGCCAGGTTCATTACTACTATAGCCAAATCTGTAGGGGGCTGACAAGTTTGTAGGATTTGCCTGGCCACTAGCTACTGGCGGTGCCATATTCAGAATCTCTTGTACTTCAGGATTTACATGGTTGTCTTCCTCCACAGGTGGTGGTGGTGGAATTGGGTTACGGCCTCGTCTGGTCACTCTTCGCCCAGCCATTTCCTATTATGGTGGTGGCAGTGTCTGAAAAACAATCAGAGAACATGTGAGGCTATCAATATAAGTTGTTTCCAAGTCAAAATCCAACTAATTAATATAAATTTCTAATTTTTCAAGTCATTTACTGAAAATACTGAATTTTCCATCGTAGGGTCGATGGTAGGGTCGCACTATATTCGACCCTAGGGTATGCGACCCTAAGAACACTGTCAGCTCACTGAGAGCCTAGGGTCGATCGTAGGGTTGGTATATGTCCGACCCTAGGTCCGACCACACGATGTATGCCAGATCACCGAGAGCCTAGGGTCGATGGTAGGGTCGGTCGTAGGGTCGCACATTTTGTCGAATTTTGCGACCCTACGATCCAAAATTAGGTTTTTAAACCTGATTTTGGATTCATTTCCTATTCTTTCTCTTTTCCTTCCAACTCAACACGCTTCCCCTGAGTTGCTACAGTATTGACCCCTAGTGTTTGGTGATCATTTCTTTCGTTCGCAACTTCTGCTCTTTCCCTTCAGGTATGCTCTCTACTGTTTCTCATTTTTAAGCTTTCAAAACTAGGTTTTCATCCATTTACATCGTTTTCTTCAAATTAAAATTTTTCTAATCGTAAAAATTTAATTTTTATTGGGGGCTTTTGCTATTGGTCACCCAATGGACGAAAGCCTCAAAAATATTTGAGTTTCATTGGTTGGTTATCGAGAAACTTGAAATTTTCCATTTTTTGACCTAAGTTTCGAGATTTTTCCAATTTGTTGAAATTTCTTCAAATTCGATCTTCCTAGATTAAATTTCCATCTGTATGAGCTTTTGCAGGATGGTTTGGAACCTATGTAAGTCCTCCTGCCCAGTTGTTTGGGTGAAAGTGAGGCTTTTGTCCAAATCATGCCGTTATAATGCCAAAATTTTGAATTTTTCATCATATTTAATATCTTGTTTATTTTTCTGTCTTTGCAGATAGTATAGCTCGTACTAAGGTTCCTAGGGCTCATGATCCCATTCGTTTTCACTCCAACGAGGCAGAGGCTCGGTATGCTCGCTATGAGCGTAAGAAAGTAGAAGGGGGTCGTTGTGTAAATTTGGCTAGTCTAGCCTTGTTTGACGTGGAGGGTGCCTTCGGTGACATGGGCTGGCTTCCTGTGATCACCTATGAGGCTTGTATTTGTCCTGCTTTGGTGAAGCAGTTGCAACCTCCAGGTAGTGGGGGATCGCAATGATACAGAGAGGGGTAGGGAGCTCAGGATCACCAGCTATGTGAAAGGGGTGGAAGTTTCATTTAACTGTCAACAGTTGGCTAATCTCCTGGGAATATCAAATGATGGCCCTTTGGTGTACTGTGCTCCTAAGGAACCCCAGTTCCTATCCTTGTCGATGCGTGCTGAGATTGATAGTCAGCTCCTTAGAGGTGATCGCTGGGAGATGAAAGCGATCAACCTACGGCCAGAGCCTCGGGTGTACTGCAAGATCATCCAGCACAACTTGATCCCCCAGAGTGGCCACTATGATAGGATTTCTCAGCTGATCCAGTATGTTCTGTACTGCATTTGCACTAAGCAGCCTGTCTGCCTACCTTATATCATCATCAAGACTATGATCCATGCTACGCTACCTGGTCAGCTAGGCAACCTGCCCTACGGATGTCTGACCACTACTCTGCTCACACGACTACACGTTGATATATTGAATGAGAGGATTCATGAGGATACCTTCTCTTCTGACCTTGACTGGGAGGCCATCTGCAAGATGGGTATGCGGGATGCGTAAGTCAGTGATGATGAGAAGAACGCTCTGGTGCGTCCTCGCACCCGGGTAGAGATGGCAGACGCCGAGGCGGCAGCAGCAGTAGCAGCAGTAGGGGTCCCTAGGGGTGATGCTGAGGATGAGGATCGTATGTTCATGGATGTAGACGCCATACCTCCTCCATCACCTCTACATTCTACTGGAGTTGGTCCATCTCGGGCTCCTTCACACACTGCTGGTCCTTCACACCCACCATCTGATGATATGATGGGGTTACTGCATGAGATTAGAGAGGCTCAGCGCATAACTGATCTGAGAGTAGGAGAGCTTCTAGATGCTCAGCGCGCGATTGATGGGAGAGTAGGCAAGCTTCTAGATGCTCAACGTGCGTCCGATCAGCGGATGGCCGAGTTGACAGCTAGTCTCCAGACGATCCAGACTCAGGTAGCCTGGTTGACTAGAGTGTATGTTGAGGACTATGACCGGGATCGTGAGGCACCTCCTCCTCCAGCACCTCCAGCTTCATGATGTACATTTTTTTCTTTTTGTTTTTCTTTGTACTACAGAGTAACCGTCCGGATTGTGGACTGTACTTTGATTTGGATATGTATAAACGTTACTTTTTATTTGATGTATATAAAACTTGTTTCTCCTTTTAATAGTACATTATTATCTTTCTTAATTTTGTCTCATACAATACAGGTGCTTATAGTGTGTTCTTATTACATCTTTTATATTTTTATCCTAACTCAGTTCACAAACTTTTGTGGAAGTATATCGGCTTAATAGATAGGGCCCAAGAGCTCTGATACCAAATTGTCACACCCTAATTCTGTACCATCCAGAATGGTGTGATGAACTGCCAATAAACCAACGGTTCATACAGGATCTCGAATAGGTTGTGTCCGTTTGCTTAAACCATACACATCTACAACTAAAATCAGAATAAATACACGATAGAGGAAGTCTTTAATATTAAATGAACTGAGAGTCTAAAGATGATAACATAAATAAATTATCTAATTATCTTCAAAAATACTAAGACATAAAGTAAAATAAAATAATTATTTATATTTTCTTAATAATTCAAATAAAAATCTAATCGAAGACGCATGAGTTGCACTCGCATGACGAATCATGCGACTCCATCATAACTTCTGCATCCATCGCCGCCATATGTCCATACATCGGAGCATTCATATAATCTTCTACGGTGGTACCTACATCATCAACTAAAAATATTCGACGTCGAAAGGATGAGCACACATCACGGCTCAGTGAGCAAACAAAACAATGCAACAAACATATGTATGCATTCAATTCATATCTTTGGTCTGGTTCATAAGTTTGCAATGTGCAATAGAAAGGATAAATGGCTGCAGCACCTCTATACACGAGTGTGTAAATTCGTCCAATGGATCAAACACCATTGTCGTCCCACATGCACCCACCATGGAATAGGGATAGAACTAAAGTGCATAGGACCGCACCGCATCACATTCCCCTGATGCCCTACCCATACCAACACGTAAGCCCCTACTGGCGAGGGCTTGCAAATTGGGCTCGCAACTAACCAATCCTAATGTCAAATAGTGTATCCAAGGCCTCACCCCAGCATCCCTCAATACGTCTATAGAGATAGAGCTAAGGCCCCCCGGCAGAGTCAGAGACTACACGGTCCGAGACCACCTCCCCTGAAGCCCTACGACGTAATAGTTCTGCTAAGATAATAGCGATACGACGATTAGTGGACAAGACTTGAGTAGAGATAGAGTTAGAGTCTGGTGACCAGGATGAACCACAGTGTCACGTCCTCCCCCTGATGCTCCACTTGCATCAAGTACACTAACCACACATATACATTCACATGCCTATTCCTAGCATCATCATCATCATCATGTTATAAATTAACAGAATTAAATATGCATGAACAGTAATAAAGGAATAGTGGATGACATGTGATATGCACATTACAATCATACAAACATAGAATCATTCATGGTATTGAACTCAATAAACAAAAATAATTTATTATTAACCAATTAGTTTAGGTCTTGTTCCCTCACCTTTGATTGCTGGTAGATCCTCGTTCCAGCTTTATAATTCACTTTTAAACCACTGGAAAGACCAAACAAGTTGATAGATTCTAATTAGAATTAATTCCAATATGTTTATACTAACTGAAACTGTAGGGTCGCAGGTGGGGTAGCACCTGGGATAGCAGTTTCTGCGACCACAAGGGTAGGGTCGCAGGGTAGGGTAGCACCTAGGGTAGCAGTTTTTGCGACCCTAGGGTGTAGGGTCTCAGGTGGGGTCGGATACCATTCAAGCCTACGTGCGACCACACCCTCCCTGGGACTTCTCGAGGGCATGTGGTCGATCATATGGTCTCGTAGGGTCGGATATCATTCGAACCTACGTGCGACCACACGTGTTCTGTGTCGACCTTTCATTCTAAAGTCCATTTCTTCATGTTTGAATCCTTTGGCTTACTATCATTGTCCATCCTATGATTGTTCTATGGCTCGTAACTATAATTTATACACCATTCATTGTCCATAACGATCTCTTCCATGGAATCTCTTGGAATCTATCCATGGATGGATGATTTGGGTTTCTCCTAATCTTATGTTTTTCATAAACTATTTTAGGCTCCCAATTCATGTAAGGATTTAGGTGCATACCTTGAATTTGTTGAGATTTAGAGGTTTCTCTGAACTTCTTCTTCCTTAGTCTTCTTCTTCAAGTTTCCTTCTCTTCCTTCTCTTCTCTTTCTCTCACTTTCAATTAGGGTTCTAAAGGAGTGAATGAGGTTAAGGGATGTCCTATTTATAGAGTAAAACCCTCCATAATAAGTCCCAATGAGTTTAGGAAAGACCCCCTTTGAATTAGGATGGTTTTCTAATTTTCGATTTCTAACTGTTATCGTAGGATCGGATGAAGGGTCGCAGAATCCGTCGACCCTACGTTTTTTAGTCATGCAACCCTACAACCAAAAGTCATGGGTTGGGCGCTTTTGAGGTGGAGTCGGACATACCTGTTTTGGCATGCGACTACACACTCATTTTTTATTGTTTTGAGTTAAATTTCATACCTGGTCTTATGATTTCTTCACGCACTTGGTCCACTTGGCTCTACCATGAGAGGTAGACCTGGTACAATGTGGTAAGACCGGTTAGTTTGATACGGATCTTACATAGTTAGCATTTAAACCTTTGATTAAAGCTGAGACCTTATTGTTATTATAAAATATATATATATAAAAAAAAGAAGAATTTATGTTCTTAGAACTAGACAGGGCATTCTGCCTCAGCCAGCGAGGTGTCTTGATTGAAATTCCTTAGATGAGATTTTTTGAAAAAAAAAATACTCTCTAGCATCAATGTCCTTAAGGATATATGCAAAAAGTGAAGCTACGTGAGTAACATGAGAATGCATAACCACCTGCACTTCTTAAGCCAACTGTAGTGGAGTAGCTTAGAGAGAAAGAGTATAAAAAGAAATATGAAATATAAGTGTTGATATCTGAATATGGTCAAATATGTTCTAAATCTTGGGTCTTGGTGACCAATGTGTTACCATAGGATTTGCTTTAAAGAAAGGTATGTTTGGAAGATATAACAAGATTCCCTAATTAAAGATGCATGTTTAGTATTTAAATCATATGAGGTAATAAAGTTTAAGTGTGGGGGCTTCCTTATTTTTTTGATCCCAGGTTGAATGTCTTAACTAATAGGATTTGTGTATGTTCTTTTCCTAAATATCAAGTTAAAGTTTAGAATTTTTATATGAATTTTATGTGTTCTAAAAACACTCACGAGACACAACTCATCCACTAGGGGTGACATAGGGGTTTAAAGGCTTATTGCACGTGCTAAGTGCAATCGTGATTCCTATAAAAGTGAGTTAGGATTTTATTTTGTTTTATTTCTATATTTTTCTTGCCCGAGGACGTGCAAAAGCTAAGTGTGGGTGTATTTGATAAGTGTGTGATTTTCATATTTGTATTCCTTTTATACTATACTTTTTAATGTGTTTTATGTCTTATTAAACTGAATAGGTTAAATTTTATTAATTTGACATATTTTAGAGACATTGTGAATTAATTGTTAAAAGATAAAAAATTTTCAACATCCTTAATATTGACGTTCTGAGTTTCATGTAGGTTTTTGAAAGAAAAAGAGTTTCATAATTAAAAAGTTGTCTTCAGTAAAATTGTAGAGGATGTCTCAACCTTTTCAGAATGATATTATGGAGAAAAATCCAAGTTCGTTTGGGTCTCCAAACATGGCTTCAAAGTCTGACACAAAAATCTAACCTAATCCGAATTAGAGTAGCCCTCTGATCTGATCAAAGCATTCAATGGTATATGTAAATTTCATAAAGAGTCTCCTAATCAAGTTAAAAAATCTAAACTTACAATAGAAGACGCCAAATAAGAAAAGAAGACTTTATAATTTTAGAATTCTAAATAGAGAATAACTCCTACATGAAGAAGGAATCTTATACAAAGAAAGAGTTATAAGTCACAAAGGATTGTCATGTTTTATATATAGAGCATTAGTGTTAAGATAAAATCTCTCTCTCTCTCTCTCTCTTTCTCTCTCTCTCTCTCTCTTGCTGGAAATTTTTCTATCTCTGTAAGGATTGTAATGTCTAACTAATTTTCTTATTCAGTTCAAGAGGATTTTGAAGCCCAAACTCATGTCAATGGTGTAATCTCTATTCAGTAACGTTGTTCTTTCTCTCTCTTTTATTGAAATTGCTTATGTTATTCTTTTCTCTTTATTTATGATATTTGTCTGAATAATTCAGTAATGGCCTGCTGAATCAATTAGATTAATATTGATTGCTAGATCTAGAATATGTTATACATAATCGTCCTGATTCTAATCACAAGTAGCAAACAGTGGTAGATGATTATGTCCAAGTTTTTGTCTCATCATTGTGAATAATATAACCTAAGTTAAATAATCTCCGCTTGTGTGTGATTGTTGCTTAGATTGATCTATTTTCCACCCTCTTAATGCTGCCATTGAATTAAACATTGAGAACTTATTCAGTATTGTTCAATGGTTAGATCTCTCTGAAGAGCTTGTTTCAATTGAGGTACTTAAGGGAAAACTCGGGTAACAGAGCTTATTGTTATCTAGGGTCTTTAATTCTGATTGGAAATGAAGAGATTAATGTTGTAATTAATTTTACTCATTGCATGTGTGGGTAGATATTGAATCAATGACTGAATTTTTTCATCTAATTATCTTCCTATTTAAATTCTGTCTATTTACTTTCAATTTGATTCAGACAACCAAAACCCCCTTCGTTATTGTGTTTACTTAGCATTAATTAGTATATTTAGTTTGATTAGAATATAAATTTTAATCAATTCATTCTCTGTGGGATTGACCTTTGCTTATCCTATTTACAGTTTATTAATCAGGTCAGTAAAGAAATATTTAATTAAATTGGTGAATTCGACACGCTACCATAGAACCGTGTTTGGGAATTTCTCCAAATTGTCTACATATCATAAGGTACTGCCCTAAGAATTAGGATCCACGTAGTTCAACAATATGGATTCAATTTAATCATATTCTTCTTTCAATATCAGGGTGTGGAACCTAAATACTCTATGGTTCGATTCACATCACACCTATCTAGTTCTCTGTATCTTAGGGAAGATGAGCTAAGGGGGTAGGGATCGTCATAAAGCAACCTTGACCTAAAACCCTAATTTGGCATTTGTTGGACTAGACTTCATATCTCTTGGTTAAATTTTATCATTTTTATTCTTACTCTTCATGCACGTTTTCACACCTAATATGTCTTCTGGGTAGACAGATATGGCAGTTCGACTAAGGTGTTATAGAAATTAAGTTATTGCCAACAATAAATATCATTTAAATATGACAAGTAACAATATATATCATCTTAAGTATAGCAATAAAGCATATGAATCAATATAGCAGCAAACATGTGAACATCAAACAGATAGACATGGCATCTCATGTATCATTCTCAAACAAGATATATGTCAGTGTGTATCAGATGGGATTCTCTAGATACATGGTTGAGGTCTAACGTGAACCTCTCAATATCTCAAGATCAGATCCTTGATCAATGATTTGGATTCAATTTATCTTTTCAATAATGTACCAAGATCTGATCCTCAATCTAACAATCAAATCTCTTCAATATATTGATAATTATGATCAATGGTTCAAATTTCATCGAAACATTCAAGATCAATGGCTCAGATCTCATGTCAAGATATAATCATAATGAGACTAAGATCCAATGGTTCAAATTCTTTTAAATCACTTCATCATGATCAGATTAAGAAATCAATAGCTCAGATCACTCTTAATGTCAATCCAATGGATCAAATCCTTCAAAATCATAATCTAACCATTTAGATTCATTTACACCAATCATCAAGACAATCCAATGTTTCAGATTCATTTATATCACTCATGATGTCAATCTAATGACTTAAATTCCTCTAAAACATAATATGATGAAAATCTAACGATTTAAATCATTCCAGATGATAATTCAACCATTCAAATTTATTCCAATCACTCCCAAAAATAATCTAATGGTTCAGATCATTTATCATGATAATCTAACAGTTCAGATTGATTAAAATCAATTTTGATGACAATCCAACGGTTCAGATTACTCAAATTAATAATCTAACCATTCAGATTACTCAAATCAAGGTAAATTATCATCAACAAGTCAAATCAGAACTCCAAGATCAATGATCCTAATTTCATCAAAATTCCAAGATCAATGGTCCAATCAAAGTTCCAAAATCATTGGTCTTAATTTCATCAAAATTTTGAGATCAATTTCAATTTTATCAGAATTCCACAATCGGATCAATTTTAATTTCATCACAATTCTATATATGATTGGACCAATTTCAACACAATGTCATAATCGGATCAATTTCAATTTCATCAAAAATTTCATAATCGGATCAATTTCAATTTCATCACAATGCCATAATTGAATCAATTTCATCACAATGCCATAATCCGATCAATTTCATCACAATGCCAAAATCGGATCAATTTCATCACAATGCCATAATCGGATCAATTTCAATTTCATCAAAAATTTCATAATCTGATCAATTTCAATTTCATCAAAAATTCCATAATCAGATCAATTTCAATTTCATCATAATGTCATAATCGGATCAATTCTAATTTCATCAAAAATTCCATAATCAGATTAATTTCAATTTTCTCAAAAATTTCATAATCGGATCAATTTCAATTTCATCACAACGCCATAATCGGATCAATTTCATCACAATACCATAATCGAATCAATTTCAATTTCATCAAATTCATTAAATTTCTAAATCTAAAGGATCATAACAATTTGGCATCAATGGCTCCAATTCATTAAATCATAATTCATTCAAAATCCGATGGCTCACTCATAATTCATTCAAAAATCCAATGGTTCACAATTAATTAATTCATAATTCAAATATACATGGTTTACTCATAATTCAAAGTAATTCAATTAAGCATCAATGGTTCAATATCAATGGCCCACGATTAAATCAAGGATCATGGAGGGTTACTATGTTAATCCGAAAGGAACTTAGGTACTGCAGATTGGGGTTGATCAGGTTAGGCCGTGAGGATGAACAGCAGGGACTTACAAACAGATGGTTTGCATGTGATAACAGGTGATGGATATCGAGAATTACAGCTGGGTATCACTTTGGAGTCACAGCTGTCGGGTTTTAAGGGAATTTGTGTAGCAGGTTTGAATAGGATTGAAGCAAGAGTCATCGGGTGATAAAGCAAGATAGGTTAGAAGGAATGATAGTATGGCTGGATTGCTCGGTGGTTGCAGCAGGAATGGTTAGGGGTTTAATTAGAGGTAACATGTGTAAGAATATAAGGAGTGTTGGGTTCTAGAATCAGGTTGCAGGTGTTGGGTATTGATCTGGTTCTGGTCATGGGGTTTGTAGATGACAGCAAGTAAGGTGATAATAGTGGTGGCGACTTACCTCTATGCTGCAGCTCTTATTTCTTCTTCTACCTGTCTTTCCGCTTTCTTCTTCCTCTTCTTCTACTCTGCTTCTTCTTCTTCTTCCTCTCTTCTTCCCTAGCTGTGTTCTTCCCCATCTATCTCGTCTCTCAAACTCCTTTTTCCAGATTCTCCTTGCCTAAACTTTTTCCCCCCTTCCTTCTTTTTTTTCTCTCTTTAATCAGTTCTCTCTCTTTCCCTTGGAGACTTTTTTCCTAATTCCATCCTCAGATTTTTTTTCCTGTCGGTCCTTGCTCTCTCCCAGTCTCAGATTTCTTCCCATATTAACTCCAAAACAAACCTCTTGCCTTTCCTATTTCCATTTTTTCCTTTCTGTTTGGAGTCCTCCACCGACTCCTCTCTATTCTCTTTCTTAAGGTACTTCCTTCGAGTTTCCTTTTTCTTTTATTTTCTTTTTTTTTATTTTTTCTCAGTATTGCTCCCTTCCAAACCGAGATACTCCTTGCCCTTTCTTAGTTTCTTTGCCTTTCTTAGTTTCTTTCCAAAACTCTTTTCTTTCTCCATATTTCCCAACTTATTCTCTCTCTTCTTTCCTATTTCACAGCTGGTCCCCGTGTCCACTCTCTCGGATCCCTCCTTATAATATAAATACATGTGCATATTAATATAATATATTATACATAATATATATAATATATAATGCATAATATGTAGAATATAATGTATTAATATTTATGATATACACTCTACACATGCACATGGATTGAATCAATTTGGTCCAGACTGATCTGAGTTCGACTGGAATAGGTTGATTGGTCTGAGCCGAGACTGGTTTGGGTTGACTGGCTTGTCTCTCTCTCTTTCTCTGATATTTCATGAGCCATTTTGGCATGCAGTTCACATGGAATCCTTTGGAGACCTCTATTCCAGTTTTTTTTTTCACATTCACTTTGAAGAGCACAAAAAATGTAACACACTGGGGACCCTCCAATTCAACTTAAAATACCATATAAAGCACCGGGACTGATCGACTATCATTTTTGGAGAGATTTCACTCACCTCCCGTGTACTTTTTATAATTTTCTCTCATCTCTCCCACTTTGCTATTTACACTCCAATAAAACTTTGTTCAACTCCAGATGGCAAAAATGAGATGCTTACAAATACCCATCTTTAGTCGAGATTGTATCAATTGAGGGTAAAGACAAGAGAACCACATTTTTTCCCCATATACCAGAGAGATAAAATTTTCCAAGAGGCGAAGTCATCCGACCAAACAACTTACCTTTTACACACATGCCATGGCAATCACAGTAACATCAGGACTAGCAACCATCATCACACAAATCATGTACATTCAAAACAAATGACTCTGTTAGCATGCATACCCTGAATAGATTAGGAAGGACTACCAGAAATAGAAATGATTCTCATTGACCAATATGATTGAGATGAGGTTGAAAATGAGTTCTGAACATTGAAAGCTCCTTGGAATTGAGATTAGAACATTGTCATTGAGACCAAATTTGGAGATTCTGATTTGAACATTGAAAGCTCTTGGTGACCGAACTCAGAAATTTAAGATGTGAACACTGAAGCTCATTGGGACCGAACTCAGAAATTTAAGATGTGTACACTGAAGCTCATTGGGACCAACCTTGGAGGTTACTCCAAACTGCCTACGTATCATGAGATGCATCTTTCCCAGGAATCAGGTTACCGCGTAGTTCGGCTAAAGGTAGTCGAACCTGACCAAGGGGTCATATCAAAGCCTTGACCAGACTGAAAGTAGAAGACAAATGATCACTTTGGGAAAGTCTTGACTGACTTAAGATGATTTTTCAGATTATCAGAACAGATGCTGCCTTAGCGCCTTCTCTTTTCCTTATTTTTTCTTTTTTTCTTTATATATATATATATATATATATATATTTAATATATTTTTTTTATTTATTTATTTTTTTTGTCTTGGGCTGGGAACCTTGCACTTGTTAGCATGAATCATGGAACATGATAATCTCACAAACACTATTAGCACAAACCATTGATTTAGACATAAGATATGATCAATTGTAACTCGATGTCAAAAATCTATCGCAACTTTAACGCGAGCACAGGGATTCATAATAATGGTCATTCATGGGAGTGAGGAAATTTGACAGAACGCATGATCTCCATCATGAAACAGTGTCATTTGCCAGATTCTAAATTGAAGGATGACCTAGTGACAAGTCTAGATAAAGCTGGGAAGCACGACAATCCCTACCCATGTCCTTGATTAACTTTGGTACTAACTTGCTAGGAAAAATATAATCGGCTGAACCTTTGATTGTACAATGTAGCAGATCAAATTGGTGGAACACGCTCATGGTGTACATAATGTGATACGGGTCAAGCCCATGTTCTTAATTTGCAAGCTGCTTAGAACTTTTGCAACAATGTCGTGTCAAATTTGAGCAATGTTAGGAGCAATGTATCACAGGATTTGGATTCTTCCTTCTCACTAGATTTGAACTTTCGAGATAGGGCTTGGAGAGAGAAAATGGTGACTCAATTAATCTCCTATTTGCAAGCAGAATGATTCAACAATCTAACCCAAACAAATGCAAGATCACATCCAGATTTTCTTTCTTAACATGATTGAGAAAATGAGAAGCATGTAGGAATGACTGAATGGGCGTACTCCGCAAAACATGTAAGTCATTAACTTCTAAACTTTGGAGCCCAAGAGAATTTCCAAATGCACATAGGTAATACACATGATGGAGCTTGATTCCCTCCAAGAGGATAAATTTATGAATCCCTCCAAGAGGATATATCTATGTCACACCCAAATTCTGGTCTAACCAGAATGGTGTGATGAACCGCCAATAAACCAACGGTTCACCCAGAATCTTGCATAGGTCGTACCCACCATATCAAATCAAACACACATTCTACATTAATAATCAGAGGTAATAAACAAATAAGCGAAAGTCTTACAGATAATGAACTGAGAGTCTAACAGTGATAAATAAGTATTTAATCCAATTATCTCCAAACCACAAAACATAAAAATAAATAATCAATTACATATCCGATGTTCAAACTATAACTAAACCTAAGCAAAAACACATTGGTTGCACTCGCATGATGAATCATGCGCATCTTCTTCAGCGTCTACATCCATCGCAGCAACGTGTCCATACGTCGACGCATTCATATATTCTTCAACGGTAGGACCTGCATCATCAACTAAAAATATTCGATGTCGAAAGGGTGAGCACACATTACGGCTCAGTGAGCAAACAAAACAATGCAACAAACATATGCATGCATTCAATTCATATCTTTGGTCTGATTTATAAGTTTGCAATGTGCTATAGAAAGGTTTGGTGGCCGTCGCACCTCTATACACGAGTGTGTGAATCCGCCCAATGGATCAAACACCATTGTCTGCCCACATGCACTCATCATGGAATATAGATAAAGCTGAAGTGTCTGGATCAAACACCGCATAACACTTTCTCTAATGCCCTACCCATACCAACACGTAAGCCCCTATTGGTGATGACTTGCAAACTAGGCTCGCAACTAATCAATCCTAATGCCAAACAGTGTATCCAAGGCCTCACCCCAGCATCCCTCAATACGTCCATAGAGATAGAGCTAAGGCCCCCCGATAGAGTCAGAGACCATACAGTCCGAGACCACCTCCCCTGATGCCCTACGACGTTATAGTTCTACTAAGGTAATGGTGATACGACGATGTTAGTGGGCAAGACTTGAGTAGAGATAGAGCCAAAGTCTGGTGACGAGGTCGAAGACCACCATGCCACGTCCTCCCCCTAATGCTCGACTCACATCCAACACACCAACCACACACATACATTCACATGCCTATTCCTAACATCATCATCATCATGTTATAAGTAAACGGAATTAAATATGCATGAACAGTAATAGTAGGAATATTGGATGACATGTGAGATGCACATTACAAACATACAAGCATAGAATCAGTCATGGCATTGGACTCAATAAAAATAATAGTTTGTTATTAACCAATTAGTTTAGGTCTTGCTCCCTCACCTGTTAGCAATTCTCGATGTCCTTCTAAGCCTTAAAATTCTCTTTGAATTGATTTAACAACCTAAAAGTTATATGAATTTAAGTTAAGGTTCATATGTGACATGTTACAGTAGTCAGAAATTGAAACAGAGCACTGATAGGTGTCTGATTGGTCATATGGTCTCATGCTGTATCGACCTTACTGTCTACGATCGATACCCTATGGTCGCATATGGTGCGACCGTATGTTTCCTGAATTCTTCTCGAATGCCTATGGTCGATCTTCTGGTCATACTGGTCATGCTATGGTTGATCGTAGCTGCGACCTTAAGATTTCTGGTCACAGTCTACTTGAAATTCGAGCTCTTCCTGGGTTAATTCTTATTTTCTTCAATGGGGTTTATTCTAAGGTCATCCCATGGCCATTATTAGTAATTTCTTATCAACCCTAATCATCAAATTCACTCCTCATGGTTCTCCTTGGGATTTTCTCAAGGAAATCACATAGATCATAATAAGTTGATATTGCCTATCTTCCATAGAAGTCTTATTCCTTAGACTTTACATCTCCAGAGATTCATTTCATACCTCTGCCTGTGATAGAGAGCCAATCTCTTCTCAGCAAATTCTTCTCCTTAGCTTTTTCCTCTTCTTCTTCTCTTCCTTCTCTTCCTTCTCTTTCTCTAGGGTTTACTAATGGTCTAAAAGAGTGAAAAGGGCTAAGGGACGTCCTTTATATAGAGGAAAACTCTCCATATAAAGTCATCTTTCAATTAGGAAAGCAATCCCTTAGTTTAGGAAAGTTTTTAAATCTCGGAGTCTGATTTGGGTTCTCACGATCGATCATATGGTCACATAAATCGGCGACCGTAGGGTCAAAATCATCGACCATGTAGGGTTCTGGATTTGAGATTTTTGGTCCCCTTCCTTATGGTCGGCCATACCTACCTAGGCATGCGACCTTAGGTATGTTCTAGTGTTTTTAACTTAACTCTCATACCTGGTTTGTGATCTATCTTCACACACTTTGTCTACTTGGTCCAGGAATGATGGAAATACCTGGCACGACACAGTTAGACCAAGTTAGTGGAGTGCAGGTCTTACAACTCCCCCCCTCTTATATAAATTTCGTCCTCAAAATTTGCACATACCTTCTGAGTCGAATAGGTGAGGATATTGCTTCCACATAGCGTTCTCTTCTTCCCATGTAATTTCTTCTATATTTTGGCTTCTCCAAGACCTTAACATAGTAAATGTCACGGTTGTGAAGACGTTGCACCTTCCGGCTAGTAATCTCAAAAGGTACTACTTCGAATGTTAAATCTTCAGTTAAATCCGGTGGATCCGTTGTTAACACGTGTGTTGGATCTCTGACGTACTTCTTCAGTAATGAGATATGAAATACATCATGCACACTTGACATGAATGGTGGTAATGTTAACTGATATGCTACTTTTCCACGTCTATCTAGAACTTCATAAGGTCCAATATATCTGGGACACAGCTTTCCCTTTTGTCCAAACCTTTTCAAACCACGCATAAGAGATATTTATAGAAATACCTTATCACCTATTGTAAATTCGAGATCTTTGCGTCAATTATCTGCATATTGCTTCTGACGGTTCTGAGCTATTCAGACTCTTTCCTTGATAATGTCGACTACTTGACAAGTCTCTTCAACAAACTCTGGTCCAACAATGCTCCGTTCTCCAACTTCATTCCAAAACAAAAGAGTTCGACATTTCCTACCATACAGTGCTTCATAGGGTGACATTTGTATAGTCGCTTGATAGCTGTTGTTATAAGCGAACTCAATCAATGGTAATTTCTCATCTCATGATCCTTTGAAATCAATGACACAAGCTCGAAGCATGTCTTCTAAAATCTGAATAGTATGCTCCGACTGTCCGTCTGTCTAAGGATTACCCAAAGCCTTTTGTAATCATTCCCAAAACTTTAAGGTAAAGTGTGGGTCTCTGTCGGACACAATACTTTCAGGTACACCATGTAATCGGACAATATTATCTACATAAAGCTTAGCTAACCTCTCTAGGGTATACTGAGGTCATATAGCTATGAAACGAGCTGTCTTGGTCAAACGATCCATAATCACCCAGACTGCGTCAACTACTCGGGGAGTCAATGGTAACCCGGTGACGAAGTCCATAGTGATGCAGTCCCATTTCCATGCTGGTTTTGGCAGTGGCTGCAATAATCCTGCAGGTCTTTGCCTTTCAGCTTTTACTTGCTAACAATTCAACCATTGAGACACAAATTTACCTACATCCGCTTTCATTCCTCTCCACTAATATAGTTTCTTCAGATCATGATACATCTTCGTACTTCCAAGATGTATTGAATAAGCAGTGGTGTGAGCCTTCTTCATTAGTTTGTGTCTAATATCCAACTCTTCATTTTTAGGAACACATACCCTTCCTTTGTATCTTAGTACCTTTTCAAAGTCCAAGGCGAACTCAGGAGTAGTCCTACCTTTTTTAAGGTTTTCTTGCATCGTTCTCAGATAAGGGTCTAATTTAATAGCAGCTTTCACTTCGTCTAATAGATCAGGTACAATCTTCAATGTAACAAACATGTTTGAGAATAGATGAATAAACCCTTGGTCAGTTGATTCATTCAAAATATCAATTACGAACTGCTCTTTACCGTAATTAAATACTCTCCCTGTGACACATGCCACATCATTTGCACTAACTTCTTCTTGGGATTCTGTCATAGCTTTCCTACTTAGTGCGTCAGCAACTACATTAGCTTTTCTTAGATGATACTGGATATCGTAATCTTAATCCTTCAATAACTCCAGCCATCTTCTTTGTCTCATGTTCAACTCCTTCTGATTAAAAAGATGAGTAAGACTCTTATGATCTGATTTAATCTGAAATTCCTCTCCATACAAATAATGTCTCTATATCTTAATAGAATGTACTATTACTGCTAATTCCAAGTCATGGGTGGGATAATTCTTCTCATGTGTCTTTAGTTGTCTTGAAGCATATGCAATTACTTGTTCTCCTTGCATAATCACACATCCTAAACCTAACCCAGACGCATCGGTGTACAAGGTAAATGGTTGTCCGGGGATCGAAATAGTCAAGATGGGAGCTGATAACAATCTAGCCTTCAATGTTTGAAAACACTCTTCACATTTATCGGTCCAAACAAACTTTTCTCCTTTCTTTGTCAGACTGGTGAGAGGTATGACGATTCTAAAGTAATCTTCCACAAATCGTCGATAGTAACCAACTAAACCTAAGAAACTTTTGATTTTTGCAACATTCTTAGGTGCTTCCCATTTCACAATGGCTTCAATCTTGCTAGGGTCCACTTTAATTCCTTCAGCGGATACAACATGGCCTAAGAAAGCAACTTCATTTAGCCCGAACTCATACTTTGAAAATTTTGCATAAAGCTTTTCTTTTCTTAGTTGCTGCAAAGCAGCTCTTAGATTTGTGACATGAGTTTCTTTATCCTTGGAGTAGACTAGTATGTCGTCAATAAATACAATGACTGATGTATCCAACATATCATGGAATACCCGATAGTTCCATAAAAGTTGCGGGTGCATTAGTTAATACAAAAGACATGACTAAAAATTCATAATGTCCATATCTGGTTCTGAATGCTGTCTTTGGAATATCACCTTCCTTAATCTTTAACTGATGGTATCCTAACCGAAGATCAATTTTGGAGAACACTTTGGCACCTTGCAACTGATCGAACAAGTCATCGATCCAAGGTAACGGGTATCAATTCTTGATTGTAAGCTTATTCAATTATCGATAATCTATACACAGTCGAACACTACCGTCCTTCTTTTTCATGAACAATACTGGCGCTCCCCATGGTGATATGATGGGTCTGATATAGCCCTTGTCCAGTAGTTCTTGTAATTATACCTTTAATATTTTCAGTTCAGTAGGAGCCATTCGATAAAGTGCTTTCGATACTGGTGCGGCTCCGGGTATAAGATCTATAACAACTCTATCGCTCGGTCGGGTGGTAGTCCTGGTAGTTCTTTGGAGAAATACATCTAGAAATTCACCCACAACTTCAATATCCTCCATTCGTGGTGCTTCCTTGGTGTGATCGACCACGGATACTAGATATCCAACTCCTCCTTTCTCGAGGCATTTTCTAGCCTTCAATGCAAAGAGAATGAGTTTTCGTTTACGAGAAAGTTTGGTTCCCACAAAACTAAACTCTGCTCCTTCCTTATCTTTAAATGTCAGTTTCTTTTTCGTAGGTTTGCGGAGTGTCGAGCTAACCAATCCATTCCCAAGATAACGTCAAAGTCTGCCATCTCGAGTTGGATTAAGGTTGCATCCAAAATCTTCTCGTCGATAAGAACTGGACATGGTCCACAACCTTTGTCTAGTTCCACTTCTAATCACATAGGTGATCGTACAAGCAGTTTGTAGTCTAAAGGTCTGAGGGATAGATTTAACTTCTTTCCAAAAAACACATATATAAATGAATGAGTAGCTCCAGAGTCAAAAATTACTTTGGTGGGTAAGCCATTAATAGGTACGATACCTGTGATTTGATTTAATTTAGTCTACATGCTTACACAAGTTAGTACAAAATGAACAATTCAGGTCATACCTGTGACCACATCAGAAGATGCGGCAGCATCCTCAGATGAAACTGCATAAACCTTTCCTTGCTATAGCTGCTTCCTAGGCTTAGGACAATCTCTTGAATAATGTCTTTCTTGATTGCAATTGAAGCATTTGACTCCAGCACTACTTTATTATTGTATAGGTGGGGTTGTCGGAGTAGTCTTGGCTGCAGCATTGAAACCTTGAGTACGGAAGGGTTTAAATGTCTTTGAGTTCCCTTCGTTGTATGAGTTTTCATTAGGCCCTTTAATACCTCTATTCTGAGTAAAATAACTTTCCCTCTGGCTCGATTCCAATACTCGAGCAATCTGTACAGCTTCATTATAAATCTTCTTTTTAGTCCCAATACATGCTCACCGATGCTTCCCCTAAGTCCCATGACGAACCTTTGGATTTTGGTATTTTTTTTCCTGCATGCTAGAAGGAGCAAAGAAAAATAGTTCTTCATAACACTGTTGATATGCGTCTACAGTCATCTGTCCCTGATACAAACTCAGAAACTCCTTTTCCATTTGATCTCTGAAACTCCTGGGAAAATACTTCTCGAAGAAAGCTTCTTTATAAATAGCTCATGTCAGTTGGGCGTGCTTTGTCAACAGATAACTTCTAGTAGATTTTCACCAATGGTGCGCATCACCTTTCAGCATAAAAGTGGCACATAATACCTTCTCTTCTTCATTTATAGTCATCATCATAAAGTTTCTTTCCATCTCATCAATCCAGTGAGCTGGCCATAACGGATCGGATGGCTTGCCTGTAAATTCCTTTGGCTTCAACTTCAGAAATGATCGATCAGTTTGGAATGATCAAGCTGATACTGTGCATATGCCTCATACATAGGTAGTTGGAACTGATAATTTTCTTGGTTGTACCCGCCTTGCGGTGCTTCAGGGTTTTGCACTTGGCCTTGTACTACTGGTGTCTGTGGTGCTTGAGGTACAGTATTGCTACCACCAGGTGCAGTACTAGCTTGTCCTGCAGGTAGAAGTGTTGTGTTTGCAGCTGGAAAACCAATTCCCATAGCAGCTAGCATGTTGGCTTGCACTTGTTGTATTTGTTGCATTTGTTGTGCTAAATTCATCACCGCAATAGCCAAATCTATAGGTGGTGCAGGTAGGTTGGTTGGGTTGGCTTGGGTGTGCACATTCTGAGGTGCAGCATTTTGAGTTCCAATATCTCCTTCCTGCCCTTGCTGACCTTCATTGTCATTAGTCTCCATAGGTGGTGGAGATGGGTTTGTATTATGTCTGCTTCTACTTACTCTGTGTCCAGCCATTTAAACTCTTCGTTGAATGGTACTTGGAAAGGCTGTACATGTGAGACAAGATATGATGGTAGTATTGGGTTAGTCTCACAATGGAAGGCGAGAGAAAAACAAAATCAATAGGCAAAAGTTCAAGCAAAATCAAAATGCAAACAAAAGTAGGTCATAAGGTCGAATGGCCTACGGTCGCACATTGTGCGACCATAGGTGCGACCTTCAAAATCCAGGCAACTTACCGAGACCCTATGGTCGATCATATGATCGATCATACGGTCGATGGTTTTGGTCGAATTGTGCAACCGTATGATTCAAAATCAGGTTTTTAAACTTGTTTTTCGATATTTCCCTCTCATTTCTCATTCATCCTCCTACGGTCTCAACTCAACTCGCCACCAGTGAGTTGCTACAGTGTTGACCATACAAAACTTGGTGATTTTTCCTTCGATCTCTGACCTACATTCCGTTCCACAAGGCTTGTTCTCTACTCTCTTTCATACCTAGGGTTTTTGCTATTTGTAGGGTTTTCTTCTAATTAATATTTTTCTAACCGTAAAAATTTGATTTTTATTGGGAGCTTTTGCTATTGGCCACCCAATGGATGAAAACCCTCAAGAAAAATTGAGTTTCATCGGTTGTTTTAGTAGAAACTTGAAATTTCTCATTTTTGACCTAAAATTTGGGGTTTTTGCCCAATTGTCAAAAATTTTCAAATTCGACCTACCTAGTTAAAATTTTCAACTGGATATGCATTCCAGGATGGTTTGGGACCTATGTAAGTCCTCCTGCCTAAATGTTTGGGTGAAAAGTGACGCTTTTTCCATTTTACGTTGTCATGCTATCAAATTTTTCCAAATTTATCAAACTTGTTTTCTTATTTTCTCCTCTTGCAGTTATCATGGTTCGCACCAAAGTTCCTCGAGTTCATGACCCACATCACTTCAAGTCTGTGGAAGCAAAAGTGCTATATCCTTGGTTTGATCAAAAGAAAGTTGAAGGGGGTCGATGTGTGAACCTAGCCCACTTAGCCCTGTTTGATGTGGAAAGGGCGTTTGGTGACATGGGTTGGCTTCCAGTGATCTTATACGAGGCTTGCACTCGCCCAAACTTGGTTAAACAGTTCTACTGTCACCTTCAGGTGGAGGGTGACTTAGATGATGTAGAGAGGGGCAGAGAGTTTTGGATCACCAGCAGGGTGAAAGGGGTTTCGATTTCTTTCAACTGCCAGGAGTTGGCTGATCTCCTAGGTATCTCCAATGATGGACAGTTGGTTTTCTATGCACCTAGAGTGCCACAGTTTCTGTCTACATAGATGCGTGCAGAGATAGATAGTCAGATTCTTCTGGATGACCGCTGGGAGTTAAAAGTAATCAACCTGTGTCCAGAGTCACATGTTTATTGCAAGATTATCCAGCATAATCTGATTCCCCAAGGTGGACATTATGAGATGATCTCACAGCTGACTCAGTACCTGTTGTACTGTATCTGTACTAGGCAGCCTGTCTGCCTTTCGTATATTATTCTCCGAACTATGCACCGAGCTACCTTGCCTAACTCGAGAGGCAACTTGCCCTATGGGTGGCTGATCTCCACCTTGCTCGTCCGTCTATAGGTGGACCTAGTGGATGAGAGAATTATTGAGGACACCTTCTCGACTGACCTTGACTGGGAGGCCATCAGCAGGATGGGTATGAGAGAGATATAGGTTAGTGATGATGATAGGAATGCTATGAGACGTCCTCTTACTCGAGTAGCGGCAGTAGATGCAGAGGCTGCAACAGCAGCAGCAGCAGAGGTAACAGCAGAGGCACACGAGAGTGATGATGAGGAGGATGATGATCGGATGTACATGGATGTGGATGCCATCCCTCTTCCATTGCCACAACATTCTACTAGAGCTGGCCCTTCTTGGGCTTCTCAGTCAGCTGGCCCTTCATGCCCACCACTAGATGACAGTATGGGACTGTTATGTGAGATTAGAGAGACTCATCGTGTGACTGATTGGAGAGTAGGAGAGCTTCTTGATGCCCAGCGCTCTACAGACCAGCAGGTAGCGGATCTGACAGCTAGTCTCTAAGCGACTCAGACTCAGGTGGCATGGCTCGCAAGAGTATATGCTGAGGACTACGATAGAGATCGTGAGGCACCTCCTCCTCCAGCACCTCCAGCTCCATGATTGTCATTTATATCTTTTTTCCTTTTATACTACAAAGTAACTATCTGGATTATGGACTATACTCTGACTTTGATGTACATTTGTCTTATTCCCATAAATATAATATTGGTTTTCCTTTTACGTATGTGCATTATTCTCTTTCTTAGTTTAAGTCTCATACAACACAGGTGCTTATGGTGTGTTCTTATTACAGCTTTTAAATTTTATCCTAACTTAGTTCATGACTCATGTGAAAGTAGTAAGGTCAATGGGAAAAACCTGAGATTCTCTGATACCAAGTTATCACACCTTAATTCTGGTCTAACTAGAATGGTGTGATGAACCGCCAATAAACCAAGGGTTCACCCAGGATCTCGCATAGGTCGTACCCACCATATCAAACCAAACACACATTCCACATTAATAATCAGAGGTAATAAACAAATAAGCGAAATACTTACAGATAATGAACTGAGAGTCTAACAGTGATAAATAAGTATTTAATCCAATTATCTCCAAACCACAAGACATAAAAATAAATAATCAATTACATATCCGATGTTTAAACTATAACTAAACCTAAGCAAAAATATATTGGTTGCACTCACATGATGAATCATGCGCATCTTCTTCAGCGACTACATCCATCGCAGCAACATGTCCATACGTCGACACATTCATATATTCTTCAATGGTAGGACCTGCATCATCAACTAAAAATATTCGACGTCGAAAGGGTGAGCACACATCACAACTCAGTGAGCAAACAAAACAATGCAACAAACATATGCATGCATTCAATTCATATCTTTGGTCTGGTTTGTAGGTTTGCAATGTGCTATAGAAAGGTTTGGTGACCGTCGCACCTCTGTACATGAGTGTGCGAATCCGCCCAATGGATCAAATACCAATGTCATCCCACATGCACCCATCATGGAATAGAGATAGAGCTAAAGTGTCCAGATCAAACACCGCATAACACTTCCCCTGATGCCCTACCCATACCAACATGTAAGCCCCTATTGGCGAGAGCTTACAAACTGAGCTCGCAACTAACCAATCTTAATGCCAAACAGTGTATCCAATGCCTCATCCCAGCATCCCTCAATACGTCCAGAGAGATAGAGCTAAGGCCCCCCAGCAGAGTCAGAGGCCACACGGTCCAAGACAACATCCCTTGATGCCCTACGACGTAATGGTTCTCCTACGGTAATGGCGATACGACGATGTTAGTGGGCAAGACTTGAGTAGAGATAGAGCTAGAGTCTGGTGACGAGGTCAAAGACCACCATGCCACGTCCTCCCCCTGATGCTCGTCTGTCATCTAATACACCAACCACACACATACATTCATATGCCTATTCCTAGCAACATCATCATCATGTTGTAAGTAAACGGAATTAAATATGCATGAACAGTAATAGCAGAAATATTGGATGACATGTGAGATGCACATTATAAGCATACAAGCATAGAATCAATCATGGCATTGGACTCAATAAAAATAATAGTTTATTATTAACCAGCTAGTTTAGGTCTTGTTCGCTCACCTGTTAGAAATTCTCGATGTCCTTCCAAGCCTTGAAATTCTCTTTGAATTGATTTAACAACCTAAAAGTTATATGAATTTAAGTTAGGGTTCATATGTGACATGTTATAGTAGTTAAAAATTGAAACGGAGCACTGATAGGTGTCTAATTGGTCCTATGGTCTCATGCTGTATCGACCTTATTGTCTACGGTCGATACCCTACGGTCACATATGGTGCGACCATAGCTGCGACCGTATGTTTCTTGAATTTTTTTCAAATGCCTATGGTCAATCCTCTGGTCATACTGGTCATGCTATGGTCGACCGTAGCTGTGACCTTGAGATTTCTGGTCATAGTCTACTTAAAATTTGAGCTCTTCCTAGGTTAATTCTTCTTTTCTTCAATGGGGTTTATTCTAAGGTCATCCTATGGCCATCATTAGTAATTTCTTATCAACCCTAATCATCAAATTCACTCCTCATGGTTCTCCTTGGAATTTTCTTAAGGAAATCACACAGATCATAATAGGTTGATATTGCCTATCTTCCGTAGAAGTCTTATTCCTTAGACTTTACATCTCCAGAGATTTGTTTCATACCTCTGCCTGTGATAGAGAGCCAATCTCTTCTCAGCAAATTCTTCTCCTTAGTTTTTCCTCTTCTTCTTCTCTTCCTTCTCTTCCTTCTCTTTCTCTAGGGTTTACTAATGTTTTAAAAGAGTGAAAAGGGCTGAGGGACATCCTTTATATAGAGGAAAACTCTCCATATAAAGTCCTCTTTCAATTAGGAAAGCAATCCCTTAGTTTAGAAAAGTTTCCAAATCTCGGATTCTGATCTGGGTTCTCACGGTCGATCATATGGTCGCATAAACCGTCGACCGTAGGGTCGAAATCATCGACTATGGGGTTCTGGATTTGAGATTTTTGGTCCCCTTCCTTATGGTCGACCATACCTACCTAGGCATGCGACCTTAGGTACGTTTTTAGTGTTTTTAACTCAATTCTCATACCTGGTTTGTGATCTATCTTCACATGCTCGGTCTACTTGGTCCAAGAATGATGGAAAGACCTGGCACGACACGGTTAGACCATGTTAGTGGAGTACGGGTCTTACAATCTATACCCCTAGTTTCTATTCATTGTGCTAGCTCGCTTTGTAGTGTACAAAGAGACAACCAGAAGGAAACATGCCAGAAGGAAACTTGCACTCTGCCTCAGATTCAGGAATAGGTAAAACTTGTACACACATGAGACTTGACAAGCTAGATCCTAGATCGAAGAGGGCCGATGAACTGATTATGGACGATGTCACTCAGATGGACCTTTACCCTGAACCTTGAAAATAAAGGAATTGAATTGCTCAACTACCCAAGGATGAATTTGTCTCTATTAACTGGTTTGAAAATGATATTTTTGGCTATCTGAGGCTGCTTTGGCACTTAAGGAAGCAAAGGACAATGATTTAGACCAACTCTGCTAGGTATGACTCACACCAAAATAAGAGGAAGTTATCTATGGAGGCAAACTGGGTATCCTTTGGATTTTCTACAAAGTGTTAGACGAATTCCACCTTTATCACAAGGGCAACTGGATCTTCTTGACATGAAGTCACCAATAAATATGGGTATATCCAAAAGATTGGGAAAAACAAACCCTCTATCAGCAAATATCTCTTTGAATCTTCCTCCCAGATGGAGGTTTGCTCTCGAGCAAGGAAGTATCTCTTACCTAATGGGGGGTAAATAAGATTGATGGCCTCAAAATTTTTCCTTTCTTTCTTTCTATATGTTCAAATGACTTCAGTGAGGGTGAACAAAACGGTCTCAATGTAGCAAGTATGTCGCCAATGGGTCTGGGCAAGATTCTATGGCCTTTGAACTCACTGGTAGCTTCTCAATATGTGATGTCCAGGGATCAATGGATAATTCATACCCCAGTCTCTAAATTCACATCTGCATCCATTGACAAGTGGACAATTCTCAAGTAATCACTAAAGACGGTCTTAAAGGGATGGAATCCCACGCCAAATCAAGATACAACACCAAATAGCTCTTTCCCTTTTGAAGCAACTCAGATAAAGAATTCATTTCTACAAGCCGTATCAAAACACCGAATCAGTTGTAACCATGTCTGGGCCTAAAACCTCTAAGTCCATTGACAAATATGATGATGAAGGTCCAAACGGACTGATAAAAAATTATTCATATAGGTCTACCATTGGGAGAGTGTTTGGTTATTTATATAGAATAGTTTATCCCACCAAGGAGATACCACTTTATTGGCTTTCTAAAAAATGGATTATCAGAATCCTTGAATGTCGTTGAATTAATGAACGACAGATAGACATTCCAGTTAGATTTAATGTACAATTTTATGCATAAAGGACTAACATGCTCACAAGAGACGATGTCATGAAATTTGGATTGATCAATGAGGGACTTGTAATGGAGACTCTTTGGAAGATCGTTGGATTTATGGACGGGAGGAAGTGTCTATTGTCGATAAAGAAATTGTACTCTAATGATGAAGAGGTGATGAGACCGTCCCCTGTAAAGGCGGGATGTAGTGACCAAAATCAAAAGTTCAGTCCAACTTACGTCTGTGAAAGACGATGAAGATCAATATTACCATCATGTGCTGTCAATGTACCGCAATTGGGATAAGTTTCCATCAAGCTTTGAAAATGTGACTTTGTTGAAGCATGGTAAACGAACTAGTTCTCTTTTAATGAGGTTCAATAAAATAGATATGCCAAGAGATGCAAGAAACAAACGAGCTCATAGTCGACCATTGATGGGAAATTCCATCCAACATCCTTATTTCTTATATAGCTCCCCTTTTTTTTCCTCTTTTTCTTCTTTTCCTTTTTTTTTTTTTTTTTATTTTTTTATTTTTTTTTTTTTTTGGAAGCTATACATGACAGTGCTTCACTTGATGAAAATTGGCTTCAAATTGGTACTCTTCACACTGGGCTTCCATTTCTGAAAGTTGTTGGCCTATGAGGGTTCTTGGAAGTGATATTTATATGTTGACAAAAGGTGTTGTCTCTGTTTGGTGTACCTCAATCAATATTCTGCTTGCTTGTCGACTCTTGTGGTATAGTAATCTATCAATTCCATCGACGCTTATCCATTTGGTCATATGTCTCTCTGATTGTCATTTGTATCATGTTCAACAACATCTATATCTGCTCAGTCAACTTTTATGCTTACCCGAGCGGTATATCCGTATAATCTCTTCTCAAGAATACTGTCATCTTTTGGCTCATTGATATAATTCTTATTTTCAATGATGTGGGGGAAAACGTGTATCTGGCTGTGAGAATCTGAGTATACATCCCTTATTCTACTCTTTCAATTTTTCTTTCTTTTTTTTTTTTTTTGTTTCAATGATGTGGCTGTAAAACGGGATTAATCCTCAAGGCATCACAAGCCTACCAATGTTGTATTCATGTGTATCTGGACCAATCATTTTGAAGTCATCCACAGACGGGTTGGACTTTCATTTCTCAAGTAGCCTGTGGCGTAGAAGTTCGGGTGATAGCTTATCATCCATATCATTTCCAAAGAAAGAATTTACTACGCACACAGAAGGGGAAGAATTCCAAACTAGAAACAAATGTGTTGGAAAGAAACCAAGCACAGCAAAAGAAGTCCCAAATGGGATGATTTTTGTTTTATTTGATAGAGCACGAATGGATTGGATTTGTCTACAAACCTATCGGACTCGGGCCCAGACATAGACAACCTATCAGATATTGATAACAACAAGTAAAGACAAAAATAATGCATCCAAGCGACTTCAATTAGTTGCAAACATCTTCAGTGACACCCTATGATTCACTGTGGGACTAAGTCCTCATTTAGACCTATTCTAGTAAGGTTTATGGCACCGCTTGCCAACAAGTGTTCGATGCCTGGCATTATGATTCACCCCAGTTTAGGTTCAAGGTCATTCAGGTTCATACACTAGCTTGGGATCTATTTAAGTTCAGCCTTGGTTGTCCCACATTTTTTGTTTTCTTAAGATTCATTCTTGGGTTGCTCACAATTTAGGTCCAATATACTTCTAGGTCATACCCTAGTTTGGGGTTTATTGCAATCCAACATCGGGTTATTCCACTGTGATCCTAGTTTACCGTGGCTTAAGTCCATTATGGCTCCATTAGGTTTCAATCTTGGTTTGCCCTAGCCTAGGTTCCATTGAAGTTCATCACTGGCTTGGCCCATTACCATCTTGGTCTATACCCCAGTTTGGACTGAGATTCATCTTTTGGACCACTCTTATTTGGGTTCTAAATCATTTTGCTTATTTCCCTAGTCTGGGATATTTAAAGTTCATTGCCAGTTTTCTACAGTTCAGATAATGGTGGAAGATGGGAGTTTTGGATTCTTGAGAATTTAGGACAGACTCCAAGTGTCAACAAGACCTAATTGCCACGGATAGGTGGAATATTGTCACAGCTTAAATGTTGAATGAAGATTGGCCTACAGCATGACTATAAACACAACCCTTCAGTTTTTACTCTGGAAGGTCTTATTTATTTTGCAGCATCAGGTTTTGACTGGTAGAGACAAACCAAGGGATGGAAATTAGATGCAGGGCTTTCCCTCAATTTCGAATCGAACTAGAACATAAATCGGAGGTAACGATCAAACTGGCCTAGGGATAAATCAGGGCATTAGGTTCAGATGGGTCAAACTTTCCTCAATTATGGCTTGAACCGAAGGTAACGATTGAATAGCTCAGGGATAAAAACATTGACATTTTAACTCAAACAAATGATATTTTCCCTCAATCATAGCATGAAATAGAACATGAGCTAGGAAACAGTTGAATAGACTTATGGCTAAAGTATCGACACCGAATTCAGATGAAATAGAGCTCTCCTTGAGTCTAACATGAATTGGAACATGAACCATATGTGACTATTGAATTGGTCTAAGGCTAGATAATGGTATTAAGCATAGAGGGCTGGAACTCTTTCGAATTCTGACATAAACCAGAACACAAACCGGATATGATGATTGAATCGGCCTAAGACTGGATCTCTCTTTAGTTCCAACATGAACCTTGACATGAACCAGAGGTAACAGTTGAACCATCTTGGAAATATTTACTCAGGTATCCTCAAGTATTTTCTCAGAAGCTGGCATCTATCCTTGTCAAAATCAAATCCTCAATTGAATCAAGTTCCCTAGGATATTGAAAGAATTCTCCAATCTGGTGTCCTACCCTATCTAGAACTTGGCTTTTACTCAGGGTCTCCATTTGTGACAATTTTTTACTTTCAAAAGTTTGACAAGAGGGTTGTATAGGCTTTAGAACGGGACCCTAGTCATACTTCTGATTATAAGGTATCATACCCCACTTCATTGATAAGAGTCCTAGTCAGTTTCCTAAAAAGAAGAGTATCTTACTCAAAGAGTAGACAAGATTATAGGTTCAGCTCAACTTTCTTTAAAATTATAGGAAAAAGACTGAACGGACACGCATTAGGAACATGGAGTAATGGGGACTGACGAAGGTCACATACACATACAGGTTGACTCGACCATACAATGTTAGCTCCCTTATGAAACCCATTGAACAAGCATTATCAGGATCTATTTAGTTGCTTCGACTGACCCCGTGATTAGCCTTGGGCTTCATGACCCCAAACGGTTCATTAGGCAATAAGGTTTTGACTACTTGATTTGTCAAATTCAAAGATATTGAAACTAATATAATCATTCATAGGCTTCATACGGGATACTTAGCAAAAGTGGTTCATGACTGAACGAACCAATAAAGAACAGCTCGATCACAACACCTATGTCATAACAAGGAATTTCTACTCGTTTTTAAAGCCGACGTGTTAACAATGATGGATGCGACACTGTGAGTTCATTGATAGAGAGTGTGCAGTGATCGTCCACTATGTCGTGGGACTGGTTTATACATTTCTCCTGCTCCCATCAATTGAGAGTTCAAGATGCTCATCGTGTGGATTCTAACTTATTGACAAATCGAGAGTAAAAACGGATAGAATTTCGACGTCACAGGCATGGATATCGTATTTGAATGGGTTTTACCATGTTGGTTCAGGGATGGACCAAAAATAAAAACCATGTGGCTCAAACTAGGTTAGGACCGGCAAGGCTACCTTGACGAGGAGGAGTAGGCCTATCCCGTCTATACGGTGAATCATGAGCCCCTCGATTCCTTTTGATATACCATTTTATAAAATGTCAAGACCTAGAGTAGTATGACGCCTTTTCGGGCGGACCCAAGAAACAATCATCAGAGACTCTCATCGGTAAAAAAATTTACAAGGTACGTGTGTCAAGGTTGTGCTTTTTGCCTAGCGAGTGATCCCATCTGTATGAGGACCCGGGTCGACTAATCGCACGATGTGTGACTAAACCCAAACCCCCCAAAACAATATGTACAAACATAAATAATAGTAGCCCTAGATCTAGCATCCAATGTCAATCAATCAATGAAAGAAAAGTTAATCTAGAGTCTAAACGTGGAGTCTCCAGCGGAGTCGTCACTGTGAGGACAAAAAGCTATCCACCCTTTTCTGATGGACGATAATGATTTAGAGTCGCCACCTAGGTTAAGGTCTAGGACCTATAAAAATGTAGTCTCATCATAAGACAAGACTTCTATTGACTCATTTGATCTAATTTATCGGCTTTGATCTATCAGAGAAAGGGTAAGCGTTTAAGGTACAGTTTGGGAAGGTGTTAGGCACCCAAAGTTGTCCGATCCAAAAATTGACCTCTTATATGATTCTATTTTCCTTAAACTTTATGGTTCTGACTATTCATGGTCAATGGATCATAACTAAGGCTCATGGAGAATCCTATGCTAAGTTGCTAAATTCTTCTCACCTAGGTTTGGCCAAACATGTTCTAAAAGTAAATAAACAAACAAAATAATATACAATGCATCGAACCAAAGATTGTTCAGTGATGGACTGAATCTGAGACGTCTAAAACATCTCAAATTGCCTATGTATTCTATTCCTAGAAATCAAGTTCATAACATAGTTCGAACCAAAATGTGATTAAGGTTTATGGATGTAGTTTATGCTTAAGCTTCATTAGATTCAATTGTTCAAGTTGAAGTTTATGTTTGATGATGATTGAGATTGAATCTAGAGATAGCCTAATGTGGATTGAAGTGAATATGGATATGGATATGGATATGGATATGGATATGGATGACCTAAGGATTTTAAGATATGGTACCGTACTTAGAGAGGTCCTCCAAGTTGCCTACGTATTTCAGAAGTCCTAAAAATCAGGTACAACGTAGTTCATTGTGATGAGTCGTAGATATGGATAATTTGATGATAGCTATGGATAACCTAAAGAAGACTAAAGAAGGCTAAAGTGCATACAACCCAAATGGATCAAAGGTACGATTTGCGACCTAAGTGTGTACAGTCCGAGTGGACCACATGGTGCAGGTTTGGAATCTAAGGAGTGTACAGTTCGAGTGAACCACAGATACGGATTCAAGAAAACCTAAAGAGTATACAGTTCGAGTGAACCACAGGTATAGATTCGAGTGAATCTAAAGGGTGTACAGTTCTAGTAAACCACAGCTACGGGATAGGAACCTAATGGTATACAGTTCTAGTGAACCACAGGTACTGGATAAGAATCTAAAGGTGTACAGTCCGAGTGAACCACAAGTACAAATTCAAGTGAACCTAAGGAGTGTATAATCCGAGTGAACCACAGGTACAGATTCGAGTGAACCTAAAGGGTGTACAGTTCAAGTGAACCTAAAGGGTGTACAGTTCAAGTGAACCACAAGTACAGATTCAAGTGAACCTAAAGGGTGTACAGTTTGAATGAACCACAAGTACAGATTCGAGTGAACCTAAAGAGTGTACAATTCGAGAGAACCACAAGTACGACTTAGACAGGGTTGTGGAACATTGTTTGGGAATCTCTCCAAACTGCCTACGTATCTTAGGGTGCTGCCTTAAGAACCAAGATCCGCATAGTTCGAAAATGCGGATTCAATTCAATCATGTTCTTCTTTCAATATCAAGATGTGGAACCTAAATACTCTATGATTCGATTCACATCACACCTATTTAGTTCTCTATATCCTTAGAGAAATGAGCTAAAGGGGTAAGGATTGTCCTAAAGCAACCCTTGACCTAAAACCCTAATTTGACATTTGTTGGGCTAGGCTTCATATCTCTTGATTAAAATTTATCATTTTCATTATTATCCTTTTCGTGAATGTGGGTGTCTGCATGCACATTCTCACACCTAATATGTCTTCTAGGTGTACAAATATGACAGTTCGACTAAGGTGTTGTAGAAATTAAGTTATTGCCAACAATAGATATCATTCAAATATGACAAGTAACAATATATATCATCTCAAGTATAGCAATAAAGCATATGAATCAATATAGCAGCAAGCATGTGAGCATCAAAAGGATAGACATGGCATCTCATGTATCATTTTCAAACAAGATATATCTCAGTGTGTGTCAAATGGGATTCTCTAGATATATGGTTGAGGTCTAATGTGAACATCTCAATATCTCAAGATTAGATCATCGATCAATGGTTTAGATCGATCAATGGTTTGGATTCAATTTATCTCTTCAATAATATACCAAAATCAGATCCTCAATCTAACAATCAAATCTCTTCAAAATATTGATAATTATGATCAACGGTTCAAATTTCATCAAAACAGTCAAGATCAATGGCTCAAATCTCATGTCAAGATATAATCATAATCAGACTAAGATCCAATTGTTCAAATTCTTTTAAATCACTTCATCATGATCAGATTAAGAAATCAATGGCTCAGATCACTCCTAATGTCAATCCAATTGTTCAGATCTCTTAAAATCATAATCTAACCATTCAGATTCATTTACATCAATCATCAAGACAATCCGATGGTCTAGATTCATTTATATCACTCATGATGTCAATCCAATGACTCAAATTCTTTTAAAACACAATGTGATGAAAATCTAACAGTTTAAATCATTCCTAATGATAATCCAACTGTTCAAATTTATTTCAATCACTCCCAAAAATAATCTAAGAGTTTAGATCGTTTATCATGATAATCTAACCGTTCAGATTGATTAAAATCAATTTTGATGACAATCCAACGGTTCAAATCACTCAAATTAATAATCTAACCATTCAGATTACTCAAATCAAGGTAAATTATGATCAACAAATCAAATCAGAACTCCAAGATCGATGGTCCTAATTTCATCAAAATTTTGGGATCAATGGTCCAATCAAAGTTCCAAAATCATTGGTCCAGTCAAAGTTCCAAGTTCAATGGTCCTAATTTCATCAAAATTCTAGGATCAATTTCAATTTCATCATAATTCAATATATGAACGGACCAATTTCATCACAACGCCATAATCGGATCAATTTCAATTTCATCAAAAATTTCATAATCGGATCAATTTCAATTTCATCAAAAATTCCCAATCGAATCAATTTCAATTTCATCACAATGCCATAATCGGATCAATTTCATCACAATACCATAATCGGATCAATTTTAATTTCATCAAAAATTTCTATAATCGGATCAATTTCAATTTCATCACAATGCCATAATCGGATCAATTTCAATTTCATCAAAAATTTCATAATCGGATCAATTTCAATTTCATCAAAAAATTCATAATCGGATCAATTTCAATTTCATCAAAAATTCCATAATCGGATCAATTTCAATTTCATCAAAAATTCCATAATCGGATCAATTTCAATTTCATCACAATACCATAATCCGATCAATTTCAATTTCATCAAAAATTCTATAATCGGATCAATTTCATTAAATTTCTAAATCTAAAGGATCATAACAATTTTGGCATCAATGGCTCCAATTCATTAAATCATAATTCATTCAAAATCCAATGGCTCACTCATAATTCATTCAAAAATCCAATGGTTCACAATTAATTAATTCATAATTCAAATATCCATGGTTTACTCATAATTCAAAGTAATTCAATTAAGCATCAATGGTTTAACATCAATGGCCCACAATTAAATCAAGGATCATGGAGGGTAAGTGTGTTAATCCAGGAGGAACTTAGGTACTGCAGATTGGGGTTGATCAGGTTAGGCCATGAGGATGAACAGTAAGGACTTACGGACAGATGGTTTGCTTGTGGTAACAGGTGATGGATATGGAGAATTACAACTAGGTATCACTTTGGAGTCATAGCTGTCGGGTTTTAAGGGAATTTGTTAAGCAGGTTTGAATAGGATTGAAGCAAGAGTCATCGGGTGATGAAGGGAAGATAGGTTAAAAGGAATGATAGTATGGCTGGATTGCTCAGTGGTTGCAGCAGGAATGGTTGGTGGTTTAATTAGAGGTGACATGTGTAGGAATATATGGAGTGTTGGGTTCTAGAATCAGGTTGCAGGTGTTGGGTATTGATCTGGTTCTGGTCATGGGGTTTGTAGATGACAGCAAGTAAGGTGATAATAGTGGTGGCGGCTTACCTCTATGCTGCGGCTCTTATTTCTTCTTCTCCCTGTCTTTCCGCCTTCTTCTTCCTCTTTTTCTGCTCTGCTTCTTCTTCTTCTTCCTCTCCTCTTCCCTAGCTGTGTTCTTCCCCATCTATCTCGTCTCTCAAACTCCTTTTTCTAGATTCTCCTTGCCTAATCTTTTTCCCCCTTCTTCTTCTTTTTTCTCTTTAATCGGATCTCTCTCTTTTCCTTGGAGACTTCTTTCCTAATTCTATCCTAAGATTTTTTTCTTGTCGGTCCTTGCTCTCTCCCAGTCTTAGATTTCTTCCCATATTAGCTCCAAAACAAACCTCTTGCGTTTCCTATTTCCATTCTTTCCTTTCTGTTTGAAGTCTTCCACGAACTCCTCTCTACTCTCTTTCTTAAGTAACTTCCTTTGAGTTTCCTTTTTCTTTTATTTCCCTTTTTTTTTTCTTTCCATTCTCTCTAGCCATCACCCTTCTCAGTATTGCTCCCTTCCAAACAGAGATACTCCTTGCCCTTCCTTAGTTTCTTTCCAAACTCTTTTCTTTCTCCATATTTTCCAACTCTCTCTCTCTTCTTACCTATTTCACAGCTAGTCCCTGTGTCCACTCTCTCGGAACCCTCCTTCTTATAATATAAATATATGTTCATAATAATACAATATATTATACATAATATATATAATATATAATGCATAATATATATATATAATATAATGTTTTAATATTTTTGACATACACTCTAGACATGCACATGGATTGAATCAATTTGGTCCAAACTGATCTGAGTTGGACTGGACTAGATTGACTAGTCTGAGCCGAGACTGGTTTGGGTTGACTGGTTTGTCTCTCTCTCTCTTTCGCTGACATTTCATGAGCCATTTTGGCATGCAATTTGGATGGAATCCTTTGGAGACCTCTATCCCAATTTTTTTCGCATTCACTTTGAAGAACACAAAAAATGTAATACACTGGGGACCCTTCAATTCAACTTAAAACATCATAGAAAGCACTGGGATTGATCGACTATCATTTTTGGAGAAAGTTTCACTCATCTCCCATGTACTTTTCCAAACTTTCTCTCATCTCTCCCACTTTGTTGTTTACACTCCAGTAAGATTTTGTTCAACTGAGGATGATAAAATGGGGTGCTTACAGGCGGATCCGCATCCAGTCCTCCCAGTGGTTCTGGGAGGACAGTGGCAACCTGTCCTGGATGGTCGCCACGTGGCTCTCAGTAAATCCGAGACCCACGTCCGGGAGGCCGACACCCGGCCGACAAGCCGAGCCGACAGGGGTTGTCGGCTCAGACGTGGGTCTCAGATTCAACCGAGAGCCACGTGGCAGCTATCCGAGATAGGTTGCCGCGTCCTCCCAGTATCACTGGGAGGAGACGATGTGCATCCGCTTACAGGCATGGTGCTAGTTTGATGGGGAACTTTAATGCTATTGTGATATGGGATAGGGATGTCTTTCTGAAGCCGAGTGATGGTTTGGTCGGGACTTTGTTTGATATCCGTGGAAGAATTAATACTCTCCCTCCTTCCTTGCCAATGTCGGGGGTAAATGGTTCGAAAGTTGATCAGCCTGATATGGTTTTTGCCACAGGATCAGATGGTGTTGCGATTAATCATCTGAGTCTGGTTCTCGTCAGGTTAGGTTTGCAAATGAAGTGTCGTAGAATGATTTGGATGTTAATCAGACTGCTCTGGAGAATGATAATTCGAGAAGTGGGATCTCAGGTTCAGTCTCATCTGTTAGGGTTCCGCCTAAATATAAAGTTTCGTCTCATCCTTTTCCATCTGTTAGGGTTGCGACTGGTGTTCAGGGTGGGAATCATGGTTCAGCGATGGCGATGGTAAACGGTGGAATTCAAGTTGCTCCTGGGATTCCTGAAACCATGGCTTCTGATTCTGGCGGTCGTGAGATGTTGGAGGAGGCGGGAAGAATCTTCAGGGTGATAAATCATTATCATATGTGAGAACTTCTCAAAATATGTGCAGGGCTGTTGACGGTTCTCTTTGGGTACCGTTTCGAAAAGTGTGGCTGCTTGGTCTTCTAAGGGGGTCGCCGGGGACTCTAGAGGTAATCCAAGTTTGGAAAGACCTCTGGTGGATCTAAGGAAATTTTTAGGATTTCCATCCTTGGATGCTGGTCAAGATAAATATAGAAATATATCTTTGGATGCTATTGATAAGCCAGGTCTTATGACTGGTGTGAATGGAAGAAATTGGAATGGTAGGAAGCGCCAACGTTGGTTGGCTTGTGAGAAGGGGAAGAATGTGGTAGAGGGAGGATCTATTGTGTCATCAGGTTTTCCTGGTGGTGGGGAATATGTGACGGCAGCTCTGGTGAATGGAGGTGTGGCGTCTATTGATTCGGTGACAGGGGTTAATGGAGCATTGGGTAATGGGAGTTTCGCTGCTAACTCTGGTTCGAGGGCAGGTGTAAACCCTGTGAATGTGTCTAATGGGGTTGCGGCAGGTGGAAGAAGTTTTGCCTCTGTTCTTTGGGGACTTCCTGATTTGAGCAGCTTACTTAAGCCAATAACTGAAGGGGGTATTACCCGTGTGGTGATCCCTTAGGCTGTCTATGAGCGGCAGCTAGAGAAGTACAAATTAGCGGTAATTGGCTATGTGTTTACAAAAGGGCTTCAGTTGAGTGAGGTTTCTCGGATCCTGTCTGAACAATGGGGACCCTCTAATAGATTTGAAATGACGGCTCTGGGTAAAGTTTACCTGGTGTTTCGTTTCTTCTCTAAGTAATCGTTACTTACTGTGTGGAATAGGGGGGTGACGAAGATTAATGGTCAGCCTCTTGGGCTGTAGAGTTGGGAGCCGAGTTTTGATGTTAATAAGGTTCGACCTCCTTGCCATATGCGATGGGTTCAATTGCCTAGTTTAGGCATTGAACTCTGGGATGAGGATGTTATTTTTTCAATTGGGAAGACTTTGGGAAAACCTGTTCGACTTGACTCAGTCAAAAACATATGGAAGGTTTGCATGTATTTGGGTGGATATGATTAGTGAAGGACCATGTCCTGGGGAAGTTATGGTTGCATGTTGCAGCAATGGCCAGCAAAGGTTTTTTAAACAATCTATTGAGTATGAAGTTCCTATGAATAGATGCCCTAGTTGTAGAACTTTTGGTCATGGTCTGGAAGGATGTCTAATGGACACCTATGAGCCTTCTGGTATAGATAGTCCAAGACAAGATGATGAGAGGTCTCGGGTTCCCTCTACAGTGGATGTCACGAATAAATCGGATCTGGGTCATCGGGCAGATGTAGAGGATGAGGTGGATCCAAATAAATTAGAGGAGGGTACGGTGCGTAACCCTGATATGGTTGCTAATGGTAATGGTTTTGTTTCTCAGAAGGTGGATGATAATGCTATTGTCTTGCCGGTGAATGGGAATGTTTCTCGGGGATGCAGTGATCAGTCAGCAATAAATCAAGCGGAGCCTGTGGGGAAGGATGGGGGCACTATTTTAACTTCTTCTCCTGGAAGAGTTGAAGTTGTCTTCAATAATATCGCTGCTGTTGAGGGGAATATCAATATGGAGGGAGGTGAGTTCGTCCAGGTTGGCAAAAAATTGCCTGGATGCCATCCAGGTAAAGGGAAGAAGCAAGGAGGATCTCTGAGTGTAGCTGACACCCGGTTATCTCGATTAGAGAGCCTGCGATAGAAAAGTAAGATATGAAAGTTATTTTCTGGAATATTAGAGGCATCTGAAGCCTGAAATCGAGAAGGGTGTTTAAGAATTTAACAGATGTTTATTCTCCAGATATTTTTGGTATAGCGGAGCCGATGGTAGATCCATTGAAATTTTCCAGCCTTATTATTAAATTGTAAGGGTTATGCTGCTGATATTATTTATAATGAGAAACCAGGGAAATTTCCAAATCTATGGATTTTCTAGAATAGTGTGTGCAAACCTAGTATTGTGAGGGTTTCTGATCAGCAAATTACGGTAGAAGTGAGGGTTTATGGTATTCAAAGTCAAATCTCGTTTGGGCATGCAAACAATAGAAAACTGGTTCGGCGTGAGTTATGGATGGATTTGGTGCAGCTAGAGGTGAGTAGAACTCCTTGGCTGGTGGTGGGTGATTTTAATTATTGCCGATTTGCTCACGATAAGATTGGTCCTGGCCAATTCTCTGTGTCTACAGCAGAAGACTTTGAAGCCTTCCTTGATATTATATCTCTTGTTGCTTTTCCTCCTACTGGTCCTAAATTCACGTGGACGAATAACCGGGTGATTGGTAGAGTAAATGCAGTTTTGGATCATGGATTTGGAATAGTACTTGGTTTGCTAGTTATGAGCAAGCTTTCTAACATGTTTTGTCCAGAAATGGTTTTGATCATTCTGCTATTAGCATTGGTTGTTCTCTAATTCCTAAACCAAATAATGTCCCATTCAGAGTTCAAAGATTCTGGATGGACCATTGTGAGTTTAAGGATGTGGTGTCGGATGTATGGTAGAATCAGGTGAGTGGTAATCCATTCTATATGGTTACTTCTAAGTTTGAAGACTCTGAAGATTAGATTGAGGGCTTAGGCCAAATCCACCTTTCTACATATTGGCAGAATGGTGTTCCTCCTTAAAACTGCTCTGGAAGACATCTAGGAAACTATGGAGGTGGTGGGTTGTAACTCAGTATTGAAAGATCAGGAATTCGCTGCTTCCCATGACTATGATGAAGCATGCACCCTTCAGGAGGCATTATGGGCAGAAAAGGCAGATTGAAGTGGGTGAAATGTGGGGATCAAAATTCCAAATTCTTTTATACCTTTGCAAAGGTTTGAAGAAACAAAAGTTTAATTAGGGAAGTTCATCAAGAGGATGGTGTAGTGCTTGATAATCATGAGGAATTAAAAATTATGTTGTCAAGTACTATGAAGATTTCCATTGAAATTCAAGTAGTTCCCAGTATTCTGATTGTATTGATGTTATTCCTTCTCTAGTAACTATGTAGGATAACCTCTTCTTAGATAAGGTGCCTTCAGATGATGAAATGAAGAATACAGTCTTTGCTATGGATCAAAACAGCTCGCCAGGGCTTGATGGGTATTCTGGTAAGTTTTCTACATTTGTTGGGATATTATGGGTAGAGATGTCTATGCTGCTATCCATTCCTTCTTCGTTAATGGTATGGTTAAAGGAGTTAATTGCAATTATATCTCTTTGTTTCCCAAAAGAGAGGGGGTTGTTATTCTATTAGAGTTCAGACCAATTTGTGTAGGGACTCCTGTATAAGATTGTTCCAAAATTATTGGCAACCAAATTGGGGAAAATTAAAGGGAAGCTTGTCTTAGTAGAACAAGGTGCGTTCATCAAAGGGCGTATTATTCATGATAATATTGGGCTGGCTTTGGAGTTGGTTACTCTCATGCACAGAAAAAGGAAGAAGGGGAATGTGGCATTAAAGCTTGATATTCACAAAGCCTATGACACTCTTCAATGGAGTTTTGTATTGGAGGTATTATTGAAATTTGGATTTACTTCTGCTTTTGTGGACTGTGTTAAATCCCTTCTGCACTCAGCCAAGTTATCTGTTATGATAAATGATGGCCCCGTTGGTTTCTTTGGGATGGAGAGAGGACTCTGTCAAGGGGATCCTTTATCTCCTTTGCTTTTTGTTCTAGTAAAGGAGGTTCTTTGTAGGGGGTTGCAGAAGTTGGTTGCTTTCGGTGATATAGAGCTCATTTTTAAGGGGTGACGTGTAGTGACTCCTACCCATCTTTTGTTTGCTGACGATATATTTATTTTTATGAAGGCTAGTATTCGTTCTTGTAGGAAGGTAAGGGATTTATTGGCGGCTTATGATGCTGGTGCAAGTCAAAAAGTTAGCCTGCCTAAAAGTAAAATCTACTTTTTTCAAGATGTGACTAGTAGGCGAAAATAGAAAATGATTGATTGTTTGAATTTCGTACTAGGCACCTTTCCCACAACATATCTGGAGGTGACTTTGTTTCATGGTAGAATTCGAAGTGATGTTTTTAATCTTGTAAAGGACCGCTTTAGGAAAAAAAATTCTGCTTGGAAGGGGAGGCTACTATCTTTCGTAGGAAAAGTGGAGCTAGTGAGGTCAGTTCTTACTAGTTCCTTTTTATACTCTTTTTGTGTCTACAGATCGCCGAAAGCTTTGATTAAATTAGCGGAGACTATGATACGAAATTTTATTTGGACTAGTGATCCAAGTAAAAAGAAGAGTGTTGTTGTTAAATGGGATGTGCTATGTGCTCGTAAGAAGGAAGGTGGTTGGGGAATCAGACGATTAAGTGTATTAAATGATGCTTTGTTATGCAAGATTGCTTGGAAGGTTAAATCTGAAAGATCTCCTTATGCAAATTTTGTTAGAAGTCGCTACTTTACCAAAGAAGGATTTATGCGAATTCCTCAATATATTTTGCCTGTACGGAGAAGTGTTAAAAAAAATTTGGGATTGGATGTCAAAGTACACCTGGTGGGTGGTTGGTGATGGAAAAAGCATTGATGTATGGACTGATCAGTGGGAAGGTATGGAAACTTGGCTGGACCATACTGGAATTGGGTTGAAAGTGTTACTGGGTAAGGATTGCTCTGTATTCATGATGGCAAATGGAGGTGGCCTAATGTGAAGTTGTCGGTCCTTATGGATCTGTTTGATACTACCAGTTTAATCCCTTTAAGACCTGGTAACCATGATATAGTCATTTGGACAGGTGATGTAACAAGGAAAATTTTAATTAAATCAGCATGGAATCTTCTGTGTCTTAGAAAACCAGCTCTAAATTGGGCATCGGCAGTTTGGCGCAAAGGTATGAATTCTAGCCTTTCTTGCTTTGCTTGGCGTTGGTGCTTAAAGCTTATCCCCACTGATGAATTGGTTAGGAAAAAGGTGTGTAGTTGGTTTCCCGGTGTAGCCTTTGCAAGAAGGATATTGAAACCATAGAGCATCTATTTTGTTATTGTGAGGTGAACTCCATGATTTGAAAGAAGGTTGGTTTATGCTTTGGCTGTGTTATTCCTCGGTTCCTAAACTGTGAGGAAATGTTAACTTGGTGGCTAAGGAAGGCAAGAGCTTTTGGCTGTCTTGGGTTACGGACTAGTGTTCTTTTTGTTGCCTTGAAAAATATATGGAGGGCAAGAAATGATTCTCATCACAATAATGTTAGGGTATCTAATGAGATACTTTGGAGAAGAATTAAAATTGGTTGCAAAGATATATCTATTTGAGATCCTTTGATTATACAGACCATGGATGATCTTAGATTGACTCGTCTGTTCTTTAGTGACTACGCCACAAAAATCTCAACTATGATTGAATTATTTTGGTGGCCTCCCATTGATGATTGGTGCAAAATAAATTCTGATGGGTGCAACCTTGGTAATCCTGGCAATGTTGATGCCAGAGGTGTTTTACAATCAAGAAGTGGTATGGTTCTATTTGCTTTCTCTGAATGGATGGGTGTATGCACAAACTATATTCCAGAGATTAAAGCTGTAATTTTGGGTTTGAGGGCTGCTATTTGGCTGGGATTTTAGAAAATTTGGCTTGAGGCGGATGCTAGCTCTGTAGTGGGGATCTATTAAACGGAGAATATTCCTTGGGTCATTCTCCCAGAGTGGTTAGCTCTTAAGGCTGATTTATCTTCTTGTACAATTCGTTATACTCACTGTTGTAGAGAAGTTAATTCAGTTGCTGATAAACTTGCGAAGACAAATGCTCGGGAACGAAATTCACAATCATGAACTTCATGTCCACCTTCTGTAGCTTGTGAGGTAGTTTGGGATGCTTCCCACCTACCTGATTTTCGTTTCCAATAGCATTGTAATCATGGTTTTCCACCTGGGGTGGCCCCTATTGAAGGTGGGGGTTTCATCCTATTAGGGTGTTGTGTAATCTTCTCATTTCTTTAATACAATTTTTTTGATTTCTAGCAACAAAAAAAAAAAAAGCTTAGTTATTCACAATTATCTTGAGATCGTGGGAGCTATGAGGCTTGGATTTGGACATGTGTCCCATGAGATAGATGACTGATATAAGTACATGTGTCCTCTTCTGGTTGGTTGCCATTATCATGGTCTTAACAGTTATCCCTTGCTCCTCCGAGTTTGCAAAAGTCAAGGGGCAATACTGTCTTTGGTTTTGTATCTGAATCCTCCTTTCTTAAGGTCTTTGTAGAGCTGTGACATCAGCATGTGACAAGCTGTTGTGGACGACTTGTAATGAAGTCCCTTGAATTAAAGTTAGTGCAAATGCCAACTTTCAAGATTGAATGCTTCTGAGCCTTAAAGTCGGATGTGGCCGAACCCGCTGTATAATCAGGTTGGCTTTTAGAAAAGTCATTACAGATTTTGATTTTGAATGCGGAAGTCATACTTCATCTTTCTGAAATATCTCTAGATATTTATGTCAATCTCGATATATTTGATCTTCATTTATGGCGGTAGACTCATCATAAATGAGATTCCGCCATGTGGATCTACCAACCGGGGGAAAGATGCGCCAAGGTTGTCATTATGACCACTTTTTGCCGAAGTGATGTGCGGATAAATGCAAACATGCCACGTGTCCATTATCGTCAAGAATTTAAAAAGGCATGTCCCTTTTTTATTTTAGTACTCATTGTGTATGGGCCCTTAGCCATTGGGATGATGACATGTAAAGGACTCTTTGGAATTGGAGAGTCGGAGCTGTTGGGAAGGGAGACAAACTTTATAAATAGGGTCTTCTTTTTCTTCTTTTTCCTCACATGCTTATCTACCACTATTACTCTACTAAAACTTGCTTTCAAAGTCTCTACCTTCTTTTTTATCATCCTCTTCTTCGTTCAACCACCAGTAAGTCTTTATGCTTTTGCTCCTTCCTGAAAAAATGGTAGATGAATTAGTTGCTCCTATCTAGTTTCTTAATTGGGGTAAACCTAGATCTCCTGCGGTTACTCCGCTAACCCGTGACCAAGGGCATGGGTCATATGGTTGCAGTCACAGGAACCCTTACAGGGGTAGGTCCGAAGGGACCTCCTGAAAACCATCAACCATTCCTTATGTCAAATCTCCCAACCCTAGGATTGTTGAGAAAAAGTCAACCTTAAGGTTGGAAAACCCTAGACCTAAGGAGTTTAAGGACTCTAAAGACGCTTTTGTAGAGGAGATTGTAGACCCTTCAACTTACTAGAGGGTTTGTCGTATTGTTGTTAAGCTTAGTTATATTGTTGTTGAGGCCCTTCGGAATTGATATTAGATTCCCAAAGAGATAGAACTTAGGGCTCCCCAATCTTATGAAAGGGTGTGTTGGGGCTGCTACACCAAGATGGTTTACGAGGATATGTTTATCTTTGGATTTAGGTTTCCGATTACACCCATAGTTGTAAAAATTATAGAATACTATTGGATCGCCATGCCTCAACTCACCTCGAATGGACGGGGGTGTGTGATGGATTTTTTAGTCTTCTTATGAAGATAGGTCAAAGGCCAATCATCAATCTCTTTCAGGAACTTTTTATGCTTAACCCCTTGAAAATGATTCATCCCAAAAGACCGAAAGAGAAGGTAGAGAATAGGTATTATTTCTTGAGTGCTCGTCCTGTCGCTCAAGGAGTTACTCGGCCGAAGGATGTCACTAAGCTGCCTTCTTCAAACCATGTCTAAAAGGAGAAGTTCTTCTTTGCCATTATATGGAAAGGTTGGGAGCATCAAGGGTCAATGTTAATGCCAATGAATAATATCTGGGGAACACCTCGGGTAACTCAATTAAATACAAAACCAATGTTGACTTCTATCGAGTGGCATACTCTGAACATGATGAGCTTTGGGGTTACTATTGAATACCCGAGCCTAAGAGAAGGCAATTTCCTTAAACCCTATAATTTGGGTGAGTTTTTTTTTCTTGTTTTACTTTCTTTCCTTTGCTCACTTAACTTGATCTTCTTGATTTGCAGTGACTTACACTGAAGAGCAAATTTTGAGATTTTTCTCAAATGATGAAGAGATTGATCTATCCAAGGTGGGCGATCCTTCTTCAAAAGTGTTTGTTACACCAACGTCAAGGTCAGCTATAGAGGCACCAAGTTCGAAGGCTCTCAAACCTACAGAGTGTTCAAGAAAGCTTGAACCAAAGAAAAGTGTGGCACTTTCAAGAGGGAAGTCGTCTGACTCTTCTCGGAAGAGGAGGAAGCTTTCGGTGACTGAAGATCCCTTTGAAGGTGTGGATGGTAAGTTATTTTAACTTAAAATGTTCTTTATTCTTCTGACTAAGATTTTGATACATACTATTTTTCTTTCAAACTTGTAGCCTTATGAGAGTGCTTCTATTGGGGCTGAGTGGACTCTGAAAGAAATCCCCAAGGAAGTCCTTAATTCTGTTCTTGATCCTGCTTCTACTTCTGCTACACATGGGGAGCTTCCGAGTGAAACCCCTCCTCCTCAAAAAGGTACCCGGAGGCACAAAAGCATAGCAACAAAACAACCTCGCTCTGAGAAAAAGAAAGGCATCGAAGGTGTTGTGGTAGAAGAGCCTAAAATCTATGCCCCTGATTGGGACATCATAATCAATGATTCTGTCATTGATGAAGAGAACGTAGCACAAGCTTTTATGTTGGGGTCAACTTTACCAAATGATGTTAACCATCTAATGACCATGGAGGAGGAGGAGTTCGAGGCGGAATTCTTCTGCACAAGTTTATTATAAGTTTTTCTGACCTCTACTTATGCTGACTTCACTTTAGGCTGAGTTGTTCTTAAGCCGACTTGTCTTTATGCCGACTTGTCTTTATGCCAACTTGTCTTTAAGCCGACTTCTTATTTTGTTGATTTTAAAGACTAACACTTACTCCAGCTCTCTCTGGAATAAGTATGAAAGCTTGAGGATGGCTCATTTTCAATGCATTATGAATGAGGATAAGGCTAATAAATTAGATGAGGAGAATAGCCAGAAGATTACCTAGTCGCTGGGGGAGGTTGAGTTGCTGAAGAAGCAGAATTCGGAAATGGAAACTTGAAAGTTTCAATATAACAGTGAGCACAAGAGAGCTGAAACTTACAAGGCTAGTTTTTTGTCTGTTGATGAAGATCTGAAGAAAAGTCGGGCTGCTATAGCTAAGCTCCAAAAGTCGATTGAAGTCTTCAAGAAAGCCAAAGACGATGCCATTAAGCAGACAGGTAGGGCCAAGCAAGAAACCAAGAAAGTTCACATTGTGCTTGATTTAAGTTAGGCTGAAGTAACTGAGTTGAAGCGAACCTGCCAAGAACTAAAGGAGACCAAAGGCAAACAAAAAGCGGAGGCTATGAAAAAGGGCATCGAAGACTTCACGGATAATAATGAGGGTGGCAAGTATGCCTTCAGGAAACACGAAGAAGTAATGGCTCGCGTAATCATAATTGTGTGTGACTATGTCAAAAGGAGAATCTCTGACTTCGACATCACTGGTTGTCTATTGGTTCTGAAAGTACAGCAGAGACTCGCCTACATTGAGGCCATGAGAGCTGGAGAAGGTAGAATGAAAGAAATTGCGAAAGGCCCCTCCTCTATTCCTATAGCTACTGCAACTTCTCCAACCTCTAAAGCAATGGCAGTTGTGCCTCTTGCTATTGTCCATCCGAAGGACTCCAGAGGTTCTTCTACTGCTAAGTCCAAAAAGGGTTCCAACTTTAAAGGGATGAGTTTTGACTCTAAAGGAATTGATTCTCAGAAGAGATAACTTCTTCTCCAAGGTCTTCTTTTTCTTTTCTTTTTTTTTCTTTTCTTTTTTTAAGCAGTTTTTTTTTTTTTTTTTTTTTTTTTTTGTAAACATGCAAACATGCTTTCTACGATCTATATTTTGACCAGTTTGAGTAACTTGAGTAAGTACTATGTTTTTGTTTTTGTGAATCATTGGAGTATAGTCTATCCCCTCGAGTTCTTCACAAATTGCAGTTGGTAAAGAACTCAGGTTGGTCTTTTGGCTGATGGCAAGTCATCCTCCTTTGGGCCAACAAAGTCAGTTTATCGACTTTGGTGGACGAGATGATTGTAAGATATTAGGTCTCGCAAGGGTAAAACTTAGGTGACAAGCCACCCCCCTATGGCCAGCAATGTCGATGTATCGATATTGGTGGGCTAAAAGTTTGTGCAAGGAAGTTGTAGGCAAATTTTACTATCTATCAACATGGAAGAAAGCGTTGAAATCCAAATCATGGATTTTTGAAGTATATGGTCGCTTAATCTACTTAAATGGAGCTTACAACTCGGTATGTGACATTGGAGGCTATGTAGCCGACTTCAAATTGGACATAGTGCCCCTTGCCCCTTAAGGCCAGTAAAGTTGTTTGAATGTCATCGCCCTTAAGCCAATACATTTAGCTTATCTGAGTGGAGTGGTTTTTATATTGATAGAAAAAATAAAATTGGAGACCAAACAAATGTAATGTATTTTATTGATAAAAACATACATGCATTTATTGGTAGTACTTTCTGAGTTGCAAGAGTGCCAAGTACATGGGACTACTGAACCTTGCATGGTTTCTAAATTATGACCCTGGACGAGTTGTTTTGAGAATGCGTTAGGGTCCTCCCTAAGTAAGCATTAGCTTTCCTTGATGAGTTAGTTCGAAAACTTTTGTTTGGTAGAAAACTAGATCTCCGACTACAAAGGAACGTTCTCAAACTTTAGAGTTAAAATACCGTGAGACCTTCTACTGATATATTGAAACTTTGTGGGCTGCTTTATCTCGTACATTGTCGAGGAGATCAAGGCTTAGACATATATTGTTTGAGATTGACTCTTCTGAAAATTATGATATGTGGTAGGTCAGCTGAACAACCTCTACCGGTATCACTGCTTCTGCCTTGAATGCTAACATAAACGGGGTCTTGCCAGTTGCTGTTCGGCTAGTTGTCCGGTAAGACCATATGACACTTAGGAGTTCTTTGGTCCATAAGTTCTTCGCAGCATCTAACCTTCTGGCCAATCCGGTTAAAATTATTCTATTGGTGAGTTCTATTTGCCCATTCGCTTGTGGATGAGCAACACAAATATTTCGATGATTAATGTGGAACCTTGCATAGAAATCTTCAGAGGATTGACTCATGAATTGTGTCCCTTTATCTATGACTAGGATTCTGGGTACTCCATATTCGATATACTACTAAGAAACTGAAAAATTCTGACTTTCTCAAACGTAATATTTCCCAAAGGCTGAACTTCAACCCATTTTGTGAAATAGTCAATGGAAACAATAAAAAAAACTTGTGCTGGTATCTTGCCATCAAGAAAGGTCCAAGGATATCCATGCCCCAAACCGCAAATGGAATAGGTGTAGGCATGGGCTGCAATTGAGTAGGAGGCTGATGAGAAGTCCTGTCATGCTTCTGACACTTCTCACACTACTTTACATAATCTATACACCACTAAGGCATATCGAGCCAAAAATATCCACAGCAGAGTACATTGTAGCACATTGCTTGGCCGCTAATGTAGCTTCCACAAATACATTCATATACCTTAGCCATCGCATACTTAGCTTCAGATGGCCTAGGACATCTAAGTAAGGGGAGTGAGAAAGATTTTTTATAAAGAAGCACATCGTACACGCTGTATTGTTGTAACTTTGCTTGTATACAGTGGGCTTCTTTTCAGTCAATGGGAAGAACATTATCCTTGAGATAACAAGGATTGGGTCAATCCAGCATGTTCTGAAATGACCAAAAGGACTACTAGGCAAGGAGTTATTGATTCCCGTACTTGTCGGCTTCAAAATGTCTATGTAGACTGAACTGGTAAAGTCACTGAGGTCGGTTGTGACTAGCTTTGAGAGCATGCCTTGGTGTTCTTTTTTATTGAGATATTATATAACTCAAATTTATGGAACGCAGTTATTGATTCTCGTAACTTTGCCAAATATTCTTGCATATGAATCTGTTTGGCTTCATAAGTTTCTGATCCTTGTTTAACAACGATCTGAGAATCTTTGAATGCAGTAAGTCGTTTGACCATCAAGATTTTGGCGAGTTTTAGTCCTGCCAAGAGAGCTTCATGCTCTCCAATGTTGTTAGTTGTAGGGAATTTAGACTATTGTACCGATTGCACTCAGAAACCTTCGGGACTGATAAGTACTATTCCTGCCCTGGCTTGTTCTTTACTTAATGCGCCATCTACCTATAGGACCCAAGTAGATAAATCTTCCACATTCAAAGTCAGTACAAAAAATTGTAACGCTAGTTGGGAGCTTCAGGTTCATTGAGGTCGTTTGGAATTGAACTCTCCAAGATGAAGTCGGCCAAGGCTTGGGCCTTGATTGCCATTCTCAGGTAAAATCCGAGGTCGAACTCGTCCAACTCGACAGCCCAATTAACCATCTGTCCAGAGACATCAGATCTAGCTAAGACTTTCTTCAAGGGCTTATCTGTTAGTATTGTGATAGTATATGCCTAAAAATAAGGGCAAAGTTTCCTTGCCACTGTAACAAGTGCTGATGCCAGTTTTTTGATGGGTTTGTACCTGGTTTCAGCATTTAAGAGCACTTTACTAACATAATATATCCATAATTGAATTTAATCGACCTCCTTGGAGAGGACAGCACTGACAGCTTCTGCAGAACAAATCATCTCCAGGTTTAGGCTTGACTAGGAGTGCTAAAGAAGAAAGATAATCCTTCAACTCTTCAAAAGCTTTCTGACACTTTGGTGTCGATGAAAAAGGTTTTGCTCCTTTCAGTGTCTTGAAGAATGGGAGACATCGATCTGTCAACCAGGACATGAATCAACATATAGCTGCAACTTGGCTGATAAGTTATTGTACCTGCTTCAGCTTTGTAGGTGCAATTATCTTTTGTATGGTAGCTGTCTTTGTTGGATTAGCTTTAATTCTTCTGTGTAACCGTAAACCTAATAATTAGCTTGAGAGAACTCCAAATGCACATTTGGTCAGATTAAGACGCATTTTCTTTTTGAGAGTACACTAAAGGCTTCATGCAAGTCATTTAAATGAGACTAAGATTGATTACTTTTAACAAGAAAAACATCAACATAAACTTCCATGTTTCTGTCGATCTGTTCTTCAAAGACTTTATTCACTAGTCTTTGATAGGTTGCTCCAACATTCTTCAAGTCAAAAGGCATGATTGTATAGCAGTCAAGCCCTCGGTTAGTTATAAAGGCTATGCTTTCCTCATTGGGCTAGTACATTTTTATTTGGTTGTATCTCGAATATGCATCCACGAAAGATAATAATTAATGACCAACAATTACATTTATCAATTAATCTATCAAAGTTAGAGGGTAGCTATCTTTAGGACAAGCTTTATTCAAGTCAATAAAGTCTATACATGTGAGCCATCGGCCTCCCAACTTCAGCACCATTACGACATTTGAAAGCCAACCTAGATAGTTGACTTTTTTTGTAAAGCCCGCCTGTAAAGGCTTATCTACTTCCTAGTCTATTACATACTATCACTTCGGAGAGAAAGTTCTTTTGTTTTGCTTCACTGGCCGGTGCTTTGGGTCGACCAAAAGGTGATGCTCAATAAGATCGAAGCATGCCAAGCATGTCGGCTACAGTCCATGCGAATACATTTGAGTTATCACAGAGGAAAGGGATGAGTTGTTCCCTCTGTTTTCTGGTGACAGATGAACCAATTGGAAGGTTCGATCTAGCACATCCTTTGAAAAGGGGACTTGGATAGTCTCTTCGACGGGAGTACTTATATCTTGTTGAAGATCATCACAAAGATCTTCAAGAATGATCGGTTGAACCGGTGCGGCTTTGCTGTGAGCCGTGAGCTTGACTGCATAGCATATTCTTGAGACTAATTGGTCGACGTTGTAGTAGCCGGTACCCTCTTCTGTAGGGAATTTCATCACTAGATAATAGGTGGACAGGCAAGCTCGTAACTAATTGAGGCCTGGCTGACCTAGAATTGCATTGTGATTGGAAGGCATATCCACTACCATGTAAGTCATATGGCAGCTGACCTTTTTGGGATCTTTGTCGACCTTGGTGTGTAAGCGAATTGCTCCCTTTATTGTGACAAGATCACCTAAGAAACTGATTAAAGAGTAACAGATTGGACTTAATTGCCAATCATCCAACTCCATCCACTCGAGAGTATGGTAGTACAGAATTTTTAAGACACTACCTGCATCCATTAAAACTCTCCCTACATTGTGCTTTTTGCCGATAGCCATCTTGATGACTATGGCATCTTCATGTGGAATAGAAATTTCAATCAGATCTTCATTACTGAAGGATATGAAGTCTCCAGTGCAAGGCTTCTTTCCTTTATTTTAAACAACATCAATATTGTATGTATCACGAACAACAAGAGTTGTGTCTCCTATTGTTGGACCCCCAATTTTGGTATTGACACGTCCAAGGCAATGTTATGGCCATATCGTGAGGCTCTTGTGATAATCATGGCTGGCAAACTCATGCTCAGAGCTAGAACAAGATCGTACTTTGGCTCAGGCATCTGCTATCAGTTCCCAAGTTGAACTTTTGCCTTTGACCAGTCGGGCATAGCCCAGATTCTGATGAGATGACTTGAGTTTGTATTCTGATCATTTTCTCCACCTCTGCTTCCGAGGTAAGTACAAAATCCTAAGGCTGTAGATGAATCATGTTCAAGTCAGTGTGATTGGGAGAGCACCGACGAGGTAGTGGATCTCGGCCATCAAGATCTTTATCGTCCTTTGCCCTACTGGCCTCCCTTACTTCAACTCAGCAGGCAGTCAGGGCAGGTTGGTAAGTCTTTATCCACTCTTCTACGGGTATTTGTGTTTCATCAACAAATTCAGTCCAGTGTCCTTCATTGATGCGGTCTTTAATAAGACCCTAAAGATGTCTACAATCATCTGTGTAATGATCGTGCTCCTTATGATGATGGTAAATTCTTCATGGATTTCTTCATGAGGTAGAGTGTATAGCTTTGGCGTCTTCACCATCAAGGGGTCATCTCATTTGATGTGCATGATCTCTGAAAGTGAATAATTCATAGGAGTGTACACTGGAGGGACGTAGGGAGGTTGGCCAGGGTAGCCATCCTTCCCTATTGGTCTATCGGTTTGTGTGTTTTGTCAGACTGATCCAGCCTTTTCTTATCTGAGGCACCGGTGGAACCACTGTCGTGCTCCTACTTTATTGCAATCACCACTACATCATTAGTTGTTGCACGCCTCTTACAACTATGAAGCATGTCGATGAGATTGCACGGTGGCTTCTTAATGGTAGATTAAATTACTTCTTGTCATGAATAGAGGTAAAGAGGGCCACGACTGTGTCCTCAGGTTGGAGATCCTTGATTTCAAGCGTGATCTTGTTGAAACACGCAATGAGTGTCTGAAAAGATTCATCCTTTTCCTACCTGATCACCATTAAGTTTGTGACCGTCTTCTTTTGGCCTCGACTACACTAAAAGTGTGTCAAGAAACTGCTACTGAGTTCCCGGAAGGAGTTAATGGAGCTTGGTGGTAGACTATTCAACTATGTTTGGCAGCATCACTTAGTGTGTAAGGGAAAAAGCAGCAATAAATGGCATCATGATAGCCATGGAAAAACATCCCTGTCTTGAAATTGTCAAGGTGCTTCTTTGGGTTACTTGTGCTGTCATATAAGCCGACTGACAGGAGAATATATCCCACTGGAAGCGGGAAATGCATTATGACATCTAAGAGTGTCGTCTCGATGTTAAACGCTGGTTAAACAAAGGCATTTAGGCCTTGTTTAATTTGTTGTAATCGACGTGTTAAGTCCTATAGTTGTTGCTGCAAAGTATCAATCGGAGGTTGTGCAGGAAGAACTACCACATTGCACATTCATTGCTGCCAAGCTACGTCAGGCTTGTGTCTCTCCTGAGGCTACATTTTCACCAGCTGGTCGACCAAGACGGTCATGGACAGAGACTCGTGGAGAGCCTCCGCGAGGATTGTGGCTACTGGATTCTCCCACAATTTGGCCTTGCCTTGGAACCACAACGTTCTCAGGAACATGAAGCACATGATGTAAGACCCGCACTCCGTAAACCCGGTCTAAACCTCGGTTTTGTGTCATGTCATGTCTTCTGATCATCACCGGGCCAGACGGGGCAAGCGGATAACAAACAGGTACAAAATCGGACTGAAGTCGGCCAATTATACCTGATTTTAGGTATACCGGTCGATGGTACCAGTCTTGGTACCGGTCGACCGGTATGGCCTGCGCAGCTGTGTGCGGGAATCTGGAAATTGGTCTCTACGGGTCCCGCTTTCCTGATTTCGAATCCTAGAAGTTTCCTAATCCTAGTAGGGTTACTAAACCCTATTTCTAGCCTATAAATACACCCTTAAACCTCCTCAAATCATTTCCATTGTCTCTCACAAATCCTAGAGAAGAGAAAGAGGTTGGAAAGGAGAAGGAGCTAGGAAGAAGTAGGAGGTGCCGCCATTACCGTTCGACGACGCTCTCATTACGCCAGTCAACGGTAAGTGTTTGAATCCACCTTCTTACCCTATGTTAGTTGTGTGGGTGGATCAATACCATGCAAAGTAGGTATTGATCTAAAACCCTAAATTGGCCAATAAACCCTAAGTTGTCGTCAAACCCTAGATTCGAGTTTCGAGATGATATTCATCGAAACGAGACTTGAATGAGTTGGGGATAACTCTAACTCCAAGTTTAGACTTAGAATGGATAGGAGAAACCTTGGAAATCCATGGAGGATGATTGACGACAGTCGAAAAACCCATGTATGGTCTTCTGGAGACATACCGGTCGACTATACCGGTTGCACATAGTGCGACCGGTATGTTGCGACCGCTATCTCTCGGGAGGTTGTCTGTGGGGACCGACTGACCATACCGGTCGCCAGTCTTTCCCACAGAGCTGCGACCGGTACATGCCACCGGTCAGCTCTGTGAGGGTATTTTGTAACCATGTTGGTTTCCGACCAACATGAAACTCTAAGAATGTTATTTTAATGAAACCCTAATAATATTATAGGACTTTGTGACTTGCCGTTTGGATCTTGCGACATGGAGCAAGCTAACCAACGAGCGTCAGGTAAGGGAATCTGACCCAAACCTAATAATTAATGGACAGTAAATTGTTGTTAATCACCTGATTATATGAGATGTGTTGTTTGTGCATATTCACATGCCATCCTTTACTTTCAGTTATTATTACTGTTCATGCATTGATAGGATGTGATTGTTAGGCATGTGATTGTTTTCGTTAGTGTGTGGAGTGGGGCATGGGCCTGGGATCACTCTTCACACTAGCACCTTTTGTAGTACTCTGTCTTAACATGCTCGGTACGGGTGGGGCATCAGGGGAAGGTCGTGGTACGGTGGTCTCCGATATTGATGTTGTCCTGGCCACTGTTATGTGGTACTGTGGTCTCCGAGTCGACGCTGGCTTGTCCACGATGCTTTAGCTCTATCTCTATGCCGTAGGGAGTTATGTTGGGATAGGGTCTACTAGCGTTATGTATCTATCCTAGTGGGTTAGTTGCGGATAGGGCATCAGGGGAGGTGTGGGAATGCCTTAGCTCTATCTCTATGCCGTAGACGGCTGTGCTGGGATAGAGCATACATTGATGACATATAGGATTGGTTAGTTGCGAGCCCAGTTTGCGAGCCCTGGCCAGTAGGGGCTTAGGTACTGGTATGGGTAGAGTATCAGGAGAGGTACGGGGGTACCTTAGCTCTATCTCTATTCCATGTTGGGTGCATGTGGGCCAATGGGGGTGTGATCCATGAGGTGTCACACACTCGTGTATAGAGGTGCGGGGGCCACCAAACCTTTCTATAGCACATTTCAAACTTAAAACCAGACCACAGCATAAAATTGATTGTTACTCATGCATAATCTTGTGAAACTGTCTGATTGTCTTACTGAGCTGTGTTGGTAGCTCACCCCTTGTATATATACATGTTTTTAGATGTTGATGCAGGTTACACTGTGGACGACTATGTGAACGCTCCGGCGTACGGTGGTGTGGCTACTCTGGATGTACAAGCAGGGGAGGACGAGCATGATGCTTCATGCGAGTGCCCTTTCTGTGTGTACTTGTGATGGATTTTTATTTAGTTGTTCCCGTTATTTTTGTTTGGTATTAAGAGATGTAAAAGATATTATAGTTTATGTTTGGATTTAAATAATTGGATATTTTATTTAAATTATCAATAGATACTCAGTTCATTCTATTTAAAGTCTTCCGCTTTAATATTTATATTTTGATTGTTGGTTATGTGTAATGGTTTGTATGAATGGACATGGCCTATTCGAGATCCTGGTGTGAACCGTTGGTTCAATGACGGTTCACTCACACCATTCTGGTTGGATCAGAATTGGGGTGTGACACATGATGTCCCGAGACATCCCGACCTTGAGAATGCCGACTTTGACTTGGCTGAGGTCGGGTACCCACGGGTTGTAGTGATCGACTGTGAACTGAGTGATCCTGTGCACCGAAATTGCGACTGAGGATCATTAAGGGCAACACACCCTAACTTAACCGGTGCACTCCTAGTGTTTCCTTGGTGTGCCGATGGAGGCTATGACTTCGTCGTTGGGCCAATGCTTCAATATAGCTAGTTATCGCGTCCAATTATGCAATTGTCACAAACTACTACGCCGGAGGGTTAGGGACATCTAGCGGTTCATTTTGATTGACCCTAGCCTGCTCAACTTTGTCATTGTGATTATCCCCACTATGAGGGACATCATTTGGAATATCAGTATTGTTTCGTAAAACATAAATTCGCTCTCTCCAAGGTGGTGCCATTGGTAATTTGCTTGCTGGATGTAAGGAAATTGGGTCACAAGAATAAAAATTTTTGGTTTGTCAAAAATTTACTTCAAACCCACCAATCTGTTGCCACTGGTTTTGGTCTTATGTTTCTGAGGTTGACACCTGTCAATGAGAAACAAAGAGACAATAGAGATAGGGGGTTGGATAACCGTATGGCCACTCCGATGCCTAAGTCAACTTTAGCAGTAAACAGATAGCACTCGAAAATAAGGGGTATCGAGTTCAAGTAGAGTGAGGTTCAAGTAAATTGTCTAGAGGGAGAGAATGAGTGAATTCAAAATAGAAACGTGTACCTTTGTTCTATGGGGCATATATAGGATGACATGGAGTGGCATGGAATTAGGAGAGGTTCTCTACAGTTGTGCGACTATTGAGGTATATCCCAAGTTCTTTGGGGTAGTTAGCATCATGGACAAGATGGGTAATACACCCAATCATTATCCCTGAATGTAAGGGTCGTGCAAGTAGATGTCTTCTGACTGTTTGATCACAATCTGACTATCCACTTATTGATAACAGTTCCACAATCTACGCTCGATGATGGGGTAGTGGATTTAGATGCAAGATATAACCAAATTAGCTCAATTATTCACAGTTGTTAAACTGCCCATATGATAGGGATGACCTAATAGTCCACACGGTAAGAACTGTGAAGAGTCATCATCGTGTATGACTGCTTGGTTATGCTGCTGAGTTGGAGAAGAACTCTTAAGTACTTGCTGCTGAGTTGGAATATAACTCTACAGTATTTATTGCTGAGTTAGAATAGGACTCTACAGTTCTATATAGTCCTATAGTAATTAAATCTCTTATTAGTATATAAACTCCTAATTAATTTATTAGTTTCCTTTGCTAATTAGGCTTATTAGTTTCCTTTTCTTATTTTGAGTTTACTTAGTCTTTAGTTTGTGACTAAGACTCTGACTTGTAGAGTCTTAAATCCTATTTAATAGTTATTTTTTATTTTCTATAAATACAAGCTACAAGGAGAGGAGCACACAAAAAACATACTCTTTCCTTGATACATCAATTCTCTCCATCTTCTTTTATTTCTATTTTGTTACATGGTATCAGAGCAAGTGCCGTTTTCAAAGTCGTTTAAAGGTTTCTGTTCTAGTGTGCAGCTGCCAATGCTGTTATTGCTTGGTGATTGCTCTTGCTAATTTTATACTGCCATTGCTGATCTTATACAGCCACAAGTTCTACCCTGCTGCTACTCTGCATCAATTCCCTACTTATTGTCAATACTGATTTGGTTTCTTGATCTAATTCCATGATGCTTTCTATACTCCATTGATGGCTGGTTGAATGCTATAGAATTCTATTTTGCTGCATTCAATACCAAGCTAATCTGATCTAATCTAATCTATTACTACTGTTGATCTCCTCTTGAACTGCTAATCTGGTCTGTTGTAAGTACCTAATTTGACCTATTGATCTAATCTGCTGAAGTAACTGATCTGATCTATTATTTTTCAACTGGTCTGATCCAGTGTCTATGCTATTGATCTATTGCTGGTAATCTGCTACCCTACAATAGTGATTTGATCTACTGCTACCTATATTATCATAATGTTGCAAGGACTTGTCCATATATCTTAATTCAACCATTGGATCGATTTCAAATTTGGATCTTATTTGCGGAGGCTCATGCTTATGGGATTTCATGTGCTATACATCCTTTGAGATGCTACTTATTACCACTATCATATGATGCCTTCTTGTTGCATGTAATGCAAGCTACTACATGCTCATGTTGGGAGCCTACTACAGCACGTGATGCAACCTCTACTTACTTATTGTACATAATTCAACCTACTATATGCTCGTATTGGGAGCCTACTACAGTTGCACATGATGCAACCTCTACTACTTGTAGCCTACCTACTTGTTGCACGTGATGCAACCTACTACTTTTGTTCGTGTTGGAGCCACCACTATTGCTGCTCCTGCTACTACTGCTACTACTATTATTTGGTTCACAGTGACTGATACTATACTGTTACTACTACTACTACAACTGCTGCTGCTACTACCTAGTTCATAGTGACCTATACTGTACTACTACCACTTCTTGGTTCATAGTGACATATACTATGCTGCTACTATTACTGCTACTACTGTTGCAGCTACTACTGCTACTACTACTACTGCTGCTACTACTATTACAATTGTTGTTACTGCTGCAATATTGTTCCAAGTTGAAGCTCTTAAATTCTCCCGTGCTCCAGCTTAAGAGGGTATCAAACGGTCCACACGATAGGGACGACTGAATAGTCCACACAATAGGAACTGTAAGGAGTCTTCATCATGTAGGACCGGTTGGTTATGCTACTGAGTTGGAAAAGGACTCTATAGTACTTGTTGATGAGTTGGAAAATGATTCTACAATATTTGCTGTTGAATTGGAATAGAACTCTGTAGTCCTATTGTGTTTACAGTTCTATATAGTCATATTGTAACTAAATCTCCTATTAGTATATGGACTCCTAATTAATTTATTAGTTTACTTTATTAGTTTCCTTTGCCAATTAGGCTTGTTAGTTTCCTTTTCCTATTTTGCGTTTATTGTCTTTAGTTTGTAACTAGGGGTCTGACTTGTGGATTCAAATCGTCTCCTATTGGGGTATCAATAGGAGACTCGGCTGAGTGAAGCCGATGCATGCCACATGACGACGCTTTGATCCGACACTAATTACCTACGTTGATATATAAGATGTAAGATACTCTCCATTTCAGCTTATCAAACATTCTTTTTGAATCTAAGAAGGTAGTTGAACCCCTCAAATTACATCTTTCATTTAGTGAGGTATGAACCGTTTTGCCATCTTTTAAGATCATGAGATTATCATCCCCAAACAAATGAGAATACCCTTCTTCAAACGGCAAGACAGGCAGATTATGATTCTTAGGAGTTGCATAAGCTAAAACCAGCACAGATAAAACCATTAAAATCCCAAACGATAACCCATTATTTTTCCCCCTTCTTTCCTCCTGACTCTGGTATTTCTTTTTTCTCTCTGTGTTTATATATTAATGAGGACACCCACTCTTTATACTTTTTCCTTTCTTCAGAAGAAGAGCTCAACCTCTACAGTAGTAGCAACAAAAACAGAAAAGTCACTAGTAAAGAAATAGTGAGAGAGACGGTTGCACGAGAGAAGGGCGAATGGGTTATTTTTATTGGGGAAGATAGTGAGGTGCCAGGTTGCTGATTTGAAAAGCAAATATTATAAAAGGATAGGATTAACAATTATGAATGGCCGTTGTTAAAAAGTCAAACTTTTTGATAATGTGTATCGCGCACCAGAGAACTCGGTTGATACCTCAATTGTGAGTGACATCAGATAGATGCTCCGCCATGTGTTGCGCATCAAGCTCAGTCAGCCGAGTCTCCTGTTGATACCCTAACAGGAGATGATTCGGATCCCTGACTTGTAGAGTCCTAAATCCTATCTAATAGTTGTTTGTTATTTTCCATAAATACAAGTTACAAGGAGAGGAGCACACAAAAAACATACTCTTTTCTTGACACATCGATTCTCTTCATCTTCTCTTATTTTTCTATTTTGTTACAACAGTTATCTTGACATCGTGGGAGCTATGAAGCATGGATTTGGACACATGTCCCACGAGATAGACGACTGATATAAGTCCATGTGTCTCTTCTCGTTGACTGCCTTTATTGTGGTCCTAACGCTGCGAGAAGTATATCATTGCAGCCGAGACCATGACGGCTAGGAAAGACCCTAAATGAGGTGGCTTGGAGAGGAAAGATGTCGGGAAAGGACGGTAGAGAAACCCGAGGGGATTCGAGAAAAAAAACGCTTAGACAAAAGCTCAGGTTGGCAAAAGAGCCCTACCAAGACATTCGACACCTACACTCCCCTCACACATAGGAGGTTCGACATACTGAGGCAAATCAGAAAACAACTGAGTTAAATGGATTAAGGTGGTGGCCCAAACCTCAGCCAGGGGTGGGCCGATTTGGCAGACCAAATTTTAGTAATGTTCCATCAAAGTCGATTTGTCAGCAAACTCCAAGAAGGACACCTCAGGCAGATAAGCTCAGGTTTCCCCGACCAAGAAGCAAGCCAGGCTAAAAGGACCGAGGCGGTAGCTGTAGAATCCCAATTTTGTTGTCCCAGAATTGCATTTGACGGTGATGAACAATCCTCAACATGTTCCTTTGAGCTTGATTTTTCCAGTGGAAAAGGCCCCATGATCACTGGTGTGCTATGGATTGTGTCAACAATCCTACTTACTAAATGACCAAATTACCCCTGATAGGGTTGACCAAGTCAACGCCCGATTGTTCAACCTAGGACCCCCCCTGACTAAGGCTGTGTTTGATATCATTTTTGTTTTTGATTTTTGTTCAAATTTATAGTTTTGAAAGGGTTTGGCATAATTTATGAGTGCTATTTATGAAAAATAAAAATAAAAACAAGTCAAAATTCAAAAAGAGGTCTCAACCTCTTTTTGATTTTTGGTCAAAAATTATTTTTGTTGTGTTTTGCACAAAACACTTAAAACATGTGTTAAAATAAAGGGTTAAAAAAGTAATTTAGTTTATTTTTATAAAACCACCCCAAATCAAACCCTCAAACACTCTTCTCGTTGACGAACAGAAGTAAAGCACAGAGACGCAGACCTGCAACTTCGTCCTAGAGACGGTTCTGACGGCGACGACGACGACGACAATCATTCCAACGGAGGCGACGTCGTTTCTCCAAAGACGGTTCCTGGTTTGATTTCTTTCCATAATCCCTTGACAGAGGAAGAGAAATAGACGCTCCATGATAGGGGAAGAGGAAAACTTTCAAAATCATTTTTAGACATAGTATGCAAAATCTGTTTTTTATTCTACCATCTATTTTTATTATAGCTACCAAACAACATTTTATTTTTGAACAAAAATCATTTTGAAAATGATTTTTGTTAAATAGATAAAAAACAAAAACAAAAATGATACCAAACATAACCTAATAGTAGGTGGTTTTCCAATGGTGGTTCAAAAATCTTTGTGATTCCCAGGTTGACACTGAGAGGGGGGGTGAATCAGTACCCACTAAAATTCTTCCCAACTATGTGAGGTCTGTCCCTACTGATTGAACACTGCTGCCTTGAGCTGTCTGTCTTAGCTGTGCTGCCTTGAGCTGACTAGTTCACACATCTGTTCATTTACACATTTCATGTAACACACCATGCCACACACCTACAGGTATCCATACCAGAGGCTTGGCCTACCTAGTGTGTACACCCAGACCTGCAACCCATGCACTTCACATATACAACAAAATATTCACAACCACAAGGCACACCATATAACGTGGTTCACCTATCACACACTGTGATGGCTACTCCACGGGGCAATACCTTAACTAGGGTTTCGTATTATACCCAATACGCTACTTCAATAGTTTTTCTGCTGCTACAACAACTTGGTGCTACCACCAATGTAATCCAAGCTGCAACTTGGAATTCTGGGCAACGACCCTCAATCCTGTCAAGCCCCAACTTGACAGGTTACAATGAAATTGAAATGTAATGTATACAAATCCTTCCCAACATAATGAATCTCACAATGCAAGGTTTGCGTGCGTGATTACCTTCCCAGCGTGAACACAGCAAGGTTGGTACTCACAAAATAGATGTTTCAAGCTCTCCAATAGTGATAGATACGCTTCGTTAGTAGAATGAAACTCCGACATTCTTCCAATGCATCTCGCACACCATCATTCACATCAAGCTATCATTCACACTCACACTTCACTCCAAACTGCTCAAATACTCATGTGTATCAGATGGAAGAAGGTGGAGAATGATTTCTTCTTCAAAGAAAGCCCCAAATCATACTTTTCCCCAAAACCTATAGCTGAGCTCTTCAAAAACCAGGTTTCTTCGTTCTAACAGGTTCTACTCGGAGAGAGAAAATCATGAGCTTTTGAATCACCTCAATTTGAGCTCGGACGGCCAAGATATGGCCATTTGAAGTTCGGCCGATCAGATTATTCCAAATGGAATCTTCTGGACTGATTCCATGCAGCGCGAAGCACCGTAGCGCGCCCTCCTCTGACCCACCGTACACCATTGTCGAGTTTTGATTGGCGGAGAAAGAATCAAATGAATCAGACCATTGGATCGGTCAGTAAACGGCTGGATCTCCTCTAGACCGTCAGATCGGTCAGATCCCGCTGCCTCATTGTGGCATTTCAGCGAACAGATGATGCGCGCGGCTGCCTGCTGTGCACTCGACTGGTGCTGTGCACTCGGCTACCTGCTGTGTGCTCGGCTGGTGCTGGCCTCCCAAAGTGGGACCCACCTGGTCCCCACTCTCTCTCCTCTTTCTCTCTCCTCCATTTTCTCTCTCTTCTTTCTTGGACTTTCTTATCAACTTTCTTCAATGGTTCTCTCACATCATGTCTACCAGTTGCCAACAATGACAACCTTAACTTGGTCAAGGTTCCAACAATCTCCCCCTTTGGAATTGTTGGCAACCCATATTACATCAGATGACTGCACACACCCTTTGCACACATCCTTTCTCCCCCTTTGACAACAAGTTTCAAAGGACATATAAACAAAAATACTCCCCCTTCATATGAACTCCCCTTACATAGCCTCACCTGTAGGAGTGCCCACCGCATCTTTCCAATCCTACAGATGAAAAGTGATGCTATGTAGGCATCAACTCCCCCTGCACATGTGCTATCTACCGTGTGCCGAGAGTCACCACTCCTAGCTGGTCTTTGAGTTTCTCAAAAGAGTCCAATGGAAGAGCCTTGGTGAAGATGTCTGCCACCTGGTCTGCTGTAGGAACAAAATCCAGTCTCACTTCCCCTTCAAGCACCTTGTCCTTGAAATAATGATATCTTATATCAATGTGTTTGGTTCTTGAGTGTTGCACTGGATTCTTGGAGATGTTAATTGCACTCATGTTGTCACATTTCATGATCACTGGCTCCACATTAGTAACACTGAAATCTGACATCTGTCTTTTCATCCAGATTACTTGAGTGCATGTAGCTGCCGCTGCTATGTACTCTACCTCTGCTGTAGATAAGGAAACAGATTCCTGTTTCTTGCTGTGCCATGCTACGAAGCTCTCTCCCAAAAAGAATGCACCACCACTAGTGCTCTTTCTGTCATCAATGCTACCAGCCCAGTCTGCATCTGCAAATGCTGTCAAAGTGAAACTTCTAATCTTTGGATACCACAATCCATAGTCTGTTGTGCATTTCAAATATATGAGTATTCTCTTCACTACCATCAGATGAGTCTCCTTTGGGCAAGCCTGGAATCTGGCTACCAGGCAAACTGCTTGCAAAATATCAGGCCTTGAAGCTGTCAAATACAGTAAACTGCCAATCATTGACCTATACAATGTCTGATCAACTGTTGGTGAATCATCTTCTGAGCTCAGCTTGATATTCACTGTCATTGGTGTCCCTACTAGTTTACAGTCCTCCATCACAAATTTCTTCAACATCTCCTGAGTATACTTCATTTGAGAGATGAAGATGCCATTTTGCCTCTGCTGAACTTGTAGACCCAAAAAATAGGATAACTCCCCTAGCATAGACATCTCAAACTCTGTCCTCATTTTCTCAGCAAATTTTTTACATAGCTTGTCACGATGTCCTCCAAAGATGATGTCATCCACATAGACCACAACTACTAGCTGACTACTATCTTCTGTCATGACATACAGATTGCTGTCCACTATTCCCCTTCGCAAACCCAATTGATGCAAATAAGTGTCCAGCCTTGAATACCAGGCTCTTGGAGCTTGCTTCAACCCATATAAGGTCTTCTTCAGTTTGCACACCTTATTGCCATCATCACAAAGCTGAAAACCCTCAGGTTGCTCAACATACACTTCTTCTTCAAGATTACCATTTAAAAATACAGATTTGACATCCATTTAGTACACCTTGAAACCTTTGTGAGCTGCCAGAGCTAAGAACATCCTGATGGACTCAAGTCTAGCCAATGGAGCAAAAGTCTCCTCAAAGTCAATTCCTTCCACTTGGGCATAACCTTTACACACCAGTCTGGCCTTGTTTCTGACCACCTTTCCATCTTCATTCAACTTATCCTGAAGACCCATTTTGTGCCAATTACATTTTTGTCTGTTGGTCTTGGAACTAACTCCCATGTGTTATTCTTTTCAATTTGATCAAGCTCTTCATTCATGGCTTTCATCCAGTTCTCATCCTTGCCAGCCTCATATACAGTCTTGGGTTCAACTTCTGACAATAAAGAAAAAGTAGCTGTCTTCATTTTCCTGGTTTGCATCCCAGCATTGGGATCTCCAATTACTTGATGATTTGGATGAATCCTTAACCATTTGTTGTCCTTTGGTCTTCCATCCTTTTGCATTTCCACCTCAACCTCTTGTAATTCTGATTCTATTTCTGATTGTTGTCCCTTTTCAGCTGCCCCTGTTTCATTATCTTCAAGTTCTTCAAACACTGTACTTTCTGGCTCAGCTCTCTTGGAGTAGGGTAATTGTTCATCAACTCTGACATCAGAACTTTCAACCACCCTGTTTAGTCTCTTGTTGTAACATCTGTAAGTCTTGCTTTTGAAAGAGTATCCTAAAAATATACCTTCATCAGCTCTGTCATCAAACTTGCCAAGATTCTCTTCCTTACTCTTGATGTAACACTCTGAACCAAAAACCCTGAGATACTTCACTGTAGCTTTCCTCCCAAACCACAATTCATAAGGTGTTTTGTTCTCATGAGGCCTTAGTAGACATTTGTTGGTGATATGCACTGCAGTATAGATGCCTTCTCTCCATAAATGTTTTGATGTGTTGTTTTCTGCCATCATAGTTCTAGCCATTTCTTGCACTGTTCTGTTCTTTCTTTCAACCACTCCATTCTGCTGAGGTGTTCTGGCTGCTGAATGTTGAATTCTGATCCCACTTTCATTGCAAAATTTGGTGAATTCATTCCATGTAAATTCTTTGCCTTGATCAGACCTTAAACACTTAATTGTGTTTCCTGTCTCATTTTCCACTCTCTTCTTGAATGCTTTGAACTTGTCAAGAGCTTCAGTTTTGTCCTTCAGAAACATCACCCAGGTCATCCTAGAGTACTCATCAATAAATAAGATAAAGTACCTTTCTCCTCCAATGGCTTGGGTTTTCATGGGTCCACATAAGTCTTTGTGAATTAGGTCAAGTGGTTTGCTGACATGAAACTCCTTTGACTTGTATGTTGCTCTTGCCTGCTTTCCTTTCTGACATGGTCCACATACATGATTTTCTGGAACCTTCAAAATGGGAAGATCTCTCACTAACTCTTGTCTACTTATCTTGGCAAGGTTCTTGAAATTTATGTGCCCCAGCCTTCTGTGCCACAGCCAGTTCTCATCATCCTGACTCATCAAACATTTGTTGTCATTTGTCTCTGAGAGAACATATAAGTTGCCTCCAGTTCTGACTCTATGTGCCACAGTCTTTCCTTTTGCAATACTTTTAACTGCACAACCATTTTTAGTGAAAGTCACTTCATTACCCTGATCACAGATCTGACTAACACTCAGAAGATTATGTTTTAGGCCATTGACATACAATACATTATGAGATTTCAATTTTCCACTATTGATGTTAACAATTCCTCTTCCTTCAATTCTTGCACCATCATTATTTCCAAATCTAACTGATCCACTTTCTTCAATATTTAGACTTGAGAAAATTTCTTTATTGCCTATCATGTGAGTGGAGCATCCACTATCAAGAATCCATGGCAAGGGCCTACTGTTGGCCTTAAAGGCCGCCTGCACAATGAAGGATGTATTATTTTTCTTCTTGTTTTTCTCAACCCATATTGCATTTTCTTTCACTGTAATGGGTTTTCTAACTCTTTCCTCCATAGCCCTTTCTTCTCTCTGAGCTTGTCTCCTGGGGGGATTTCTTCTGACATTCCTTCTAGGTTGTCTTTGAGATGGAAGGATGGTTTGGCAATATCTGGCTATGTGTCCAAACTTTTGACACCTGAAGCATTCAATTCTGTCTTCAACTAAAGGTGCAAATCTATTTCTGCTTGTAAGTACTGGCTGTATGATTTGTCTTCTGCACTTTACAACTCTATGTCCATAACCATTACACCCATAGCAGTATCCTTTGAAACTATCTCCTTTCTTGAATTTATTTACTGTTGTGAAACCTTCTTTGTCAGTGTTGTTCTTCAAATAATTTTCAGCACTTGACTTCTTTTGTTTTGCCTTAACAAAAACAATGGGGTCCTCAGCAAACCCTTTACCCTTAGTTTTCTCTATCCTCTGCTCTTCATATCCAAGTCCTGTCTTATTATGAGAGGATCTTTGATAACTTAAGATTTCATCAAGCACATTTTCTTCTTCTTCAGTCTCTTGGTCAGACACCAATGGAGATGAGGTAGTAGCTTCCTTGTAACTTTTCTTTTTCTTAATACACTCTACAAGCTCTGTTTCTAATCTCAGAATTTCTTCCTCAAGCTTTACACACTCATTTGTTTTTAAGGATAGAGCATTTTCGAGATCATTTTCAGTCTTCTTTAATTCTTCATTTGAGATTTTCAAAGTACTTATGAGCTCAGTTGTTTCATTGTACTTGTCATTTAATCTTTTGTTTTTCTTCCTTTCATCTCTGAGATCTGTAAGGGCTGAGTATAGTTCAACTTCAAGATTGGCCTCATCCTCAAGATCATCCTTCCCTTTGGCAGCTTCATTGTTCTCAAGCATTTCATCAAATCTGACCATGAACAGAGTCTCACAGTCATCTTCCTCTTCTGACTCATCTGAGGATTGATTCTTCTTGGTCAACAGACTTCTCCTTTTTGGTATGAATTTTCTTTTACCTTTCTTGTCATGACTCTCCTTGGGGTCTTCATCATCAGAGTCATATACTCTTCCTTTCTTTTGACATTTTGATGCAAAGTGTCCTAGTCCTCCACAGTTGAAACATTTCAGTGTTGACTTTCCTTTGTATTTATCACTTCTCTTCTTAAGCCTTCTGGCAAGATAGGCTATCAATTCATCATCTGAGTCATCAGACTCACTAATCTCTTTTGCTTTTGATTTTTCACTTGATTCTTTGATCTTCAACTTTCTCATGGCTTCAAAAGCTGCTTCCTTCTCTGTAGGGATTTCATCAACCATTCTCATTTCATAGGTCGTCAGAATACCATGTAAATCATCAGTGGTCAGGGAATCCAAGGTGTCCATCTCTTCAAGCACAGATACCTTGGCATTATATAGCTTGGGCAAGGTCCTTAGGATTTTCTTGACAACATGTATCTCCTTTATCTCTTCATCCAATGCTCTGATTGCATTTGTGATGCCATTCACCCGGTTGAGATAGAACTCAATGGTTTCTCCTTCAGACATCTTCAGACTCTCAAACTGAGATCTCAGATTTGTAACTTAGCCTCTTTTATCTTGTTATCTCCTTCATGCACACTTTTTAGCTTGTCCCAAATTTCTTTGGAGGTAGGACAGCTGATAACTCTGGTGAGCTCATTGCTAACAAGAGATGTTAGAAGGGTTGTGACTGCTTTGGCTTCATTTTTCTTTTTTTTCATTTCTACTGCATCTGTGATGTCTTCTGTGGGATGTGTGTATCCATTCTTTACTGCCAGTCAGACTCCATAGCCTTGAGATATAAGATATGCTTCCATCCTGACTTTCCATACACTGTAGTTTGATCCGTCAAACAGAGGAGTTCTTTCATGCCTGTGGTTATCTTCATTGAATGCCATTTTTGCAACCTCTCGCTTCTGCCTGTACCCAAAGTTGTTAGTCTTCCTCCCTGGGGAACTCAGCTCTGATACCAATTGTGATTCCCAGGTTGACACTGAGAGGGGGGTGAATCAGTACCCACTAAAATTCTTCCCAACTATGTGAGGTCTGTCCCTACTGATTGAACACTGCTGCCTTGAGCTGTCTGTCTTAGCTGTGCTGCCTTGAGCTGACTAGTTCACACATCTGTTCATTTACACATTTCGTGTAACACACCATGCCACACACCTACAGGTATCCATACCAGAGGCTTGGCCTACCTAGTGTGTACACCCAGACCTGCAACCCACGCACTTCACATATACAACAAAATATTCACAACCACAAGGCACACCATATAACGTGGTTCACCTATCACACACTGTGGTGGCTACTCCACGGGGCAATACCCTAACTAGGGTTTCGTTTTATACCCAATACGCTACTTCAATAGTTTTTCTGCTGCTACAACAACTTGGTGCTACCACCAATGTAATCCAAGCTGCAACTTGGAATTCTGGGCAACTACCCTCAATCCTGTCAAGCCCCAACTTGACAGGTTACAATGAAATTGATATGTAATGTATACAAACCCTTCCCAACATAATGAATCTCACAATGCAAGGTTTGCGTGCGTGATTACCTTCCCAGCGTGAACACAGCAAGGTTGGTACTCACAAAATAGATGTTTCAAGCTCTCCAGTAGTGATAGATACGCTTCGTCAGTAGAATGAAACTCCGGCATTCTTCCAATGCATCTCGCACACCATCATTCACATCAAGCTATCATTCACACTCACACTTCACTCCAAACTGCTCAAATACTCATGTGTATCAGATGGAAGAAGGTGGAGAATGATTTCTTCTTCAAAGAAAGCCCCAAATCATACTTTTCCCCAAAACCCGTAGCTGAGCTCTTCAAAAACCAGGTTTCTTCGTTCTAACAGGTTCTCCTCGGAGAGAGAAAACCGTGAGCTTTTGAATCACCTCAATCGGAGCTCGGACGGCCAAGATATGGCCATTTGAAGTTCGGCCGATCAGATTATTCCAAATGGAATCTTCTGGACTGATTCCATGTGGCACGAAGCACCGTAGCGTGCCCTCCTCTGACCCACCGTACACCGTTGTCGAGTTTTGATTGGCGGAGAAAGAATCAAATGAATCAGACCGTTGGATCGGTCAGTAAACGGCGGGATCTCCTCTGGACCGTCAGATCGGTCAGATCCCGCTGCCTCATTGTGGCATTTCAGCGAACAGATGATGCGCACGGCTGCCTGCTATGCACTCGGCTGCCTGCTGTGCGCTCGGCTGGTGCTGGCCTCCCAAAGTGGGACCCACATGGTCCCCACTCTCTCTCCTCTTTCTCTCTCCTCCATTTTCTCTCTCTTCTTTCTCTCTCTTCTTTCTTGGACTTTCTTATCAATTTTCTTCAATGGTTCTCTCACATCATGTCTACCAGTTGCCAACAATGACAACCTTAACTTGGTCAAGGTTCCAACAATCTTTCTGCGGGAAACTTGGCGGAGTGTTCCACCCATTAAAAAAGCACCCTCAGCTTAGGAATTTTTTTTATTTCCTCAAAGCAGTTTGTTTAGAATACTACAGCTTACTGCAAACAAAATGATATAACAGTATTCGAGCACAGTGAATAAATTATTCTGTGTGAGAAATCCACCTGAGAATGAAGGCCTGGAAAACATTCACAGAATGAAGGAACCAAACCTGATCCTAGGAAAATAAATAACAAACGGAAAATAGAAAGATAAAGGAAAGTGGCACGATGAGATTTCAATATTCTATTGCTCTATTGCAAAATAAAGCAAAACGTTCTACATCCTCACTTCTGTGTGCTAGAAAATATATTCAGACTGACCACAGGAAAACAAGTCTGATCTATTACAAAAGAAAAATAGTGTAATGTACAATTTTCAGTCATCAAAGGAGATAAAGAAAAGCACAGAAGGGGAAAATCAACAGACAAAAAAAAAATCAAAACCTGAAGTAAAACAGTATCGACAGTAACAACTACTCAAAAAATGCAAACTTTAGAACACCTTCACAGTTCATTCAATTATGAATTCTTTCATAGAAGTAGGACTGTAGAGGAGGTCAAATGATTTGCTGCCAAGACTGTCTTTCAGGATTGTGATCTGGCCCTCTTTCATAAGAATATCTTCATCAAGAGCTTCTATCTTCTTCATCAATAAGTTAACTTCAGAGTTTAGCAACATGGTCTTCTCACTGTATTGTTTCACTTCCTCCCACATCAAATCTCGCTCCTCGGAAACTTTTGGCAATATACCCTTTGTAATCGTTAACTCCTTCGTGCATTCTTGCAGGTCACATTTAAGCTGGTTTATGCTTTCATCCTTCCTAAGCATCTGTTTATTACACAGCAATGGTTTAATTATAAACAGCACAATATATAGGAAAGAAAGGGGGGGAAACTAGTTAGGAAAAAGCATGGGCAAAGTAACTGTCAATAGTCATGGTTTGGTAACAACCATTGACCAAAGAGTAATACAATACAGCAAAAAAGTTCTCTTTCTAACAAATAAATAGATTTTCTTGGTAAACTGAAAGGGGATTTAAATGGAAAACCATTCAAGAATAGACCCAGGACAAAAAGTGAGCTCTCAAAACTGCTGAAACTCTAGCAAAACAATACCAATAAGGAGAAAAGGCACTGCCACAGGTAGTATAGCAATACAAGCAAGAAGAAACGAAAAATAAGAAGCCAAAATAAAAGGGGTTAAGTGTAGAAAGAGAAGAACAAGAAACCAAGAATCATAAGCAAGATGCCCACAATGATAAAATTGTACCAAATCCCAGATAAAAAGCTAAAACACACACATCAAACCATTAGACCTTCAACATTAACAGTTATTCTTTCTCCTTCAATAACTAAGACAAAAAAATTAATTGCAGTTTCTTAACAAGGAGTAAAGGAGGAACTTTAAAGATTTTACTGCAGCTGCAAATAGATTGGAAAAGGTCGGGGAAAATACAGTCAAGTTCCTATTCCCCTATCCAACTCTATAACAGTGGAAAAAAAAATTTCATCGGCATCGTCTATAGGTAATGAATACAAAATGTTTATGTATGCCAATATCTCAATTTATTTGATCCAGGAATATCTTCAGGTTAAAGCAAAAGATATTATTTGGATTTTAAGGGTTGGTCTCATCAGTAGTAGTTCCTCCAATCGCTTAGAATTAGAAAACCTTTAATACCATGTAAGCTTTGATAGCAGTTGAACTGATTCAATAACCTTTGTTGCTATGGAATGTCCAAATCAAAAAGGGCATGGTTTCAGTTTTTTATATTTGTTTATTTTATACTTAATTAGTTATATTTCAGTTTTTCAAGATAGGAAATCTGGTTAAGTTGGGGTGACGAGAATTTAGTGATTAAGTTTATTCAGTGAGGAATGCAGGTCCTTGGTATAATTCTCTACAGATTTTATATCCTCGGGAATCAGGAAAATACACTGACCCTGTGCCCTTTCTCCTAATTCCACTAGACATCTTTGAAGAAGACCTAAATGGGGCTAACTTAAAATCCATCCGTGGGACTTTATTATTCATCAACGAATATGGCAGCACATGCCAAACTTGCAAAAGCAAGATCACACATGCTTATTTTTTGTTTCTTAGATTAAATGAAAATGGTAATTGGTGCAAAGCTAGGGTTTGACAATTAATTTTGAGCCTTAGCCTTACAATAGGATCTTTACACCAGTCCCAATAACAGATCAATAACCAGGAAATCAGCAATAGAAACTTATCTTTTCTGGTCAATCCGACCGCTGTTTCATCAAGCAATTCTGGTTGAGTGAAGCTTCATATGGGTATGCAACCATGCTGAAAGATGAAGTCAATCCGACCATGGGTTTGGGCGTTATGATCACTTCTAGCTGCTGCGGTTCAGGTTTCCTGCATAGAAACTGAAACCTGTACTTGGTGGTTTTGATGTGCTTGCCAATGTGAGGGGTGTAGCTTGATCTCCACTTGATGTAGATAGTTGGAAGTAACCTTCTAGAAGAGGAGTAGATCTTCAACTTTAGCAAGGAGCAATAGACCAAATGCGGCAGGACCTGGGTTGGAAACCATAATTGGTCCACTAATGGGCCCACTCAATATTGTAGAAGCTTTAATTGAACAAACAGTGGCAATTTTGTAATTAACCAGAACTATGTAATAACTTTTGATGAACAAACAGACCCTTAGGACTAAACTAGAAATAGAATTAAAGGTGAGGACTAAACTTGGAAGGAGGGAATAAAATAGGACAACAGAATTCTATATAAAGTCGAGGGTAATTCTGGAAAGAAGCAAATAAAAAAATAAAAGCAAATCGTGACTTGAGGCTGTCTTAACCCAACACTCATCAACTCCAATACCCAACCATAGAAGGAAGTATGTAAGACAAACAGATTCTGGCGGTAGGAGCAAGAAGAGGTAAGTTGCAGGTTTTGGGTTTTAATGTGGGAAGTATTTCTGGTCATGGGTTTAGGGGGTTTAGGACCTTCAGGTCGCCCATGGGAGGAGTACTCACGCCCAGAATTGTAGGGGAAGAGGGAAAGGGGTGAGAAAGATAGAGGGGCTTTTGTTAGCCTGGAGCTACCACCCAGAACAGGGAAGCATAAAGAAGAAAGAAGAAGCATGAAGGGAGAAGGAGGGGGAACCTGCCCAAGGGGGGGGAGGAAGCTATCCCTGATCACAGAGGCAAGAGAGAGAGAGAGAGAGAGAGAGAGGGAGCCGCAGCTCGCAAACAACTTCACAGGCCACGCAGGCACTCAAACTCAACAATCAATTTATTCTTCAACTCTGAAAATAAAACTCCTATTATATGTACTTTTAAAGAAAAAAGTTTCCTAAACTAATTGAAATAAGTTTAGTAACTAAATAACATCTCTATAGAATAAAATCTCTAATACAATAAAATCTCTAATCAAAATAAAAGTCATAAGTAAGGAAACTTAAAATTGAAATCCTCCTATTCTAAACTCAACTAAATTAAATCCCTACCAACCCTGTCCAGACCAAATGGTTGGGTTTAGACCAGTTCTGGTTTGGCTTGGGTAGTCAAAGCGGCTCATGTTGGTCCATCCACGAGTAAGCTACTGCATCAACTCTCCACTTAAAAGAATTCGACTATGTCGAGTCTGGATAAGGACCAAGAAGGCCATCAAATGAAAAGCACTGGAGCAAAACTGATTCAGCAATCTTCTTAAGCTTGATGGCGTGAAGATCCTTTGTCGGAACAAGTTGCATCTCAAGCCCACCATGTTTGAAGGAGTAAGTGTTCTCGTATCCATCATGTTGAACCTTACTATCAAACAACAAAGGGCGGCCAAGGAGGATGTGACAGATTTTCCAGGGTAGTATGTCACACTGAACTGTATCGACCAACCCGCTGATTGAATAGGTAAGCAAACACCTCTCATGAACCATAAGATTGGTGTTATGTATCCAAGCAACCTTGCAAGGGTGTGGGGGTGGCTTTGTCTTCAAGCCCAATTTGCAAACAGCATCTTCAAAAACCACATTGGCGCAACTGCCAATGTCAATGATCATCGTGCATAGAGAGTCATTGCATCTTACCCTAGTCTAGAAAATATTGTTGCGACATCAATCGTCCTCATTAGATATATTATGCATAGCCAAGAGAGAGCGAAAGACGTAGAAAGGTTGAGTCTCGTGATCCATGTCACTGTCGTCGTCATCACTAGTTGGCTCAGTCATCAAGTAGACTATCTCATTCTTATGTTGCTCCTCTGATGTGGTGGCCATGAGTTCTTCCTTATGGGCAAAGGCGACTAGGCAATTAGGGCAATGAGAGGAGAAGTGACCAAAATCCTTACATGTGTAGCATTGGATCACAACTCTTGGTTTTAGAGGGGGTTTATCAGATGCACGCCGAGGCAGAGAATATGGACAATTCGGCCATGAAGATGCCATACTAGACCCACTTTCTTGGGGCTTATGAAAAAGCTTCTTTGGTGGTGGAGTTTGTCTGATAGAACTATTACCTTTTTGGAAAGCTCTGCCGATTGTTTGGCCGCTTTAAATTTTCCTCAACCTGATAGGCAACTTGTACCGTGTCCTCCATCGTATGCAGTCAATTGAAGCCAAGGAAGCACTAATCTATGGGTGCAAGCGGTTACAGAAGTCTACCAAGACATCTTCATCCCAGTCAAAATCTGACCGAGTGGCCAAGTAGTAAAATCGGGCCACATATTCTTCAACGGTCATATTTCCTTACCTCAATTATGCAAACTTGAGGTGCATCCGTTTTTTAAAGTCAAAGGTAGGAATCGCTGGTTCAGTGTCGTATGCATCTCCGTCCAAGTACTTATCTCACCAATGTCGCGAGTCTGATTTTGCCTCTGATATTTAATTAACTAGACTCGTGCTATGCCCTTCAATTTAGCTTCTGCAAACATTAATTTTCTAGCCTCAGACAGTCAGTACCATTTGCAAATTATCTCCAAACTATGGAGCTAATCAAGGTACTCCTCCAGAGTTTGGTCTCCGTATAAATAAGTACATCCAGTCGTGCTCCTTTGTCGTCACTAAAAATTTCTCCATATCGACCAACTCCATATGGTGGTGGTGGTGATATATGATGGAATGGTGATGGTAGTGGTGATGAGGATACGTTGGGAGGTGAAACTTGTGGGATGGAGTTGGAGGAATCCCCAGGCATGAGACTCTTACCTTTCTCGCCCGTACCAATATGTCAATAGAAGTCTGCATAGCTATCATTACATCTCGGAAGGATGCAAAAGTGGAATCTATCCCATCAATCTGTTTCAATAAATTGGCAATGTCCGCATCAGTTTCCTCTTTGTAAGTGTTAACACGTGACAGAAGCTCATTGTTACTTAACATGATGGGTAGGATATTCGCTCTGATACCAATTGATGTGGGACCTGGGTTAGAAAACCCTAATTGGTCCACTAATGGGTCCACCCAATATTGTAGAAGCTTTCATTGGACAAACAGTGGCAAATTCGTAATTGACCAGAACTATGTAATTACTCTTGATGAACTAAACTGGAAATAGAATTAAAGGTGAGGGCTAAACTTGGAAGGAGGGAATAAAATAAGACAAAATAGAATTCTATATAAAGTCAAGGGTAATTCTGGAAAGAAGCAAATCGTAACTTGAGGTTGTCTTCAACCTCGAGCCAAAACATGGAAGCAGTAAACCAGATTTGCTTGGAGAAAGAGAGAGAACTCTGTCAATTGGTCACCAATTGGTCTCAGATTTCAGGGAACAATTTGCTACACTCAGCCCTACTTAACCCAACACTCATCAACTCCAATACCCGACCATAAAAGGAAGTCTATAAGACTGAAACAGATTATGACGGTAAGAGAGGGAAGAAGCAAGTAGTAGGTTTTGGGTTTTAATGTGGGAAGTATTTCTGGTCATGGGTTTTGGGAGTTTAGGTCGCCCATGGGAGGAGTACTCACGCCTAGAATTGTAGGGGAAGAGGGAGGGTGAGAGAGATCGAGGGGCTTTTGTTGGACTGGAGCTACTGCCTAGAACAGGGAAGCATAAAGAAGAAAGAAGAAGCAGGAAGGGAGAAGGAGGGGGAACCTGCCCAAGGGGGGGAGCTATCCCTGACGGCAGAGGCGAAGAGGAGAGAGAGAGAGAGAAAAGGGGGGAGGAGGAGGAGGAGGAGGAGAAGGAGAGGAGGAGCCGCAGCTCGCAAACAACTTCACAGGCCACACAGGCACTCAAACCCAATCAATTTATTTTTGAACTCTAAAAATAAAACTCTTATTATAAGTACTTTTAAAGGAAAAAGTTTCCTAAAGTAATCATAGTTGTCAAGGCGACAAGGCGATCCAAGGCATTCCTAGTGTATTTTTTTTATTTCTAAAATATTAATGCTATATTAATGTTTATATTATATGCAACATTCTACATATCAACATTTAAGACATAACTTAATTAACATGAGAAAACCAACAATGCAACAAATAAAGAGTTAAGTAGGCAACACATTTTTATTACTAACATTTACGTACTTCTAACAAATTTGACCGGAGCGTAACTCCTTTAATATAGTTCAGATTCAAGTAATCATGAATTCGTTGCAAAGCTAGCATAATCAGCTTTCTAACAAATCCGAGATTGCTTGAATCCGAGTTATAATGAAAGAATTATACTCCGGACAAACCTTGTTTGGAATACGCGAATAATGTTTAAAGTTGTCTAAATGTAAATTAATTTTTGGGCATCAAAGCAAGAGATTATTTTGGCACGCTCTTAGTTTTTAGTGATGCTTTACTCTAATAAGATTTATGGAATTTTTATATTTGAAAAAAAACCTAGCATTTGGAAGTTAAAAATCGTCCCCGCACCCAAAAATACAGTTTTTGTTCTTGAACTAAAGGGTTGACTTTTTATCCTTTTGGAATTTAAATTTTAAACTATTTTATTGGATTCAAATGGGGGGTATTTGCTTATTTATGAATAATATCTAAATAAATGAAATATAAAATTAAAGAAACATTTACTTAAATGATATTAGTCTTAAATAAATACTGTCTGATAAGTGTTGTTCCTGAAAGCAAAAAAAGACACATTGAAAACAAGGCAGTTGCCCAGGGTAATAAGGCGCCCTGGTGCCCAGGTTTACAAAATCCGTCCGGAAGCCTAGGCTACGCCTTCACAACTATGAAAGTAATTGAAATAAGTTTAGTAACTAAATAATATCTCTATAGAATAAAATCTCTAATCAAAATAGAAGTCATAAGTAAGGAAACTTAAAATTGAAATCTTCTTATTCTAAACTCAACTAAATTAAATCCCTACCAAACCTGTCCAGACCAAAAGGTGGCTTGGGTTTGGACCATTCTGGTTTGGCTTAGGTAGCCAAAGCGGCACATGTTGGTCCATCCACAAGTAAGTTGCTACATAACCAAAGGTTGCAACAACCAATAGGGGAAGAAAAGAGGAATCAGTATAACCGATGGGAAATTATGGGGAATAGGTGAAGAGTGCTAAAATCGATGAAGAAAGAAATGGTAGGGGTTGCGACTGACTCTCACAGCCTAGAGACCCAGCTTGTAAACATTGCAAGCAAAGCCTTTAATTTTCCAAAACTTCTTAAACCTTATATATGCATTCATATATATATATATATATATATATATATATATAGAGAGAGAGAGAGAGAGAGAGAGAGAGAGAGTTGTCTAGGAATACTAATAGGAAAGTAAAACTGGTCAATTCTCTCCTTGTTGACACACTAGCGAAGAGACAAGTCCAATCTTGCCTTCTGAAAACTTTACAAGAGAAGAAAATCTCATATTTCAAACTTTCCTAAATTGAAAATAGAAGCTTTCAAAATAGAAACTATTTACTTAGGCAAGTAACTAACAATAACAATAATTAATTTAGGAAACAACTAAACATAGAAAATATATAGATAGTGGGGGAGATCCCCTCGTGGACAGCTGGCCAATAGCTAGCCACTAGCCGCAGGGGGCCTAGCTGGCTTGGCTGCTGATGAGGTCGTCCCTTCCACTTGACTAGGAATAAATTGACAGTCGCCACCATTCTGAGTCAAAGGGTATTTATGGTCAAGGATGTCTTCAATTTCATCAGTTGGTGGGGCCACAAATTGGGGAAGTCACAAGGCATGCTCCGTGTCACCTTCATCAGGTGATGGCCCCTGTAGAGAGTCAAATCCGCTACAATGAAGATGTTAATGGCCATGTCCAGTGGTAGCTCAAGGACGTAGGCATTTGTACTGATCCTCTTCAGCACTTTGTATGGACCCATCTTTCAAGGGTGGAGTTCTGTGGTTGCACCAGAAGTGAAGTGCTCAGGGGTAATCCGAACCATAACCATATCACCAGGATGGAATTCCACAAAACGGCGATGACGATCCGCATTGGCTTTGTAAACATCATTGCTAAGGGCAATTCGCCGTCACACGTATACCTCTGTAATATGCCGAATAAACTCATCCACCTCAATGCTAACACCCACATGGGAGGGACAAGGTACAAGACCAATAGGTTGCTTTAGTTGTATACCAAGAACAATCTCGAATTGAGTACGGCCTGTCATACAATTTACGAAACTATTATATGCAAACTCTGAAATATCAAGGATAAAGAGCCAAGTTTTTTCATAATCACAAACAAGACAACGGAGAAATTGCGCAAGCTCCGATTCGCCACCTCAGTCTGACCATCCGTCTGTGGGTGGAAGGCGGTCAAATATTGCAACTTAGTAATCGTCTTCAGCCATAGGGTCTTCTAAAAATAGCTCATTAACTTAACATCTTGGTCGGAGACAATCATATCAGGAAACCCATGCAAGCACACCACCTCTTTGAATAGAATAGCCACATGTCTAGCATCAAACGTCTTCCGGCATGGGAGAAAATAAGCCATCTTTGAGAATCTATCTACTGCCACGAAGATGGAATCATATCTCTCACGGGTGGTTGGTAAGCCAAGAACAAAAGCCATACTAATGTATAACCAAGGCGTGTGAGGCACAGGTAATGGAGTATACAAACCGGAGTTCTATTTCGTGCCTTGGGATAGTTGACAAACACGACACCTTTGGATCACATTTTGTACATCATGAGGTAAGTGGGGCCAATTTTAAAGGTCTGTGACCTATGCCAACATCTTATCTCTCCCAAAATGGCAACCCAAACCACCTCCATGTAACTCCCATATGAGATGCTGCCATAGGGAGGTGTTTGGAATGCATAATTGTGTGCCTATAAATAGAAAATCATCATGATAGAATACTTAGGGTCTGTATCCCCTCGCTGTAATTTCTGAAAGACCGGACCAAAATCTAAGTCTGAAATATATTCATCTTTGATGTACTCAATACCAGTACCTTGTGCTGAAAAGGTACTTAGAGTGTTGACCTTGGGGCTCAATGCATCTGCTACTTGATTTTCGTTGCCCGCTTTGTAGTTTAATGCAAAGGTGAACTCTTGCAAATATGTAATCCACTTAGCATGTCGGTGACTAATGATGCATTGTGAGTTCAAGTGTTTCAAGGTCTCATGGTCAGAGTATAAGACAAACTCTTTCTCAATAAGGTAGTGCCTCCAATGCTTTATAACCTGCATAACAGCATATAACTCCAAGTCATAGGTAGAGTACCTCTTTTTTGCATCATTAAGTTTCTCACTGTAGAATGCTACCGGGTGCTTATCTTGCATAAGCACACTTCCGATCCCAGCGTGAGAGGCATCTGTGGCCACCCCAAACATGCAATCAAAGTCAGGGAGGTGTAGGACTGGGGCCTTAGTCACCGCCTTCTTGATAAGGTGAAAAGCCTTAGCGGTTGCCGATGGCCATTGGAAAGGGCCTTTCTTCGTCTTCATGCATTCGGTGATAGGTGCCATGATGGAGCTAAACCCTCGGATAAATCTCCGATAGAATGATGCAAGGCCATGGAGGCTACGTACTTTTGTGAGTCTTTGGGAGTGGCCAATAGGTAATGCTCTCAACCTTCTCCGGATCAGCTTCTACTCCCTTGGATGAGACAATAAAGCCAAGGAAGATGACTTTGGGAAGCATGAAAGAACACTTCTTCAGGTTGATGTATAGCTTCTGTTCACGAAGGACCCTCATCACCCACCGCAAGTGATGAAGGTGGTCCTCGTTGCCTTTGTTGTAGATTAATATATCATCAAAATACACAACAAGGAACTTACCAATAAATAGACGGAGGACTTGAGTCATTACTCTCATGAAGGGCATAACCTTCCATTCATATAGTCCATCTTTTTTCTTGGAGGCTGTTTTCCATTCATCACCAGGACGAACACGGATCAGGTGGTAACCACTCTTTAAATCTAGCTTTGAGAAGATAGTAGCACCGGTCAACATATCAAGCATATCATCAAGTCGAGGAATAGGGAATCTATTATAGTTGTCAAGACGCCAAGGCAAACCAAGGCGTTGGAGGCCTGATGAGGCGCATAGGCGACCAAGGTGCCCGATTGTCCAAGGCGTCACAATAGTGCGTAGGCGACGCCTTGACAACTATGGAATCTATATTTGACGGTGATCTTGTTGGTGGCTCTGTTGTCAATACACATGCACCAAGATCCGTCTTTCTTTGGTGTCAATAGTGTTGGGGCAACACATAGACTCATGCTTTCAATAATGAATCCCTTTCTTCAATAGCTTATCTACTTGTCTCTTGAGCTCAGCATGCTCTGTGGGACTGAGACGGTAAGTGGGAAGATTCAACAACATTGATCCATGCACGAAATCAATGGCATGTTGTATATCCCTCATCAGGGGTAGCTCGTCTGGTAACTCATCTGGTACAAGATCTGCAAAATCATAAAGCAAAGTTTGAATGGGTGGGGGAAAGTTAGATTTTCCATGAGAACTACTTCCTGAGCCATTAGGGCTAATACCAGTCCGGTTTCTTTGTTAGTCTCCTGAAAACCTTGTTGGTTAAGGACCAATAATGGGTTACCGCCCTGCTGTCCAGAACTAGATGGTAGAGTGATTTGCTTGCCTTTGCTTGATGGTTGGTCCTTCTTTTGAGACTGTAGGATCTGCTTACGCTTCAACTGTGCATCCCTCAACTTTCCCTTTCCTGAGAGTACATTGAGTGGCTTCAAAATCATAGGTTTCCCATCATCATCGAAATAGGATTGGTTCTTTGTGCCACCCACCAAGACTTCATTATCATACATTCATGGTCTCCCTATCAACACATCAATGAGAATCATGGGAATAACATCACACCAAACAGCTTTATCATAAGCTCCCATTTTTAGAAGAACAGAACACCGATGACTCACCTCTAATGGGTTCTGTTCAAGAGTGAAACTTTGTAGGATTCGGGGTGTTTTTCTACTTTCAATTTTGAGTCACTTACATAAGCTTGTGAAACAACGTTCACACAACTACCGTTGTCCACAATGATTTGCGCAAGGCTTAAGCCACTAGCCATGCATGTATTGAAGATACAATGACAGCACCAATCTTCACCTTTGGATTCAGCCACAAGTATATGACTCACCACATGGACTCCACATGAGTCCTCATAACCATCATCTCCGAAATCAACATCTGCATCATCATCAACTACGGCATTGTCTAAGGTATCATCACCTTGGGGTTCACAAATCTATGATTCAGCATTAGCTTCAACCGAGGCAACAAGGGAATTTTCTTTCAACTTTTAGGGGCAATCTCTAACATAATTTCCATATGCATTGCAATGGCAACATTGCACATTAGTACGGGATGTAGCACTAATGGGTTTGTGGTTAGGCATGGAGCGGTTCCCTTCTCCATAGTGTGCGGTAAACCTTTGTGTAGTAGCCTTCAACAAATCTTCCGCTTGCAAGGTCTTCTCGAAACAATCATGGATGCTTACTATGTCAGCAACACCAATTTTGTCTCGGATATCAGGATGTAGGCTGAGACGAAAGCAGGAAACCATTTGATCATCATTGTCACACAAGCCAGTACGTGCACATAAGTTGTCAAATTGGAGCATGTAATCATGGAATCAAGTATCAACACGATACGCTGCGTATCGGCCGATACGTATCAGTATCGACACTAGTCGATATGAAACAAGGCGATACGTATCACATTTTTAAAAAAATGCAGAGCATCATAGCGTATCGACGGTATCGAGCCGTATCGGTTCGATACGGCTCGATACGGTCGATACATAGCATCTGTATCGATACAGTTTTTAAATTAGTTTTAAAAAAAAAAAAAAAAAAAAAACATTATGTATCGACTAGTATCCAACCGATACGGCTCGATACTGGTCGATACAACCCATATGTATCAAGCAGCATCGAAAGAGCCAAAATCACTCCTTTCTATTTGTCATTTCTAGCAGCCGAAACTCATTCTTCTCTCTAAAACTCGATTTTCCTCTGAGATTTCTCCAAAATAACATAGGGCTTTGATTCTTAGCCCTAAAACGACTGAAAAGAAGGCATTAAACACTTTGTTTGTGAAGATTAGAAGCTAAAATCATCTCTTCAAGCTACACAGGCGGAAAACCCTAAAGGTATGACTTTGAACTTTAATTTTTTTCATATTAATTCGATTTTTGTGTTGTTTTTTTCCCATGAATCAGTGAAGTATGGTCCTATTTGATGAATGCATACTACAATCATGGATTTAAACACTGATTTGAGGTTCAATTTGACACTTTTTTAAAGAACAATTAAAATTTCGATTTTTTTTTCCAAAAATTATTCCTTTGGTCTTCTATTACTTATATAAGATGTGTAGACCACTGATCTACCATCTTTGCTGTTCATTGGTAATTTTTGAGTTTTTTTTTTTTTTGTTTAAAAAATTAGATATATAAATATAATACCTCTCAGCTCTCTCTCTCTCTCTCTCTCTCTCTCTCTCTCTCTACTCTTACTTCTCAACATTTTTTTATTTTTTGGTTAAAAAAATAGATATCAAAATTACATAATATAATACCTCTCTGCTCTCTCTCTGCTCTCTGCTCTCTCTCTCTCTCTCTCTCTCTCTCTCTCTCTCTCTCTGCCCTCTCTCTCTGCTATCTGCTCTCTCTCTCTGCTCTCTCTCTCTCTCTCTGCTCTCTGCTCTCTGTGCTCTCAATTTCTCTTATTTTATTTCTTTTATTAAATCATTTGATTTCATATTGAGATGTACGAGAAGAAGAAAAGTTTTTAAAAATTTGACATCATATCAACATGATCAACATGTGTGTAGGAAAAATTTGAAAATAGTTTTTATCAACATTTGTTTTTATAGTTTTTTATTTTTGTGATCTTTGAGTCATCTATCACGAAAATTAAAAAATTCATCACCAAGACCCAGCTAGCTGGAAAGTGCCATCAATAATGATATGGAAGAGATTGATAGAATCAATTTGTTTTACGCAAAAATAAAAAATAGAGTTTAAGAGTCATTTCATTCTTATATGGGTTAGCTAGCCCGAACAGGACATTTGTTAATGCAAGTAACATATTAACTGCTGATGGTTAAAGAGAAAAAAAAATTACCAAATATGTGGAAGACTGTAGTGCTGGGATATATTGAAATGAAAAATAAGTGGAACACCATCCCAAATAGAATGTGGGATCGGGCAAGTCAATACATGCTCTCCACCTTAACCAGGACAAAGCATGGGTAGGGAAAAAACACAGTTTTCACATGGTCTATCTAAGGAAGAAGGTCCAAACAAACATTAAGATTACTGAAGAATGCAAATGCCAAGATGCCTTGCCTTGAAGCCAAATCAAGCACCTGTTTCCATTAAAACCTAATGCCTATGTCATTTGTCCCTTTCATCCTCTTGGTCTTTACACAAGTTGCATTCTGTTTTGGTGAATATGACATGTATTAATCCAAGCCCTATGTGTTTGGGTACTAATTTAATTGAAGAAAAATAGAGAAAACTTCACAGATGGGCATCTCTACATAAATTTGTGTAAAATATAATTTTCCTTCTTGGTAGTTTTTTTTTGGCCACATTGAAACAAAATGTGGGCTTCCGGAAGAGCCTGCCCTTCACCTTGAGCTCTTGAGCATCGTCATCATTGTCCTCGGAATGCCTGTCAAAATATAGGTTGTGTTTGGTTTCTTTTACATGGAGAATGTTGATTAGTTGGACTATTCTGGAATTTGTTATGATATTTACTTTTAGACTACTTTGAATAATACCCTAATTTGGGCAGAATGGTTCTGCTTATGTACTAGAAAAAATCTAAGGTATAAAACTGATAGATTACATTTTCATTTTGCTGCATGTGTTTGTTGCTCTTGGATTCTAATGTTAGTTGTTTCATTAGAATTCTCACTTCAATTCAATTCTCATCTTAGATGTCACACCACTGCTTGTAAAATTTAAATCATCCATCATATCATTGAAAACAATCCAATTATTTTTTAAATGAAAATAGTTTGCTAGGTTTATGTTGTATCACATGTGTGATGTGTAGGAATATGGCGAACAAAGACATGGGTTGGTTGTATTGCACTAAAATCAATAACAATAGATTGACGACAAAGTGCAATTTTTGTGACACTGAACATCATGGTGGTGGGGTGACACGGCAAAAGCAACACATGGCAGGGGGTTTTGCCAATGTCAAGAAATGCTCAAAATGTCTAGTGGAGGTGAGCAAGGCAATGGCGAAGCACTTAGCTGAAGGAAAAGCAAAAGGAAAACAGAGGAAGGATAATGCAAAGAGAATAACAGAAAACCTTAGGGAGGATGAGGGTCACTTAAATTTAGAAGATTATGAGGGATCTGATATGGATGCTGAAGATGAGATTCAGCAGGTGCTTAGGAGATCAAGGCATGAGGCAGGAGAGAAACGTTGGAATGAGGACCAGCTAATAAGGTCTATGTCTCAGGGTGTTGGTGGTAGTGGTGCTGGTGGTAGTGAGACACAGAGAAGCAAGGGCAAGCAAGATTATGAGGGATCTGATATGGATGCTAAAGATGAGATTCAGTAGGTGCTTAGGAGATCAAGGCATGAGGCAGGAGAGAAACGTTGGAATGAGGACCAGCTATTAAGGTCTATGTCTCAGGGTGTTGGTGGTAGTGGTGCTGGTGGTAGTGGGACACAGAGAAGCAAGGGCAAGCAACCAGCTTCATTAAGTAAATCCAGCAGTGTAACAAGTATGTTTGATCGAGTGAGAGGCAAGAGGAAAAAAAGCCCAGAAATTCATGACATGGCTCCTTCAATGCCCTTTAAACCAAGAGGTGCAGGGCAACAGAGGATAGAAGAGTCAATGAACTCTAAGTCCATGGGTAAGAAAATGGGAAAGTCTATCGCTAGATAGTTCCACAGTGCATTTATCCCATTAGACAAGGCCAAAGATCCCTATTTCAAGGCAATGGTGAGGGAGATATAGCACTATGGACCTGGTGTGACGGCCCCCACAGCTTATCAGATTGGTGGCCCTTACTTGGATGCCATAATGGGTGAAGTGAATGATTATATAGAAACCTTCAAACAGAAATGGTCCCAGTATGGAGTAACCATCATGTGTGATGGTTAGAGTGGGCCCACAAGGCTGTCCATCATCAACTTTCTTGTCTACTGTGATGAGATTTCCATCTTCCTTAAGTCAGTGGATGCATCCGCTCACGTGAAAGATGTACATTATATATTCAAATTGATGGATGAAGTTGTTGAGGAAGTTGGGAAGGAAAATGTAGTTCAGATTGTTACAGATAATGCTGTTAATTACAAAAAAGATAGACTAACCCTTATGCTGAAGAGGCAACACTTATTTTGAACACCTTATGCTGCACACTGTGTTGATTTAATGTTTAAAGATATTAGAGAGATGCCCAAGGTGGCTAAGGTGGTTGGTCAAGCAAGAACGGTGCCCAATTTTATTTACAATCACAGTTGGGTATTGGCTTTAATGAAGAAGCACACACAAGGAGACTTGATAAGGCCTGAAACAACAAGGTTTGCAACCAACTACGTTGCCTTAGACAGCCTTGGGCAGCGAAAGGCAGGATTACTCCAAATGGTAACTAGTGGAGAATGGTTGTCGAGTACATATCATACAACCAAGATAAGGACTGAGGTGACAGAAATCCTTATGTTAACAAAATTTTGGAAAAAGGTTGATGAAATAACTCAGATTATAAAGCCCCTATTTGTTCTACTTAAGTTGGTTAATGGTGATAAGGAGCGAACAATGGGGCTGTTGGTCGATGCAATAAGGACGATAAGGTATAAATTAAATGAATGGAACCCATCATCTAAGAAAAAATATTTGAAGATTATAGAGAACCGATTGGAAGGAATGTTGTTAGAAGACATTCATATGGCAGGTACTTTGGTTTTCATTAGTTTTAGACTATTGCTTTTTATATTTATCAGTTAGGATTTAAATTATAAATTTCTAATGTTTCTTACATCTGGATGTGTAGCATATTACTTAAACCCAGATCAACAATATTTAAACTCTGGATTGGGGTATGAGTTGAAATATATAGAAGTTGTTAGAAAAGTTATCAATAGAATGGAGCCAGATACAAGTAATGCCTTGTTGACCACAGAACAGGTAACAAAAATCATTTTTGTTTTCCATAAATGTTAGTTGCACAAATCCTTTATGATTGGCTAAAGTTATTTAACTACTGTAGATTAAAATTTTCCGTGAATGCCAGGGAGAATTTGATGATCGGGTTGCTAAGGCTGCTGCATTCAAGATGGCTCCTAGTAAGTTAAACAACGGACATATTATTTTTGTCTTAACTGATTGTTGTCTTACTTAACTAATTAGTGGCTGATTGAAAATATTGTTCTTTGTGCAGCTGATTGGTGGCTTAACTATGGCACAAGTGTTCCACACTTGAGGAGGATTGCAATTCGGATTTTATCCCAAACGGCCTCCTTAAGTGGTTGTGAAAGGAACTGGAGCACTTTTGGGCTTATACATATTAAACCACGCAACCGCCTCAGCCATCAAAAACTTCAGAAGCTGGTCTACATGTACTACAACATGAGATTGATGAAAAAATTTATGGAGTTGGAGCGGCCAAATGAGACAGAAGCCTACATCGACCCACTTGACATGACTCATGCGCTTGATGAGGATGACCCAGTTAGAGCATGGGTAGAGGACACCGATAGAGCATTCGTGATGGATGAGATTGCTGAGGATAGACAATCTACTAGACCTGATCCTTTAATAGATAACATCATTAGTCAACTAAATGAAGAGGACGAAACACAACCACCATCACAAACACAAGATCAAATCCAAAGTGAGAGTAGTTCGTCCCCCTCTGATGGTGATGCCAGAAGGACGAGGTCAGGGGCTAAATATGGAGGCACTATTTTTGAGGAGAGTGGTAATGATGATGATGATGATGATGATGATGATGATGATGATGATGATGATGATGATGATGACGACGATGGTGGTGGTGGTGGTGATGGTGGGATCAATGGTAGAAGCGATGCTGGTGGTAGTGGTGGTGGTATGCAATCATATGATCCCGTGCACTTTACAGACGAGGCAGGATATACTCATACAACTCAAGACGATGATCATGGTGGTCGCTTACAACAAAGGAGTTACAGCCGAAAGGGGAAGGGGAAGGGGAAGGGGAAGGGTAGACAGCAACTCCATGATGATGATACTAATATGATTACATATGAAATGAAGTCAATGAGCATGAGTTCTGTTACAGACAATGGAGCAAGAATGGTGAACATCGACGCTGGTAGTACATCACATGGAAGTCAAACTAAGACATCGTGGGTCCCAGAAACGAGAATGTAGACTTCAAAAAAGTATGCACGTTTCTACTACCAGTTTACTACCTTCTATAATCAACATATGGATTGGTTTACCTACTGTACATGGATAAGAGATACATTCCAAATAATATTGGTTGCACCTCTTCCTCCCTAATATGAGTCAGAGTTCGATCCGGGCCGTCACTCGACATGGAATTAGCTGAGTAATTTACATGTAAGAAACAATTTCCTTCTTAATGTTGTTAATTATAGATTTATTGTGTTTTTATACTTTAAAAATGTGTTATGTATGACCTTAATCATTTCTATGCGTATCCTGCCCCATAATCATGTGTGTCTATGATGTAAGAAACATTTTCTTTCTCAATGTTGCTAATTATAGTGTTTTTATGCTTTAAAATTGTGTTTTGTATGTTCCTTAATCATTTTTGTGCGTATCTTGCTCTGTATCCATGCGTATCCGTGCATATCCACCGTATCCACGATACGATACGTTTCTTAATTTCAGCTGACCAATATGGTACCGATACACGATACTTGATTCCTTGCATGTAATCTTTAACCGAAAGGGTACCTTGCCAAAGAGTATTCAGTAGTTGATCATGGAACCTCCAATGGAAGGTTCGAGGTAGGTACTTCTTTTTGAGCTCTTCTTTCATCTCCTCCCAAGTAGTGGGTTCCGAACGCCGCCAAATCAAATTGCTTTCATAATGCCTCCACCATTCTCAAGCGGCTCCCACAGGTTTGGATCGTGCTAACTTTAATTTCCTGTTTTCACAAAGTTCGAACCAATCAAAATAATCACAAAGGGCACACATCCAATCATGTCATGCTTGTGGATCATGTCGACCATTAAACTCCTTCAGTTCCAACCTCACCTTATGTGTTATCATAAGGATGTGGTCTCATCTCATGATCATAATAGGGTGGGTCTGGTCGGTCAACATTAGGAACCCTTTGAGAGGCTCTTGGAAGATCTCTACGGTATTGTTGGCCGTAGACTGCTTTTGTCCAATGGTTAAGGAGTTCGCCGTATTTTCCATACTAGCCATTTGAGTATGGATTTCAGCCAATTGCTGTAACACCAATGTCATGGTGTCCATGGGCTAGTTAGGAGAGTTAAAACCTTCCGCAGCCATGCTCTGTTACCAAATTGGTGCAAGGCTAGGGTTTGACAGTCAATTTTAGACCTTAGCCTTACAATAGGATCTTTACACCAATCCCAATAACAGATCAATAAGAAGGGGAAAAAAAAAAAAAGGAAATCAGCAATAGAAACTCATCTTTTCTGGTCAATCCAACCACTGCTTGATCAAGCAATTCTGGTTGAGTGCAGCTTCATATTGGTATGCAACCATACTAAAAGATGAAGTCGATCCGACCATGGGTTTGGAAGTTATGATCACTTCTAGCTGCTGCGGTACAGGCTTCCTGCACAGAAACAGAAACCTGTACTTGGTGGTTTTGATGTGTTTGCCGATGTGAGGGGTGTAGCTTGACCTCCACTTGATGTTGATAGTTGGAAGTAAACTTCTAGAAGAGGAGGAGCAGATCTTCGACTTTAGAAAGGAGCAATAGATCGAAGGTTGCAGCAACCAATAGTGGAAGAAAAGAGGAAACAGTATAACCGATGGGAAATTATGGGGAATAGGTGAAGAGTACCAAAATCGATGAAGAGAGAGAGGGTGATGCGGGATCCGGGTTGGGAAAACCCTAATTAGATCCGCTATTAGGCCCACCAAGACAATAAGATACTCAAACAATGATATAATGGCAGAATTGTAATTAATTCAAAAACTTAATTAGTAGTGGCAGTTCTGTAAATAATCAGAAGTTGCAATAGCTTAAGAAACCAAACAAGTCCTAAGGTTCAAGAGGTATTCTATTCTAAAGGGAATGGGTAAAATAGGAAAGAGGGGATAAAATAGGACAAAACAGAATAGTCTTAGAAGCCAAGGGTATTGTGGGAAATTCAGCACTAAATAGAATATAACGTGTACAAGGAGAAAAGGTTGTCTTCAACCTTGGACTGCAAACCAGGGACGGTAATCTGATTTGGAAAATTTGATAGAACTTCTTCAATACAGCTCCAATCAAGCTGAAATTTCGAATGAAGAATCGCAAGCCTCTGGTCTACCGATTCCTACCAATATTGATTCCAAACTGCAAAGAAATCAGGAGCTTTGAAGGACTGAAACTCAATCTGGCGGTAAAAGAAAAAAAGGAATAGTTGCAGGTTTTATTCTCAATGTAAAACAGATTTCGGGTCCTGCGTTTGGAGGGATTCTGGTCGTTTATGAGAGAGAAGGTCTCAGCCAGAACTTGGGCGTGCTAGGAAGAGAGAAGAGAGAGATCAAGAGCTTTTATTGGGGCTGGTATTACTACCCAGAACAAAGGAGGGGTTAGTGAGAGAGAAGAAGGATTAGGAAGGGAAGAATAAGGAGGGGATTTTGGTTCGCAGAGATGAGGGGAGGGAGAGAAGAAGGAAGAGAAAGACAAATTCTGCTCGTAGGCTCACAAACACTCAGCCGACCACACTGGTACCAAATTACTAAACTTCAATTCATTATCAACTCTGCAAATAAAAGTCTAATACATATTCTATTTAAAGATAAAAGTTTTCTAAACTAATTGACATAATTTTAGTAACTACATATTGTATCTATGGAATAAAATCCCTACCCAAAACAAAAATCATAAATTAAGAAACATAATATTGAAACTTCCTATTCTAATTAATCTTCTACCAACCCTTTCCAGACCAAAAGGTTGGTTCGGGTTTGAACCGGTTCAGGTTTGGCTTGGGTAGCCAAATCGGCTCGTATCGATCCATCTATGATATTGCTACTGCATCAACTCTCCGCTTCTCAAAAGAACTCAACTCCGTCGAGTTTGGATAAGGACCAAGAAGACCATCAGATGGAACACGCTGGAGGAAAAGCGAGTTAGCATTCTTTTTAAGCTTGATGGCAGGAAGGTTTTTCGCCAGAAAAAGTTGCATATCGAGCCCACCAAACTTGAAGGTGTAAGTATTCTCGTACCCATCATGGTAAACCTTCTTGTCAAACATCCAAGGACGACCAAGGAGAAGGTGACAGATCTTGAGGGGCAACACATCACATTGAACAGTGTCAATCAACCTGCCAATGGAATACGTGACCAAGCACCGCTCATGAACCTTAAGATTATTATTATTATTTATCCACCCAACCTTATAGGGATGTGGATGGGGCTCTATCTTTAAACCTAATTTGTTAACCATATCTTCAGAGACTGCATTGGTGCAACAGCCGCCGTCAATGATCATGGTGCTTAGGGAACCATTGCATCTTACCTTTGTCTGGAAAATATTGCCACGACGCCAATCGTCCTCTTCAAGTATCTGTATAGCCAAGAGAGGGCAAAGGACTGCAAAAGGTTGGTTCAACTGATCAGCGTCACTGTCGTTGTCATTACTAGAGTGCTCGGCTGCCAAGTATACGATTTCATTCTTACGTTGCTCCTCTATGGCAGTAGCCATACGTTGCTCCTCTATGGCAGTAGCCATGAGTTCTTCTTTATCGGCAAAAGCAATTGAGCGATTAGGGCAACGGGAGGCAAGTGACCGAAACATTTACATGTGTAACATTGGATCTCAGTCCTCGGTTTTGAAGGAGGTCTATCAGAACCACGCCGAGGCGGAGAATATGGACGATTTGGCCTTGGAGATGTCATACTATAACCACTTTCTTGGGGCTTGCTAAAAGACCTCTCTGGTAGTGGAGCTTGTTTAACAAAATTGTTACCTTTAGAGAACGTCTCTGGAAAGCTTCTCCGGTTGTATGGCCGCTTTAAATTTTCCTCTACTTGATATGCCACTTGTACAGCGTCCTCCATTGTATGTAACCGATTGGAAGCCAAGGAAGCACTAATTTGTGGGTTCAAACCATTACGGAATTGTGCTACCAAAACATCTTCATCCCAATCAAAATCAAATTAGGTAGCCAAGTAATAGAATCGGGCCACATATTCTTCAACGGTCATATTTTCTTGCCTTAATTGTGTAAACTTGAGATGCACCCGTTACTTGTAATCAAGAGGTAGGAATCGCCGGTTCAGTGCCGCATACATCTCAGCCCAAGTATTTATTTCACCAATGCCGTGAGTTTGATTTTGTTTCTGATATTTAATCCACCAAACTCGTTCTGTGCACTTCAGTTTAGCTTCTGCAAAATTAATTTTTTAGCCTTTGACAATCCGTACCATTTGAAAAATATCTCCAAGCAATGGATCCAGTCAAGATACTCCTCAGGATTTTGGTCTCCATTAAAGTCAAGCACATCCAGTCATGCTCCTTTGTCAACACCAAAAATTTCTCCATACAACCAACTCCATATGGTGGTGGTGGTGGTGGTGGTGGTACATGTCGTGATGGTGATGATAGTGGGGATGCATTGGGAGGTGGAATTTGTGAAACGGAGTTGGAGAAATCCCCAAGTATGAGACTCTTACCTTTTATAGCTTGTGTCAACATGTCAATGGCAGTCTACAAAGAAATAAGAGTGGAATCTATCCCATCAAGCCATTTTGTTAAACCACCACTGACCGTGTTAGTTTCCTCTTTGTCGGCATTAATACGAGACAAGAGCTCATTGTTACTTACCATAACTGCAGAATATTCGCTCTGATACCAATTGATGCGGGATCCGGGTTGGAAAAACCCTAATTAGATCCGCGAGTAGGCCCACCAAAACAATAAGATACTCAAACAATGATATAATGGCAGAATTGTAATTAATTCAAAAACTCAACCAGTAGTGGCAGTTCTGTAAATAATCAAAAGTTGCAATAGCTTAAGAAACCAAACAAATCCTAAGGTTCAAGAGGTATTCTATTCTAAAGGGAATGGGTAAACTAGGAAAGAGGGGATAAAATAGGACAAAACAGAATGGTCTTAGAAGTCAAGGGTATTGTGGGAAATTCAGCACTAATAAAATATAATGTGTATAAAGAGAAAAGGTTGTCTTCAACCTTGGACTGCAAACCAGGGACAGTAATCTGATTTGGGAAATTTGATAGAACTTCTTCAATACAGCTCCAATCAAGCTAAAATTTCGAATAAAGAATCGCAAGCCTCTGGTCTACCGATTCCTACCAATATTGATTCCAAACTGCAAAGAAATCAAGAGCTTTGAAGGACTGAAACTCAATGGTCTTAGAAGTCAAGGGTATTGTGGGAAATTCAGCACTAATAAAATATTATGTGTATAAAGAGAAAAGGTTGTCTTCAACCTTGGACTGCAAACCAGGGACAGTAATCTGATTTGGGAAATTAGATAGAACTTCTTCAATACAGCTCCAATCAAGCTAAAATTTCGAATAAAGAATCGCAAGCCTCTGGTCTACCGATTCCTACCAATATTGATTCCAAACTGCAAAGAAATCAAGAGCTTTGAAGGACTGAAACTCAATCTAGCGGTAAAATAGAACAGGTATAGTTGCAGGTTTTATTCTCAATGTAAAACAGATTTTGGGTCCTGCGTTTGGAGGGATTCTGGTCGTTTATGAGAGAGAAGGTCTCAGCCAGAACTTGGGAATGCTAGGAAGAGAGAAGAGAGAGATCAAGAGCTTCTATTGGGGCTGATATTACTATCCAGAATAGGGGAGGGGTTAGTGAAAGAAAAGAAGGATTAGGAAGGGAAGAATAAGGGGGGGATTTTGGTTCGCAGAGATGAGGGGAGGAAGAGAAGACGGAAGAGTAAGACAAATTCTGCCCGTAGGCTCACAAACACTCAGCCGACCACACTGGTACCAAATTACTAAATTTCAATTCATTATCAACTCCGCAAATAAAATCCTAATACATGTTCTATTTAAAGATAAAACTTTCCTAAACTAATTGACTACATATTGTATCTATGGAATAAAATCCCTACCCAAAACAGAAATCATAAATTAAGAAACATAATATTGAAACTTCATATTCTAATTAATCCTCTACCGACCTTTTCCTGACCAAAAGGTTGGTTTGGGTTTAAGCCGGTTCAGGTTTGGCTTGGGTAGCCAAATCGGCTAGTATCGATCCACCCATAATATTGCTACTGCATCAAAGGGGAGGGTTGCGGCTGAGTCTCATAGCCTAGAGACCCTGCTTGTAAACATTGCAAGCAAAACCTCTAATTTTCCAAGACTTCTTTTGCCTTCTCTTGCATTCATATATATAGAGTTGTCTAGGAATACAAATAGGAAAGTAAGATTGGTCAATCCTCTCCCTGTTGACACTAGCAAAGGAGAAAAGTCCAATCTTTCCTTTTGAAAACTTTACAAGAGAAGAAAATCTCATATTCTATCGCCTATTTCAAACTTTCCTAGACTGAAAATAGAAACTATTAACTTAGGCAAGTAACTAACAATAGCAATAATTAATTTAGGAAACAACTAAACACAGAAAATATATAGATAGTAGGGGAGATCCCCCATGGACACCCCTCATGGACAGCTGGCCGACAGCTGTCCACAGCTAGCCCATGGCTAGCGGAAGTAGGCACTAGCAGCAGGGGGCCTAGCTGGCTTGGCTCTCCTGCGGTATACCTATACCTGCAGTAACCTTCAATCATATTATTCGATATTTTACTAATCCTATGGCTAATATATTGAAGATCATATATTTAACAAAGGCACCATTTGCTTCAACAGAAAATCTGGATCTAGGAAATATTTCCAGAATGCTATGTGATTATTAGATTTTTTTTCAAGATAGAAATGTTAAACTCCGCAAAATATTTTGAAATTGAGGGGGAAAACCTGCAAAATACATCCAAAAGACTTGCCAGAATATCATTTCCAAAACTTTAGGCCCAGAATGTCATTTCCAAAACTTTAGGCCCAGAATGTCATTTCCAAAACTTCAGGCCCTTTTTCTTTAGTCTCCAGAGCCTCAACCACTGACCACCGATCGTTTAGGAACTTCTCTCCCTTTCTCTCTTCCCTCCGGTCCAAGACAAATTCCAACCCAAATCTCCCCCAAAAAAAAAAAAAAAAAAAAAAAAAAAACAAGTGCATAATGCCAAAAGGAGCTCCAGGCATCATAGTTCCATCATTCCTTCCACTTACCCTCCCCAATATGGGAAAAATTGACCTGACTCATAACAATTTTCTGGTTAGAATTTGTCTAGCATATTTTTGCTTGAATATTCATTTTGACTGAATAACATTTTCCTGCCAAACAAATGGAACCAACGTGGCGTGTTAAATGTAACTCTTTTATCCAAATTTTTTACAGAAAAGAAAACTTTTACAGATGAAACACATAAAAAGAGAACCAAAAAGGAACATAATCACTGTCTCATAATTTCCTCCCATTTTAGAGGAAGTCTGCCATTTGGTTCCCCATAAAACCAAGAAGAAGAATCCTTCCTCTGCAGATTAAAAAATAATCCAAATGGTTGAGCTATGACTCTCAAGATACAACAGTTACACTCCACTCATTTGAATAACATACATAGATGTAGGGACTGAGTTTGAATCGATTTTCAGAGGAAGTGCAAGTTCCTGTTTTTTGTATGAACAGCAAAACTCATATATATGGCGACATGCAGGAACACATAATAAACTATATTGTTCAAGTCTTTGACGTTAAGGATTACCTATGACAGAAAGGAATAAAAGATACCATTGCTAAAGTATTTCCCAAAAGGTGAAGTTGCACGTTATGTAATTTGCATTGACTTAATACTGGTCAGAGTGATAGATAAACAAACATAAAAAACAAAGAACGAGCATAAGATTAATGTATTATAACTGTATGCATACATGATGAAACAAAATAAGAACTAAATAGGTAGGACAGCAGTTAGAGAACTCATGCTCACCTTAATTTCAAGTTCCTTCATCTTGTGGGTCACACAAGAAAAAGCATCCAGATTGGATTGGACCTCACATCTAAGGATCTCCTGACCCCTTACCACTGTTGCCACCTCAGTTTGCAATTGCTCAATTTCCAGTTCCTTTGAATACAACTTTTCTCTTAATACACTTGTTAGTAAAGTTTCCGCCTTGAGCTTGAATTCAATATCATTCTATGCAAGCAGAAAACCAGAAAAATAGCAAAACAAGATATCAATAGAAAAGATGATATCTTTTACTTCTTCAATTTGAGAAGAATTATTGTGCAGGTAGTTCTTTTTTTTTTATGACTGAATAAGGTTTTCAAGCATAAATTTAAGTAGCAATTTACCTCAAGGGCCCAACCATTTCCAGACCCACCACCCTCCTTGCACTGTGACTGAGATTCAAGAGGTATTGGGTAGGACTTCTCATGCAACACTCCAGCTATGGTCTGCAAACTCCTTGTCATACTTTCAAATGCCCTCTTAAAACTCAGGACTTTCATATCTGATTCCACAACAAAATGCACATCTAATCCATTATTAGATACTTGACCCTGTTCAGCGTCAGATACAGGTTCCATAATCTTGCCTGCTTTCCCCTTGATGAATTCCAATAACTTTACACATAACTGGCTGCATTCATTGAGCAATGACAGCCCTTGCTTCTGTAAGCACTCAACCCGGGCCCACAGCTCCTGATCTAGTTTGAAGTATAAAAACCCACCATCATTTGCAGTGGCCCTTAGCCGATCCAACAAATTAATATTCTCATGACGAATAGACTCAACTTCAAGCCGGTAAGATTCCACCTCTCTTCTTAAAGACTGCTCCACCCCTGTTAATCTTACTTGTTCCATCTGCAATTTACCAAAATGATCGTCAAACTTATCTGATGACTGCATCCTTTCAATTTCCTCAACAAGTCCTTGTCGCAACCCACCAATTGTCTTCTCTTGTTCACTGCAGATCCTCTGTAACCTTGTAACAGCCTTTTGCAACTCCCTGTTTTCCTTCTCTTTATCTCTGTAGCTTCTGTGCATGCAATCACGATCTGCTTCAGCTGCTTCCACATGCTCTTGAAGCTCTAACAGAGTCTGCCTTAGATCCTGATTCTCCCCTCTTGCTTCTTCAACCCTTAACATAAGTTCCTTCAGCTGTAGCTCAGAATCTGTTATCCGGATTTTGCTCTCCATGTCTCTGCCGTTAAGGGCAGATACCTCTCTTTGGAGGGAGACATTTTGCTCTGCCAGCTCCCTTACCCGTTCCCGGAGCCTCTGCTCTTCTGATTGGCATTTTTCAAGCTTAAAGGACCAATCTCTTGATCTTCTGTCTAACTCTTTGTCTAATCTTGACTGCAGCTCTTTCTTCTCCTTCTCCAGTTGCCGGGTTCGGCAGTCCAATTCAACCTTCGAAACCTTAAGGGCATCATTGGCAGAGGCCCTCTCAGCAAGACGATTCTGTAACTGGGCTGAGACCTCAAGAGCCAAGTTTCTCCTCTCCTCAGTGAGGGTTCTAATTTTCTGGAACATTGTGGATATACTGAATCCACTATCTCGAAGAACGGTTTCATTTTCAATCTCGTCTGAAAGAAGCAACACCCTTTCGGCAGCTTCCTTTGCTTCCCTATGTATTTGCTTATCATCAATGTCCTCTTCCATTTGTACTGAGGGCAGACCTTCAGAAGCATTAACAAAAAAATGATTACGTTCCTGAATGTCCGAGATTTCCTCCCTATGGAATCCATTAATTGATCCATAAGAACCATCTACTGTACAGCTTTTTGACAAAACCCCATCCGAGATTGGATGCACATCTAAATCTAAGTACTCCTCAAAAATATCTTCAACTGTAGTTGGAGTGTCAGGGTTGAGACCCCTGGAAGTTGTCTTAAGTTTCTGGGGAGATGATTTACGGAGTCTCTCAATGACATTCTTTACATTTTTCTGCGGACGTTCATTTCCAAAGTCATTTCTCTTCCACCCTCTGATTGAATGGCTAATGTTTGTCTCCCTCATTTCCCCAAAAGAGTTAGATCTGGCACTCACTTTTTTATCTGTTGGTGAAGATGGTGCTGAGGGCAGAACTCGAGGAGGAAGCGCACTACCTCCGTTTCCATTACATATAAGGTTTCTTCGAGACAAACTATTCTTTGTCTTCAAGTTCCTTTCCTGTTGCTGTTCACCATCAATGTAAAGGTCAAGTGTCTTGTTTGAGGCATGATTTAAGTGAGTTGAACCCCATTTAGAAGGGACTGCATCAGAACTACAAGAAGAGTTCCCTGACAATTCATGGTAAGATGAATCAGGCTTCCGTACTCCACATGCCCTTCGAATAGTATCCACATCATCTCTTTCAGCCTTGGATTGTTGCTTCTCTGGAGTAAGAGAACGGCGCCTAACACAAAATAAAGTCCCAAGTAACTAGTAGAACTAAGAGGGAAATTCCTTAATTAAAGGGAATAACAGATTAAAATTGATTAAACCAAATAGCTTACCGGCCTGGAAAATCAGAGACTTGGGGCAGAATATTGCTGCTAGTAGAAGGAGATTTGCTTGGATCAGTTGAGCGAGTTAAGTTTCTCTCTCCCACACTACCACCATATACGGCTGAAGAAAATGAGAGGCTCCGTCTAAGGCCTGAAGAACCTGGAACCTTGTCACTCACTTGATTTTTTTCTCCATTTTCCCATAGGGTCTCACAAAAAACCTTTTCACTGGTTGGCGGTGGAGGGGCAGTGCTGCTATTACCATTGTTAGACGCAAATGATCTAAAAGAGAATAACTTCCTCATCTACGAATCCCTAAACAGAACTTTCCACTGTAATACATGAAAAGTTCTTGAAAGCTAAAAATTCCTTGCTAGAACCATCAGTGGCCATAAGCTCCAAGCCTGCTCATTTAAAGGATGACAGAGGATGACAAAGTTGAAATTAATAAGACGTAATCATAGAAACAAGATTGGGAAACAAAACGGAGGCTTTGTATACGCTACAAGAGAAAATTTAATAAGTATGTAACATAAGCATTTGACATGGAGACCTCATGAAAAAATTATACAACTAAACTGAGTCTTATCCCAACTAAATAGGTCAGCTACAGGATCCCTTTTCTCCAATCATAGCATACTTGTTTCTTGTTCTAAGCTATGCATGTCTTCCTCACCACTTCTTCTAGAGTCATTTTAGGCCTACTCCTGGCTCTTTTAGCTCTTTCAATCCACATGATAAATTTATAATCCTTAAAATTAAAAATCTAAAGTTAATGGAGTTTACTCAAATCTCCGCAGAAAAGAATGAAAGTAAAAGAAAATTGGAGCACAGAAATTTGTAACAATGAAAATAGAAAAGAAAAGGATAAATCAATTCATGGAAATGAATTACGCAATTCTTAATCTTCCCAATTACATGCATATTTCCACTTTTACACTGATCAGGAAAGGACCCACATGCAGGATTCCAATCAGAGGGTCTTCTCTGACACCTGATGCCGCAAATATAGAAGCAAACAATGAAAATGGATTGTGGAAACAAGAGAAGCACAAACAAGGAAATCAAGGGAGCTCAATGTCAGGAACTGTCCGTACAAATGTCCCCTGTATGACACTCCAAATGACGACACACTGAGGCTGGAGACGAAGAAAACATAGACACTGACAAAACATCCTTAGAGACAAGAAACGGGGTTTCAGAATCCATTTGTAATACAAAAGCTCCTTCACAACCACACTCAAACCACCCCCACCCCAAAAAAAAAAAATAGAAGGAAGAAGAAGAAGAAAGAAAGAAGGGCCTAAGATCCTAGATGGAGAAGTTAAAGGGAAAACCTCCCATTACTTTAACTACCCAGAACGAGGAGAAATACAGTTACTTACCAGTATTCACACAATCTGCACACAGAAGTAGCAACACACAAGGAAGGAAGGTCTCTATACCTGCCATGCATAAACGAAGATGGAATAATGAATGTGATTGCAAAAGCTAAAAGTTAACTTCCAAGAGAGAAGAAGATAGGAACTCAAAATACATTGATCACAGTGACATTAATTCTAGAACACAATAACACAAGAGTAGGTTTTGGCCCTTACGGACCTCGATTCAGGATGAGAAGATACAGTTTATAGATTTCAGCAACCTTTCCTTTTTGGAAATCCAGGAAACCAGTATCATGTTAAAATAAAAGGAAAATTTTAAGGATATAAATAGCAGAAAAAACAAGAGATCAGAGGTCCTGACACAATCTTATAAAAAAAATTGAAAGTTAGAATAGCAATCTTTAATTTACAAAAATAAACAATAGTGCACAATAGAATCTTTCACCAGAAACCCACGAGGTTCAGAGGTTCCAAATGACAAGATACCCTTCTTTTTCATCCTACGCCTTCTGAGGTCAAAAATCCAAACCCCTGAAAACCCTCAACCTCAGATTCAGAAACAACGCAGAATTATCACCTTTACTCGATTTATCCATACTAAAACTTTGCAAGAAGCAATAAAACTTAAATACATAGTAGATATTGGGGATCCAACCTTTAATTACATATATAGGAATTTCAATCTCCTTTCTAAGTCAAGATCAATTTCATGAAACCCGAAATAAACAAAAAAAAATCAAGAAAACAGATAGAGAAAGGTAAAACAAGAAATACATCAGGAATTCCTCGATTCTCTCACTAGCCACTGAAAAAACCCTGCTGTGATTGACAACATCAACAATCCAATAATAAGACAACAATTGAAGTTTGAACCAAAATCTTTCAGAGCATTTATAGTGGCAAATAAAGTGTTGTCTTCTCAGAGATTCTGAAGTATAACAATCGATATATCAAAACCCATCGTCCATCAAGAATGGGAGTGACCGTTAAACAGAAAGATTGCTTCATGGGTTTTCAAAATTCAAAAAGGAATAAAGACGGGATTTCCAGGAAGAAATGAATTTAAGCAAAAATGGTCTTTAAGATACTCAAGCCATACTTACTCTACTGAGTTGGAACACAAGTTAGCAAGTCTCTCTGTCTCTGGGAAGCGGTCGAAACCCAATTCACTCCTCAGAGCTGCTAATAAGCTTTAGAAGCAGAAGGAAGCGACTGTGGCGATTGACGAAGAAGTGGGTGAGGAGTGAGAACGTCAATGTGAAAAGAAACTAACAAAAGAAAGGAAAAGGAAATACAAAATGGGAATGGCGGACAAAATCGTTACCGGACTTCACATTCCTTTAAAAGCCCCTGGGTTTTCTAATATGTACGAGAGATGCCCTTCAGTTATAGTAGTTTCCTTATTTTGCTTTTTCTTTCGGACCGTGTTTGTTTGTCAAGAAATCCACAGAAAAGAAAAGAAAAGAAAAGAAAAGAAAAAAAGTATCTAAAAAAAATGAGAACTGTTTTTTGATAGTAATAAAAAGGGAAATTTTTCACTTAGACCCAAGAACTATTGCTAACGTCATCTACCATCTATAGGAATGGAAAATCATCAAATACCCCCCATAATCTTTGCACCATTAATCAAAGAAACCCACCCCGTTAACAGAGTCCCATTAGATGCTGATGTCAGCTGAAAAGAAACTTTTCATGGATAATACTGCCCTTAGAGTAAAGGTAAAAGACTATTTTACACTCAACTCAAATTTTATCCTATCCCCAAATCGAGTAATCTTACAACCAGTAAAAAACCCTCGAATCTTCTGTGAAACTGTTCTTCGCCAACCACAAAAGCATCTAAAGAGCTACCTTTTACTTCAAAGAAGCCCTTCAATTGCTTGTCACTGGTTCCAATCATGCCGCTTACTCTTCAATTTCGGTGACATTTAACAAGAATAGAGCTTACAAGGCTCTCTGCGAGATATCTCCAATCACTCCGTTCGCTCCACTAATCAAACGCTTCTTGAGACTCTAAACAAAGCAAGGTTCATACATGCCATAGATTTCGAGACTGGACTTGGATTACAATGGGAGTCGTTCATGCAAGAGTTGGCGAACAGGTCCAGAGACTATTGATGAACTTGATATGACACTGAGAGGGGGGGTGAATCAGTGTCTGAAAATTCTCCTTAATTATTTACTGTTGCCCAGAGCTGATGGAGACCTAACTTTTCACACACACACACAAGCGCATGCAAATCTACCTCGCTACCACTCAATGGTCATGTCTACCAGATTTGCACACTCATCCTGTAAGCCATTCCACGCACTCCAAAATATATAGAAAAATAAAGACAGTCCACTACACAGGATATACGTGGTTCACCAACACATTTTGTGATGGCTAGTCCACGGAGTAATGCCCAACGGACTCCGTATATACTCAATACACTTCTTTTTGCTATCTACACAGCAGGGAGTACATACACCCAATTTACCCAGCATAAAACTAGGAGGGCACACATGTGCCAAGAATTCAGGTATCAAGTACCAGTCTTCAGCACACACTGCACACCATGCTTAACCCGCACCCACGGGAAGCAAATAACAAATTTTTTAGGCTTATAAATTAGCCTTACAATTTTTCCCCACTAGCTAGGTATTCAACAATTTACACCTACGGTAGCATACAATAAATTGAAAGCATAAATAGATAAATATTGAAAAATCTCACAAACAATGCTTTCGAATGGCCAACAATATCTCTGAAGCTTCACACTGTTCTCAGGTACTCTCTAACAGCCTTCAATGATGATAGAGATAAATTCACAGAGGACACCTCATCCACAGGCTTCCAATCTCTTCCACACAACCCATAATCACCATGAATGTGAAAATAAAAGCTTTACTGACCTCTCATAGGGATTTAGCACTCCATTGATGGACAGAGAAGAAGTAGTTGGTGATTGATCACTCCCACAGGCACGAAACCCTAGAAAAACCCTCTGTTAAACTTCAAAACCCTACTTTCGATTTTTCTCTCAATTTTTTGACTCCCAATGGAGCCCAATGTATAGAGCATCCAAAAATATGAAAACTGCAACTTGAACGAACTGATTTAGAGGTCGGATGAAGAAGTTATGGCAGTTCGAAGTTCGGCAAACCAAAACATTCGAAATGAAATCTTTCCTTTCATAACCGCGCACCCGCGCCCCACCGTAGCCGCGCTGCGCCGATGTGTTGTCGCGTTCTGATTGGCAGAGACGGAATCTACTCTTTCAGTCGTCGGATAACCTTAAAAAGGCAGGATTGAACCTGCGCCATCAGATTTGAATAAATCACGTCAGGCGCGATCGGAGATTACGTGAGCCGCTGGATCTGGATCTGGATCTGTTCTGCTGCGCACCGTACGCACGCTACACCGAATCAAGCGCTAGCACAATAGATCGCGGCCCATTATAATATAATGCAACCAACCATCCGAAGGCGCGCGATGGAATCTCGATGCTTCGGCTCCGATACACCCTAGCCCGCCTTGATCTGGGCCATTCAAAGTGGATCTGAGCATCGTGGCTTCATTTTAGCAGTCGATTTGGAATTCTACATTTCTTCTTACCCAAAATGCCCCCGAACAAATGTATTAATGATTTTTTCGAGCGATCCGACGGAAACTACGATATCTCTCTCATCCAACGTCAGAATTGAGTGATTCAAGTTGCGTTGGAAAGATAACTCGACGCTCTACATCTTTCCACTATCGGATTTCCATGAACCTGCTGCGGGACCCACCAATATTTTCTCTCTCCTCTTTCTCTCTCTTCATTCTCTCTCTACATCTTCTTTCTTCATGTAATGCTTCAAGATGTCGCAACATTGCCTCGTCATTAGAAACTCGGCCACATCATCATAAACTGTGTCACATCACTAGTGGGGTCCATAGACATTCTCTCTCATCAAAATCAATGTAAAATCTCATTCAACTCATTGTAAGTCATCTGAAACACATGTAGAACACTACAGAATACATAAGCAAAGTTGCCACATCTATGCCACTGCACTGACACTCTCTCTCCTACACTGACACTCTCTCTCCTTATTTCTCTGACTGTATGCTCACAAACACTGTCACATCAGTTAAGTTTCCAACAATGACAACATAAAGTCCAACAACTATAACCTTCCTCTGTCTCTCCGAGTTACCGCTATTATACCACAAAAATCTTTGGTTGAGGCGAAATTGATCAAGGACAATTACTATTAGTTTGGGGACAAATATACATGATAAAGTAGATGATACATGATAGGGCCATGTACAGTAAACCGGAGTACTTAGTGTAAGAAGTTTTAGATCTTCTTTGGGTTTTTCTTATGGGATTTCCCATTAACCCTAACGAATACACCACACAGATTTCTCGAATACAATGGGAATTAAAAAGAGATGATAAGACGCATACCTCTTGTTGTAGATTGATTTTCAATCGTTTCCTTCACTTTGAATGATTGGATCATAGTCTTCCATAATCTACCAGGATCCCTTGACCTTCTCTCTGCGTATGGGAACAGGAGAAGAAAAAAACACCGTGACTATGGGGACTCTGACCATTGGTATTTATAATACCACCCCAACCTTGGACCAGTCCGCTAGTGGACCAGATTGGTCCATCTCTAATCATACTTAAACCGGTCTACCTGTAATCAGACTTCCATTAAACCAACTAACCTTATAATTAAGTTAGCACATAAAAATATCTTACAATCTCTCACTTGGGCTATATTAATTATAAAGTCACCATTGAACCAGTGTAGCCATAGAATCTAATTACACCAAAATCATCCTTTACTTTGATCCAGTCATCAAATCTACCAATGTCAAACAATAGCGGAAAGTACTCCTACACATCCAGTGTACCCCCTTCTGTCAGTCACATACAGATGTCTACTTAATGGCATAAATCACTTTGAGATGAATACTTGAGTCCAATGATCGAATTACCATGATCCCGTTACCTTAAAATCCTTATAGGTCAACGCATTTTGATATTATCCAACTTATATAGGCAAACCGCCTCTAGTTTTGACTAATATCATACTTTGACTTACCGCCTCTTTGGTTAAATACCGCCTTGCAACTTTGACATGTCTTAAATAATCAAGAATACATACAAGCAATAAATACTCACTAATAATCCAGCCCATTAAATCACAGGTAGAACAAACAATCACAGATAAACCATCAATTACTAGATCTCCCACTAATAAAGCAGATCTGAATATTTCCACTGACTAAGAGAATCTAAAGACTCTCACTGACAAAATCTTTCAACCATTCCAATAAAACTACCTTAACCTATCTCTACATTGCCCTAGAGATCAACTATGACTGGTACAACTAGTCGAACCTATGATTGTACAGTTTAACCTTGAAAATCTATTCACCACTTTACAGAACAAACATAGCCAACATTATAGACATTCATTTACTTTACAACAACATAAGCACCATAACAGCGTAACTCCTTTTTATTTATTTGAAAAAGAAAACCTTACATTCTGGTATTTCAAATAATATCATTACATTTTCAATATGGGAAACAATATGTTAAGTCAAATAATAAACATAAAAACAAAGTAAAACCAAAAGCAGAAAAACCATTTGAATGTAAAAGAAAACTTTATAATGAGAAGCTTAACAATTTCAACTCGTATTCAAGCCATCAGTCTTCAGAACCAACTTACTCCAAAAACCTAGATAATTCTATAATCTTTATCCGATAATAATATTTGGTCAAATAATCTATCTTTGGTCAATCTACCCACATTTGAGCAATTTACCTTGAAGTTACCCAATATCACTGGCTCTATCTCTCCCATTTTGATTATGCAAGCCACTAGACCTGAATATATTTTCTAGTAAGGAAAGGGATATCTAATATATCAATTACATTGGTCTCATTGTCTTTGAGTTTTTTAGTGATAGTTGATAGCTCCCAAAAATATTCCTTACATTACCATTTCCAATATAATTGGTACTAGAGAGCTAGGTTAATAAACTATCTTCCGACCCCTTTTGAAACATTATTCTTATCCTTTGGATTTCTCTTAGATAATCCCTTCACAATATTTCTCATCTTAATACTACTTCACATAACCTCAATAGTAGAATACCTCACAACTTATGTAAACTACTATAAAAGATACATCTAGGTCAAACAATCCTAGACTAGTCTCCAACCTTTTCATACTAAATTTTATTCTTTGTCCTAGAAACAGTGGGAAAGAAACTACCAAATCATATGGTACATTCACTGAAACAGACATCTTAGGAGACATAAACCATCATCATTATACGAGTCCAAACACAAATATCAAGTAATAGAAAACCATGCAAAACTCATACAAACACATGCAATTATTTACTTCTACTTTGTCCCAAATAAAAAGAAATAAACATCAAAATCCTCTTTGGGACAACCATACTTAGATGCATCAATGCATGAGTTCAAATACATATCAACCAATAGAAATTTGATATATGCATTATTTACTTGCACCAACCATATCAACCATTCGTGCAAAAAAATATCTTTTTTCCAAGAGTTAACCAACTACACATTCTCTTTTAGGATAAGCATGCAGTGATCTTCTCAGTTTCTGTGCAGTGACTGAGAAAGAATAATGACTCTCTGAAATTTTACTACCTTTGGGTTAATGAGACCCCCTAAAGTCAAAACCCTTTCAATTCATGTGTAAGAACATACCTTTAAACTTTGACAATGCTACCTTTGGATTAACACTGTCTTTCTTAGTTGTTTTTCACACCATAAAGAATAGTGTATTAAATAATGTATCATTTATTATATATTTAAATGTATAAATTTGGGTTTTGAGGACTACCATGGTGGAACTGAGTGTACCATTTTGGTGGATTCCACCCAATCTTCACATGACACCCACAAACCTTAATTTGAATAAAACTTGACAATACCACCTTTGGGTGTACATCGTCTTTATACAAGCATTTACAAATACATGAACTTTGAATTTGAAGACATCATGACAAAACTTGGTGTACCACTTTGGTGAATTTCATCTAATTCCATAATGATATCCCCAAACCCTACTTTGCAGCACCATGTGGGTCAATAAACAAAATCTCATGCACACATAACCTTTTACATGCATCTGGTACAAAAATAATTGACAAACAAATAGAAAACTACAAACTGTACTAATTTAGGACACCTTTTAGTCAAAAATAAATTTCTCAAATCACCTAACTATGTCAAATTATGTACCAAACTATAAAGCACAAAAATACGAACACAGCGCAAAAAACCATGTCAAAATTCGACGCTCCTAGCACCCACAATCGCCGATCAAAGTCGGCACCTGCATTCTTGCATCCTAAACCGGTTCTGGGCGGTTCAGCCTGGGTCGGTTCGGTCTGGCCGGGCTCGGTCATGGGCTGGTCGAACCCACAAATTAAAACCTTTTTTTTGAAATACTTTGGAAACACTTTGGTCCAGACCGAACCAAACTGTCTAGGGTTAAACCGAACTGTGGTCTGGTCCAATGGTTCAACCACTGGATAACCCGGTCAACCCATTCAGACTTCCAAGTCCACTTGGCGGGTTATTGGGCCAGTTAAGTGGGTCAATAAGGCGGGTTTTCCAATCGAGGTCTGGGTCGATTACGGGTTACACTTGTGCCCCTCATGTATGGCACGAGTCGGGTTCTCGGGTCCCCTTGGGCCCTGGCCTGGCTGGTTTGGGCACTGGTTCGGTCCTAGACTTGCCCAGATTGGCTCGGTCCAGTACGAGGCTGACCAGGTGACGTCAGCCCTATCTTTTTTTCTTTTTTTTTTAAATTGCTGTCAGCGTGTGGATCTCACTTGCTTTTTCAGTAGGAGCGTGAGAGCATGTCTGGCCACTTCCGGTGACCCACCTTATGTCACTGGATCCTTCTCTCCGAGACCTACACTCTTATATAATTTATTTTATCTTTTACTGGTCCAAATTTTTTTTTCGAAAGTCCCAACCATAGACAGGTTCCTACAAAATTTTGAAAGAAAAATATCTCCCTTTTCCAATCCATTCAAATATATAATCTTTACAATGCTTTCCTATAGATTCTAGATCTGTGTGGGTGGCTCTGATATCACTGTAAGAATTTTTAGATCTCTTTTGGGTTTTTCCTATGGGATTTCCCATGAACCCTAACGAACACACCACACAGATTTCTAGAATACAATGGGAATTAAAAAGAGATGACAAGATACATACCTCTTGCTGTAGATTGATTTTCGACCATTTCATTTACTTTGAATGCCTGGATCAGAGTCTTGCACAACCTGCCGAGATCCCTTGACCTTCTCTCTGCATATGAGAACAAGAGAAGAATATAACACCGTGACTGTGGGGACTCTAACCATTGGTATGAGAACTTTAACCATTGGTATGAGAACTCTAACCATTGGTATTTATAATACCACCCTTAACCCTGAACCAGTCCCACAGTAGACCAGGTTGGTCCATCTCTAATCATACTTAAACCGGTCTACCTATAACCAGACTCCCACTAAATCAACTAACTTTATAATTAATTTAGCCCATAAAAATATCTTACACGTAGATCCACTCCATATCCAAAAAACAACCTCATTCAATAACGATATTTCTGCTTCAACTATCTTTGTTACTTGTTCCTGCAAACAGAGAAGGCACAAACCACATCAGATCCCAAATTTTGTCTTACACCTAAATTTGATACAAAAATGAAAATCACACACAACAAAGATTCCCAACGGCATTCCACATTTAGTCCAGCATCCTTGATTTTGCCATGAACAAATACCTAAATAAAACAAGAACCAATAACTCCAACAGCAAACCCAATTCATTGAAGAAATTTCCGCGTGCGGTCTAAAAAAACCAAAAGTAAAATACAAATGAATTTAAATTTATAAAAGAACAACAATTAAGAAAACTGGGAAAGGAAGCTTAATTTGCCTTAGTCAAGCTCCCAATACAAAATCTCCGGGTAGATGAAACCAACAATTGTTTCTCTTTTCCTCTTTCAATTCAACACAACTACATGCAAATCCAAATCTTCATTATCACAATTAAGTTTTAAAAAAATTGGATATGCAAAAACTAATCGAACGAAACCACCAAGATAAAACGACTTATGAAGAGATGTAGTAAAATAAAACTAAGGTACAACAATATATATTGTATAGACTGATAAATAATAATGTAACAAGCAATTAATTATTATTTAATAATTAATAATCAAATGTTAATGGATAGACATGCAATAGTCATATACGCATTTAATAGGTTATATGTCAACCTAACTATATGCTAAAATCTGGAATGTACATAAATAAAAATATAATAGTACATACCTTATAAGATGGAACCAAAAATAAAGGTAGGGTTGAAACGTGTTGGTACACTGTCCTTAAGACTGTATTTGCCCCTTATATGTGCAGTAGGTCCCCGTAAATCAGCCTCCAAGATAAACAATCCTTCTATAGGACACCCACCCAGTGTGTACTTCATTGTTACGTGTATGCAAACCCAACAGTTAAGATCAGCTATCCTTTCAAACCAACGAGATTGGACCCTTCGATTAAACTAAGTAGAGGGAGAGAGTTGGAGAGAAAGAAATGAGAGAGACTCGAATTTGGAATGAATTTGATGGTAGGGATCATCCTCTATTTATAGCCTTCAGATACCCATTGGTCATGGCCATAGGATGGGGTGTAACCCTCCAAACGGACTATCTAGATCGTGCCAGATCTCTGATCTTGAGATCGACCGTCGAGATGGTGTCTCTTGTGTGTAGAGATGCACCTCTACACCTACGTACCCTTCCAAAAGGGTATCTAGGTAGGGGTGTGTCCGAATCCGGCTACACCCATACCCATACCCATACCCATACCCACACCCACGCCCATGCCCGGGTCACGGTCGCAGGTTGCTGTCCGGTCCGGAGCGCTCCTATGTATGGGTCAACTCGGACCGAGCTAGGCTTTCTTTTTGGGGTTCAATGGGTAAGGGACACTCCCTACAAATAAGGGCCTCTCCTCCAAAATCCCTAAGCAATGTGGGACTAAAAAGTCCTACATTGCATAGACTAACTCAACAACAAAAATCAAAATTCCCGCCCAAAACGAAAAACCAATTTTTGGAGCCAAAATGAAAATTTGAGTTTGAGTTTAAAAATATCTTTTGAAACTTCTTTTAAAAATTACTTTTGACATTTTGACTCTCAACAAGAGATAAAATGGTCTACCCTGGGCGTCTTCCTAGTATAAGATACATAAGATATTGATCTTGGGCTTCTGCACAGTGCCTAACAGAGGAGTTATTTCCCAAGATTCTTCAGATGCACCGTCGCTTACTAGCTCGACGACATGATCTCCTCTAACTTCGTTCATTTTCGTAGATGCCATGCAACCCAAAAAATAACTCCAACATCTCACAATGATAGATTCAATCTCGCGGTTCTTCTATCTTCTCCGGCAGATCGCTCCACAGATTGTACTATTCATTAACACAGAGGGATGGAGAGAGGGAGGACCTCCTTCGTTTCGTTGAAATTTCATTAATGGGCTTGAATTGTACTCTTCACTGCTGGAATCACTCGACGCAGCTAACACCCATGGACTTGATTTCATGCAGTTAATCGAGAAGTATCGTCTGTGGCCAAAGAGACGATATTAGAAGTATCCTTTGTGGAAAAAAACTCCACAAAAGAGACGATATTAGAAGTATCCTTTGTGGAAAAAAAACTCCACAAAAGAGACGATATTAGAAGCAAGTCGATTTCGTGCGGTTAATCGAGAAGTATCCTTTGTAAAAAAACAAATCGGAACCTCAAACAAGTCGAGGCAGAAACTGTAAGACCCGCACTCCACTAACCCGGTCTAACCATATCGTACCAGGTCTTTCCATCATTGTTGGATCAAGTGGATTGACCATGTGAAGATGGACCACAAGACCAGGTATGAGAATCGACTCAAAAACGCTTAGCAACAAGTGTATGGTTGACTACCTGGGTAGGTATGGTTGACCATATGGTAATAAATAAAGACCATACAAATAGTGACTATACGGTCAATGTTTTTGAGTGTATGGTCAATGGATTATGCGAACGTACCATCCGACTGTATGACCTCAAAACTAGACTCCGAGTTGGAAACATTCCAAATTAAGGGGGGGATCTCTTTCCTAATATTGGAGAATTCTATATGGAAGGTGCTCTCTATATAAAGGATGTCTTTCAACCCTTTTTCACTCTTTTGGAACTTTAGCAAACTCTAGAGGAAGAGAAGGAGAAGGCGAGAAAACTAAGGAGAAGGCTGAGAGAAGAGTTCTACTGATTCCCTGCAACAAGTAAGGTATGAACCTTATCTTTGTAGCCTTAGAATATCAAGATTAGAAGTCTCTAGTGTAAATTATAATACCAAACCCAATGTAAAGATTCAATTATGGAATTCTCTAAGTAAACCTCAAGACAAAACCATAGAGAATGGATTAGAGTAATCAGTTGATTAAACTAAGAGAATGGACCTTAGAATGATTATTAGGAAGGACCCTACTGAGGGGCCAAGAGGAAGAGTTCGGATTAAAAGTAGGTTCTGATCAGTAATCGTATGGTCGCAGCTACGATCGACCATAGATTGACCATAGGATGACCATAGTATCGACCATAGCTATTCGAGAAGAATTCAGGAAACGTATGGCCGCAGGGTATGGTCGCATATAGTGCGACTGTACGTGGTAAGGTCGACATAGTATGCGACCATAGGGCCTATCAGACACTATCAGTGATCTATTTTGATTTTCAACTACTGTAACACATTACACATCAATTCTAACTTAAATTTATAAAAATGTTAGGTCATTAAATTGATTCAAAGAGAATTACAAGGCTTGGAATGAGATCAAGTTTTGCTACCAGGTAAGGGAACACGACCTAAACTAATTAGATAATAACAAATTGTTCTACTTTATTTTTCGAATGAAATATATGTTTATATACTTGTATGCTTGTAATGTGCATCTCACATGTCATCCAATATTTCTATTATTACTGTCCATGCATATTTATTCCTGTCTATTTATAACATGATGATGATGATGCTAGGAATATGCATGTGATTGTATGTGTGCTTAGTGTGCTTGATGTGAATAGAGCATCAGGGGAGGATGTGGTATTGTGGTCTTTGACCTGATCACCAGACTCTAGCTCTATCTCTATTCAAGTCTTGCCCATTGACATCATCGTATCGTCATTACCTTAGCAGAACTATTACGTCATAGAGCATAAGGGGAGGTGGTCTCGAACCTTGTGGTCTTTGACTCTACCGAGGGGCCTTAGCTCTATCTCTATGGACGTATTGAGGGATGCTGGGGTGAGACCTTGGATACACTGGATGACATTTAGGATTGGTTAGTTGCGAGCCCAATTTGCAAGCCCTCGCCAATAGGGGCTTACGTGTTAGTATGGATAGGGCATCAGGGGAAGTGTTGGCAGTGTTTGATCCGAACACTTTAACTCTATCTCTATTCTATGGTGGGTGTATGTGGGACGAAAATGGTGTTTGATCCATTGGATGGATTCACACACTAGTGTATAGAGGTGCGGTGGCCATCAATCTTTTCTATAGCACATTGCAAACTTTAAAATCAGACCAAAGATTTGAATTGAATGCATGCATATGTTTATTGCATTGTTTTGTTTTCTCACTGAGCTAGGTTGTGAGCTCACCCCACGGTACTCATTTTTCTTTTAGTTTCTAATGATGCAGGTAATACCGTTGAAGGCTACATGAAGGTGCGAACATTTGGACATGTGGCGGCTATGGACGAGCAAGCTGTAGAGGACGAATATGACTCGTTAAAGCAAATGTTTCAACTTTGTTTACGTTTAGTGTTTAACTTTTGTATTTGGCATTTGTAATAAGTATTAAATATGTTTTGGTTACTTAGAGATAACTGGTTTATTATCTACTTATCATTGTAGACACTCAGTTCATTATTAATAAGACTTTCGCTATTTACTTTAATATCTCTGATTGATGTAAAATGTGTTTTGGTTTAACATGGTTGGCACAACCTATACGAGATCCTGGTTTAAACCATTGGTTCTTATGATGGTTCATCACACCAATGGTTAGTCCAGAATTGAGATGTGATAACTTGGTATCAGAGCTCTCAGGCCTTATCCATCAAACCTGAATACTTCCACAAGAGTCATGAACTGAGTTATGTTAAATTTAAAAGCTTTAATACAAACACACCATAAGCACCTGTGTTGGTTGAGACAGAACTTAAATAAGACAATAATATACGTATAACAGGTGGAACCATATGTATATACAGATAAAAGAAAAAGAAAACCTAAATGTATCCTAATAAACAAATAACATATGGTACGGTCTACCAGTCAGATAGTTGACTAAGTATACAAAGGATATATTATAGTAACAAGAAGGAAGCATATGTAAGCAGAAAATTAGAATATCGAGTTGACACTCACAAGATGTGGAACTCGATTTATGATAAAGGAAGAAGGAAAATAGCTAGTAACGCCTAAATCCCTGCAGAGGTAAAGGGAAAGATCTCGGACCGAATCCAATAGAGATAGGAGAACCATGGCCATATACCAAAAACAAAAGTAGCTATAAAAGAAGATAAAGCTATACTCTTGGGTGACATGGAGACTCTAAGTGAGATCCGTCACAGGTTGCTCCATCGTCCACTGAGTATTAAGAAGAGACCATAACCCAACCCCACCACTATCTGGGTCGAGAATGGGTAATGGGAATCCCTTTGAGCAGATGCCAAATAATGATTATCAAACTAGAGCAAATCAAATGGGGCGAACAACCAGGCCACTCCAGCCAATCTACCTGGACTACCAAGTGCCTTAACCACTGTTGTAATAAACTTGATCTGATAAAATACAAAAGCAACAACAGATGATACCAGTTATGCAAGTTACCATGGAAATCGTTACCCAAGTTGCTAATGCTACACCAACACCTCTAGGTCCGACCAAGTACAGTACCTGTTGGTAGCAACACTATACCTCCATCTCCCGTTGACCATAACACAGTGTCTACCATACAATAGATCCTAATAACGCACACCCCAGTATAGAGCTTAGTGCACAACAAGCAGTGTATCAAGGTGGTTACCCTTATCAGCCATCGATGTGTGGGATAGCTGCATCATGGCATAATGATCCGACAAGGATTGAGGAATGTTTTCTAAAGATAAAGCTCAGTTGTTTTTATCAAGGGATCAAATCTATTGTGGCCATATAACTAGACAAGTTTATATAGGATGCGGTGCATCATTGACTTACTCTTGTGATTATAGAGGATGCACATACCTAATTTTAAATTCTCGTGCCTTGACAAGATACCTTCTCGATTCAACCTGTCAATTGGAGTTATAGATGTTGTTTCCATAGAATTAGTCCTGATTATACCAATCTAAGCCACTCTCATGATCGACAACATGAATATAGATGTGAACTAAATGAACAATTAAAGGTTTAATCATTCTGAATGTACATCTTTTCGATTTACACCTGATTTATTGATGTACCAAAACTTTCTCCAAATTTATTCTTGTATTGCCTTGACCAATGACACTATATACTCGATAGAACCTGTAACCATGAGGCCAAGAGCTGTAGAACCTCTATTTCCATGTATTTGAACCACCTTGCAACCAACAACCAAGGGTCCAATTCATTTTGTATTTGGTTCGGTTACCATAGATTTACTCCTGATCCTGTAAACTCGAGTTCACAAGATAAAACAAGTGTTCGTCATCATACTAAAATTAAAAGAAGAAAATGAATTGCTTTTGGATAAACATTCTGATTCTTATATTTTTTGACCTCTGTTGATAAGAGGCTTGATTAGTAAGGAAAATTATGGAAGATGATTGGATTAAGATAAATCTCTATAGCCAAGAAACCTCAAATGAAGTAATGGATAATCTACTTTGAGATTGTTGGATATATGGATTTGAGTCATGATCTATAAAAGAGTGTCTAAGCAGGAAATGAGAACTACCAAGACTAACCAGTACAGAATAGATAGCACTCGAACAGAGTTAAATGGTTATATCGGTACGAATTTTGATAAGGTAAAAGATTTCTAAAAGCATATCTAAAAGTGGATACACGGATGAAGTAAAAAATCATGACATTAATAGTATTCGGATTAGTATAATGATCATTGAGTTAATCCAATGTCGAGTGAGATGATTAAGTAAAAGGCCAAAAGTGAGTTTATTGGAATTAATAGGAATATAAGCATATACCCTAATGCTTATAGGTAGACTTGGGATATGTAGAGAGTAACCAAGCAAAAGATACTTTTTAGGATATATGGAAGAGAGATTAGGGTAAAACTACAATGATAAGAGAGATGTAAGCTACTGAGTGCAATATGAGATTATTGACGATAGTCTTTGAAAAACCATAAGAGATGAAGGAGTTAGATGTGCCATTAAGACCTTTAAACTAGATTTTGCTAGTTCAAGTCCTTTTGGACTAGATGTTGTATTGGATGAGTGTTATGAACAATGTCCGAATCATATAGATGGACGGAATTTAGGTGCAACCTAATTCGACTTGAGATGGCAGAGTTTGATGTCATCTTGGGAATGGACTGGTTGTACACTCTACAAGTGATTATGTGCATAAAAGAGGTTATCATTTAAGAACAAAGATAATGCATAATTTGGTTTTATTGAAAGTATATTGCTTGAGAAACGGAAGCTCATCCTCTCTGCACTAAAGGCCAAGAGTTGCTTTGAAAAAAAAAGGAGTTTTATATATGGTATTTGTGCTAGACATTACTAAATAAGTACCACGGATGAAAGAAATTGATGTGATACAAAAATTCCCTGATGTGTTTCCAGAAGACTTATCCTAGTTGCCACCTGATTGTGCGAGCGAGTTCGTTATCAACTTGTTACCAAGGACAGCACCTGTGTCAAAGGCACCCAATAGAATAGCTCTTACAGAGTTGAAGGAATTAAAGACTCAACTATAGGAGTTATTAGACAAAGGTTCTAATCAGTTAAGTATTTCATCACAGGGAGCGCCAGTGCTATTCGTGAAGAAAAAAGGCAGTAGTGTTCGACTATGTATAGACTATCGAGAATTGAACAAGCTCATTATCAAGAATCGATATCTACTACTTCAGATCGATGACTTGTTTAATCAGCTATAAGGTGCAAAGGTATTTTCTAAGATTGATCTTCGGTCAAGATATCGTCAATGGAAGAATTTGGACAGTGATATTCTGAAGATAGCTTTTAAAACCGGGAATGAGCATTATAAGTTCTTAGTTATGTCTTTGGTTTGACCAATGCACCTGCATATTTTATAGAGCTTACAAACCGGGTATTCCATGATGTGTTGGACACTTCAGTCATACTTTTTATTGATGATATTTTAGTCTATTCCAAAGACGAAGAAAGTCTTGTAATGGATCTTAGAGCAGACTTACAATGGATAAGAAGAGAGAAGCTTTATGCTAAATTTAATAAATATGAGTTCTGGTTGAATGAAGTACAATTCTTAGGTTACGTAATATCCTCAGAAGGAATAAAGGTGGACCCCAGCTAGATAGAAGCTATTGTGGGGTGAGAAGTGCCTAAGAACATTACAGAGATTAAAAGTTCCTTGGGTTTAGCTGGTTATTACAAACGATTCGTGGAGGACCACTCTAAGATCACAATACCTTTTATCAAGCCAACCAGGAAGGGAGAGGAGTTTATTTGGACTGACAAGTATGAATAATGTTTACAGACTTTAAAAGCAAGGTTGATATCAATTCCCATCTTGATCGTTCTGGTACCAGGGAAATCTTTTACCCTACACACCTATGCTTCAGGATTAAGTCTAGGATGCAGGTTAATGCAAGGTGAATAAACGATTACATATGCTTTAAGACAACTGAAGGAGCATGAGAAGAGTTACCTTACTCATGACTTGGAGTTAGTGGCTGTGAATCATGCAATCGAGACATGGAAACATTATCTATAAGGAGAAAATTTCAGATTAAATCGAATTACAAGAGTTTTATTTATCTCCTCACCCTAAAAGAGTTGAACATGAGGCAAAGGAGACGGTTGGAACACCTGAAGGATTAAGACTGCGATATTCAATGCCACTCGAGCAAGGCTAATGTGGTAGTTGAGGCCTTGAGCAAAAAAGGTAATATGAAGTTTGAAGAAGGACCCAGTAAAAGGCATTAAAGCAAGATATGAGGAAACTGAGAAAGCTCAGATGGGCACCCTAATGGCAAAACTGTCTACCACTGTTTATGATGGAAAATGTAATGTTACAGATCACCTTGTAAGACTTGCTGGTATAGCTGAAAAACTCAGAGAAATAGGACATACTGTTGATAAAGATCATTTGGTATACTTGGCAATGAAATCTTTACCTAATGAATACAAGCATATTAAAGTAGCATATAGAACTTCTAGAACAAAGTGGACTCTAGATGAATTGATAGCTGCTTGTACTGAAGATGAAGAAAGTGACAAAAAAAGAACTATCGAATCCATTAATGCTACGTTCTACAAGAACAACTCTGACAAGGGCACTAGACAACAAGGATTTGGACCTCACAAAAGAGAAAAATATTTTTCTGATAAAGCAAAGAAACCCTACAACAAGGAAAAAGATGATAAAGAGCAGCATGAAGAAAAAGACCTGAGCGACATCAAATGTTTTTTGTGTCAAAAGAGAGGACATATGAAGAGGGATTGCAAGAGCAGAAAGCGTTGGCTGGAGAAGAAAAAGGATTCTGGAAAGTCTAAGGAAGATGATGCACAAAAAGAATGAAAGTTTCATCTTCATGAAATGTAAGTCTAGTTAGGAGTCAGATACATTAATAGTTAGAAGTTATTTGAATTCAATTTGATATTTTCAATCTTCAGTTTTTGTTTTCTCCAAAAAGGAGAGTTTGTTTCCAGTTTAAGTATTAATAAGACATGATTCTATTCAATTTTATTTAAATAAAATTTTATTTTATCTTAAGGCGTCTTTATGCAATAAATGTTTTTGTGTGTTAAAATCTGAATTTATAATAGTGATTGAATATTTGAGTGATTTTAAGATCTTCAAAGACAAAGGATGATTCACTAATGGAAGCCTTTAGTGACTTATGAATGATACGGTAGTCACAAATTATTTTGATGTGCTTAGTCAGTGGGAGTTTTCATTCATATCTGGTGCTATGGTTGTTTGTATTGTTGATGATTTGATTCATGATTCAGGCTGTATTTAGTCAAAGATAAAATAGGCAGTAATTAGCCGGACACCAGGCAATATTTAGCCAAAGATCAAACAAGGTAGTATTCAGCCAAATATAAAAGATCAAACAAGGCAGTATTCAGCCAAATATAAAAGGTCAAACGAGGCGATATTCAGCCAAATGTAAAAGGTGGTATTCAACCAGGATAAAAGGCGGTATTCAGCCAAAGATTAAGGGCAGTATTCAGCCAAATAAATTATGACGGTGTGTCAAAGTGAGATATTAATCCAAGTTAGAGGCGGTTTTCCATGAAAGGATAATATCAAGTATAAAAGTTTAAAGTAACTCGATCGAAGGTAATTCAATAAAAGAGGACTCATTATCTCACGGCGATTCATGCTGTTAAGTAGGCTTTTATATGTGGCTGATGGAAGGTAATACACCATTTATGTTGGAGTATTTTCCGCTGTTGCTCGACATTGGCAGGCTTAATAGCTGGATCAAAGTAGGTGACGATTTATTGTGTGAATAGATTCCATGGCCACACTATTCAATGGTGGCATTGTAATTAATCTAGCCCAAGTGGGAGAATGTTGGAATATATATATATATATATATATATATATATGTGGGCTTAATTAATTACTAGGCCCATTGATTAGTGGGAGTCTATATCACTAGGTTAGACCAGTTCGGTCTGGTTCGTCACAAGATAAAGAGATAGGCAATCCCTATTACAGTGTGGGACTGATTAGGGTTTGTGAAAGTATTATATATACTAGGTCATGAGTCCCCGCAGCCATAGTTGTTTTCTTCTCTCTGTACCCACGAACAGTGAGAAAGGCGTGGAACCTCTACAGGCTGTGGAAGACCGTGATCAAAGCTCCAACACCATTCTTGGAGATTAACGGCGGAAATCAATCTTCTACTCTCAGGTATGTCTCTATTATTATTGATTACATTGAACATCATTGTATTCTAGATCTCTGTATGGATATTAGGGTTTAGGATGAAACCCTATGAACTGGAAAAAGTCTAACAGAGTTTACCTTTTAGAAATATTAAACCCTACTCCCAAATCATCATCATCTTCTTCTTCTTCTTATCTCTCTCTCTCTCTCTCTCTCTCTCTCTCTTAGTTGGAATAGGGCGGTACTGTTAAATTATTATGTACTTAGGGTTTCAGTCAAACCCATTCCAATCCATACATGAACCTTAGAATACAATGGAAAAACCATAATTGATTAATAATAAAGACATACCTGTTTGAAGTTTGATTCCTCTACGGTCCAAGCTTTGATCGAAATCCCTCGGCTATAGTCTTCCACAGCCTTTAGAGGATATCTTGATGTCTCTTGCTAATGGGTGCAGATAGAACTGATTAACTGTGGCTGTGGAGATTCTAACCCAGTATTTATAGAATACTGTTATAACCCTAAAACCCTTCGCACAATAGAATTAGGGTTACCAAACCTATCTCATACTATGTGACGAATCAAATCAAACTGGTTCTATCGTGTCAATCAAACTTCCACTAAATAACTAATTTAGGTAATTAATTAAATCCATATAAATCTAACATATATCTCTCTCTCTCTTTGTAGTCTACCGCTACATCAGCAACATTTCCCTTTGCTGAGAAACTGAATTTGGCATATAAAACAGAGAAACACACTATTAAAAACCCAATAAAGATAAAGTCCAGAAAGAGGAAGCATATAAGAGATTATTACATAATCTGTAGCAGTGTTCCTGAACTTCCTCGACATCGTATTGAGTAGGCATCGAATATGCACTACCCATCCCTTCTCTCTCTCTCTAACCAAATTTCAGTAGCCCACTAATCAAAACAGAGAAAGATTGCAGATTTTTTTTCTACAAGAAGTGAGCATGGGTAACTGGTAGAAGAAATTGGAAAATTAATATATTTAGTAAAAGCGATGAAATCCTTAACAGGCCTTGGAAGCTAAAGAAAAAGAATATCAGATTCTCTCTTTCTTCTTTGATATGAAGTCGTATTTCCCTATTGAGCTTTGTTTCCATGGAAGAAGGTAAATGAAGGTGAGGAGTTTGCTTCTAGTTTCCCCCTTTTGGTTCAACTTTTGATTTTTTTTATAGGAAATCTTACTCATTTTGTTCTGTCTATTAGTTAATGAGATGCTGTTAAGAACGGAAGCTCCAAAGCTCTTGATTATGAGGTAAGGATTTCTTCCTCTGTTCTTGCAAATTTGAGAAAGTTCGTATGGTGGTGGTGATAAATTTGAGAGAGAGGTACCGCCCTATTCCGATAGACAAAGAGAAAGAGAGAGAGGAAGAAGAAGATGATTTGAGGATAGGATTAAAAATTACTAAAGGGTAAACTTGACTTTTTCCTTTACAATAAGGAGATTACTGTCAATCCAAAATTGGTTTGAGCTAACATCAATATCTAACGGTTCTGTTTTAACAATTTAGGTCTTTTTGATAAACGTTTTAGAATTTTGGTTGGTAGTTGATGTTTTCAGAAATCTTGGGTGGTAGGTGATGTTTCTCAAAGTATTTGGATGGTACGTGAAATTTTCTAATTTTAAAAGATAGGACGCGACCGACAGGTCTCTAACGCCCAAAGGTGTATTCAAGAGAATATCCCTAGGTAGAAAAAAAAAATACCTAGAAGAGGCATGCGCCCACTTTTGGAGGACTGTGGTGGATTTACATCGTCTCCTCCCAGTGGTTCTGGGAGGACGGTGGCAACCTTCCTCGGATGGTTGCCACGTGGCTCTCGATGAATCCGAGACTATGTCCGAGCCGACACCAAGCCGACAAGCCAAGCCAACAGGGGGGTGTCGGCTCAAACGTGAGTCTCAGATTCACCAAAAACTACGTGGCAATCATCCGAGGAAGGTTACCACCATCCTCCCAGAACCACTGGGAGGAGACGATGTGAATCCGACTATGGTCCACTTGAGTGGTGTTGGCAATTTCAGTGCTACTTGATATGCTGGGGGAGTTTCGATGCACTACTTAGAGTTTGACCGATGGTATAATCTTTAAGTGATTTTGTGGCGTCCATAGTGATTCTAGGATCTCTGAAGATGTTTGGATGATGCCTCAGGGCACGAAGTGGACTCTATCTTTCACGTGGCATCCTCCTCACGACTCTAGAAAGTCTTTCCCCATCTTCAAACATTCTATCCACACGGATTTGATTATTTTTGAGCCATTGATCCATTTTTCTTTGATTCACACTTAATATCCAACTGATTGATTGAGTTGCATGTGTTGCATTACAACGCCTAGGTTTCCCCTCCATTAATACCCGCCTTACTCCACCTTAGAGAGGATCCTTGACTAGTTTTTGAGGAGAGCTATCCTAGAGAACCATTTTAAGACAGCTTATTTATCATTGTTTTTGCGAATTGGAGCTCTAGAATCTCGTTTTCATTGCTATAATCGTGCCAACTCCATCATTCACCATCAACCTTTGAATCAGGTATATCAATTTTATTTGTTTTCTTACTATCAGTAATTGAAATCCTAGTGTCTTTTACTTGCATGGTGAGGAAAATATATATCTTCATTACCTCTAGGATATGCTTCGATACACCTCAATTCCATAATTCTAGGATGTGAATAATATAGTTAGGAATTTTATTTTATTTTATTTTATTTTATGCATAGCTCTCAGAGACTTGCATCATGATTTTACGTGAATGAGCGTATTTTCATCCAATATTTCATGTAGATACATAGGTTTATTTCATGCATATTATTTGCGTATTTAATTATGCATATTATTTGCATATTTAATTCCTAATTCACGTGATCTCAATCCCCTAAGTGACCTTAAATCTTCTTAGAATAATGTCCATTTGTCCATATTCTTATGATGTTATAATTTTATGATCGTAAGGATTTCACCATCTGATTATCAAAAATAATTAGCTGGGACAAAGGCCGGATTTATCCGGGAAGACCCGGGCTGCCTAACACCTTCTTTGGATCGTACTCTGATCATTTCCCAGATTCTATATCTTGACCCGATTCCCTATCCACAATTTATACCCGGAGCAATTATTGGTCTTAGACCCCAATCTACATGGACTCCAAAATCCCCCTTAATTGACGGGTGTGCAAATTCAACTCCTTGCACGCGGAGGAAACCCGTGGTTCTCACAATGACACAAAGACGGCTTCCAATCAAATCTATCACTACGTCTTCTGAATAACATCGAGAGAGAGAGAGAGAGAGAGAGAGAGAGAGAGAGAGAGAGAGAGAGAGAGAGAGAGAGTTCCTGGTACAAGAGGGAAAATCTTGCCTCGTATACACTCAACAGAGGACTCTTCTACTTTCTGGCTAGTTCGTGCGAGCTGCATGTAAGCGTAGTAAGCCGTGAGGGGATGGAATGAGAGAGTTCTTAGGAGTACTCCAGGTTTCCAGTTTTGATTCTGGAAAATTTGGAAGTCATTTACAGAGAAATTGTTACACATTGGTTGGAAGAAAACGAAGACAATCTTTCGATGAATCAGAAAGAGAGGAGGGTAGCGGATTCGCATCGTCTCCTCCTAGTGGTTCTAGGAGGGCACGGCAACTCCATCCAGATGGCTAACGCGTGGCTCTCGGGTGAATCCGAGACCTACATTTGAGCCGACACCCCCTGTCGGCTTGGCTTGTTGGTTGGGTGTCGACTTGAACGTAGGTATCGGATTCACCGAGAGCCATGTGTTGATCATCTGAATGGGGTTGCCATTGTCCTCTCAAAACCACTGGGAGGAGAGGATGCGAATCCAGAGGTAGCGGACAAAAGCATTTTTAATTTGTTTTCTAACTGGAAATAGAAATTGCAATACATTACCAAACGCAAATCCCAATAAGAAAAATAGAGAAAAAAAAACCTAAGAATAAAAATATTATCATGCAGGGCCATAGCAACTAAACTGGTTCTTTTTTATTCTAAAACAAATTAATGGTCCGAGAGTCATGGCTCTCATATTACTTTCAGGAGGGTACTTTTGTAAATCACAAGGAAAAACCCTCCAAATTTCAAATCATGTTCACACAACGCCAATAATTGCATCCTCTTTCAAATTTTGAAATATATTTTCAACATATTTGACATTTTGAGTTAAAGTGATTGCCCATTAACACACCATTACTAATCCTAAACAATACTGCCACTTGTCTCACATTGAAGGACTGGTTCAATGGAGCTGGTCCCATGTAACTAACTGCCCATGGCCAAACATGACTTATCAAAGGAATTGTAGGGTAGACAGTCTACCTGCCCATGGCCAAACTTAACCATCAGGTGCCACCCTCATTTTAAGATGGAGGTCAAAATTTTGTGGATGGATAGCTTTTATTTATTTATTTGTTTATTTTTTTTTCTCATTCAACAGTCAAGTTTGAGTCATATCGGAGTTTTCTACATTACAAAATATATTTTTGGAAATCTAGATCTAAGGTCATCCAAAAGTACACATACTTAGTGCATGAGGCTCACGCTATTGTAGGATCCGAAAAAAAAAAAAAAAGGACTGTTTTTTAATATTCAAACCATAGACATAAAATCATAATGAAGCAACTTTACTATTATGCTGTGGCGCCCCTTCCCCAAAGTCATGGACCTATGCACAATAAATATCATTGAAGTACCTACCATGAGTACCATTGGGATATACATGTTTTAGTTTAAATTTTGAAATTCATACATAACAAAATCAAATTATGACATCTCTATTCCATATTCATCATTTATTCATGTGACATGATGCATAAGAAGGATTTCTACAACAGTACGTAGGAACCTTCTTCTCTGTTTTACTTTTTTTTTTTTTCTTTTTTCTTTTCTTCTGGGAAACAAAAGTAGAAGAGGCCTGCAATGAGAAGGTTCACCATAAAAAGTTTGTAAAAGAACTTGGGAGGCCCAATCAAATATCCTTTCTGTCCACCTAAATCAAATCAATTATATAACCCTCAGCCCAATAGAGGGCTTACCCTTTCTGACCTTTTTCATGGGTAGATTAATTTGGGTTTTCTTTTCTTTTCTTTTCTTTTCTTTTCTTTTTTTTTTTTTATTTTTGTCGGTGATTCTTGGAAGTAAGGCAATTATAGGATCTGTATACCAGTTTAGGAGCCACCCTTTGGACACTCATCATGACAGGCTTATATATATATATATATATATATATATATATATTTTTTTTTTTTTTTTTTTTTTGCACATCATCAAGTGGGTTCACCGAAGTAATTGCGGGTGATAATTAAATATCAGGTGTATGACTAATTTCAATGCCTTCACTAATGGGCCTCAACTCTCCATCATGATTCACATAACCAAATCATTTGGCTTTAGTATAGTTCTTTCAATTCCAATCCTAGTCAGCATTTACCCTTTTTTTTTTTTTTTTATTTATTTCCTCATCTTAAAATGTTATGTTCACATGGACCTTTTTATTCAATATTTTTCACATTCTTGTGGTGGCCCTCTATGTGTACATCAGGAAAGATGAAAGGCTCTGATCACATACTTTCAATGAATTTAGGGTTTGTTAACGAGAGAAAGAAACCAGTTTGCCCTAATCCCAACATATATAGTAGGAAATCTGATAGAATTATGTGGTAGATTGTAGTTACCAATTAAACAATTGTGACCAAATTTGTATTATCCATTATTTAAGGTCAATGAATCCTCTAGTAGGCTTCCATCTTTGATTGATTGAACTACGTAAAATCTTTGGATCCAAATCGTCTCTTGTCAGGGGTTTGACAGGAGACTAGGCTGCGATCAGCCAATGACTGACACGTGGGTATCGGTTAGATCCGAACCATCCATCCAACAGGTAAGGTGAAACATAGATAAGTGTCGGTTTATGTACCATCGGTGGCTGGACAGCTAGGATCCAGCTGAATCTCCGGCCGAACCCTGACAGGAGACGATGTCTATACAAAATCCCTCTGTTTTGTCTCTCTTTTTTCTTTGTATGTTTAGAATAGGGTTTAAGGCTAACTAATATTTAACTACGTTCCTTAGAGCTTTTAGCCACCTGAAGCATCAAATAAATCACTTTTAAAAAGGATTTTGTTGCTTTGATTTCATAAGTAGTGACCACAAGTACTTCACCCAATCCATGCATTATCATTATTAGAGGAACCTTCTAATAAATATTATATTATTCTAATTACTAGAGTTTGCATTCACATGAAATTTCACCTTATAATTGTCCGATTGGAATAAGAAGGGAATTCAGTTGAAAGATTCATATAATTCCATAGTTCTGGTTTGAACATGATGCATCAATGGGATCTCCATCCTCCTCTGTCATGTTCAGTCGCATCAATCGTCTCTTGGACAGATTGGGATACTCCGATAGATGACTGAAGGGTTGGGCGGCGGCGAAAATTTTTTTCCGCTTCATAGCATGTGCTAGTTAGTGAACTGGCATAACATATATATATATATATATATATATATATATATATATATATATATATATATATATATATATATATATGCCATGGTGGGGAACTTTTTTCTTAATTTCATCAGCGTAGGGATCCTTTTTCCATGCTCTCTCATAGCCTGACCATGTAAACCCAAAGAGACACATTCACTCCTCCCTGATCATGTGGCCCTTCCATTGATGAAATTGTTTCCATGCCTCCATTTATCATGGAGTGAACATTTTCCACACAGTGATGTTGTGGAAACCTCTACCCTTAAAATTTCATGGGACACCCTTTGGATTAACAATTTATTTCTTTTCTCTATTGCAATTATAGTGATGCCTTTTGGCTTAACTGTCCTTGCATCTGTTTTTTATCACTCATCAATTATCAAACCACCTACCCCTCTCTCTCTCTAGTCCAAAGAAACATTCTCTCATTAAGAGGAAACAATAATGGGTAGGAGCCCCCGACAAGGCAATGGAAACTATTTTGATAAAATGGGAGGCACACCTTAATTATGATAGTAACACACCTTTGCTTAGGTTAGATCGGCCTGCTTTAGTAGTACTCCAGTGAAATGAATCATAGTAATGAGCTTTGTCTGGTCCTAACCTGAATGTACCCTTTAATAATGAGGACCCTCCACCGATGTTAAAATGAAGGACAAGCCGGAAAGATAGATAGATCGGATCAAAATGAAAAAATCCGAAAATGATCGGACCGAACTCTCATCCATTCAGTTTTGGCCCCGAGAAAATCTCTCCCTTGTTTTCCACATTGTTATTTTAAACCACCCATTCTTTTTACATACTGAAATTGAAAAGAAAATTTGAACCACCCATTTTTTTTACTTATTTATTGATTTTTGGGTAAGCTCTTTCTTCTTTAGCTTGTGGATCCATAATTTTAATTTACGGTATTGGAAAGGGAAAGGGTACCGTTACTTGAAAATCGATACGGGTAGAAACAAAACTAATGACAGAGTCAATACTAAATTAAAAGGTATTAAAAAATGAAAGTATTGAATATCATATCATATCCATATCCAATTAATATTGATATGAATTGGCCGATACAGTTGATACTGTTCTGATTCCTAAAACCATTGTTGGACTTATTTGACTTGAAAAGCCAAAATTTTGAGTTTTGGACCGTGGGTTTGGGCTCGCTAGGGTGCATTGCCCGAACAAGCCCAATCTGGGGGATTTGTCCAACCTAAGCCCAACCAGCAGCCGGGCTAAAATTGGGCTCATCAGCTGTCAAAAGTCTTCTCAAAACATTTTTTTTTTTTTTGGGTAAGGATCTCAAAACAATAAAATGAAAGGAGAAATAATGGGATCCACATTGTCTCCAGTTTAGGTGGGAGACTGGGCGGCCCGGATGGATGGCCGCCATGTGGCACTCGGAGGGATCCGAGTCCTCCATTTGAGCCGACTCCCCAGTCGACTATGTGCCACTATATTCCCCTGTCTAGGAATATGAACAAAAGAGACATTACATTGTTTGGCTAAACAGTCCCTGATATCCCTGATTATAGTTTCTAAATATACATAAAAAAAAAGCCCTTAATCCTTGTAGACATTGAATTACTTCCAAACTATCAGTTTCTATTTGTACTGCTTCATATCCCTGTTGAATTGTCAAAAGTAAAGCCCTGCGAACAGCTAAGGCCTCTCCCACCGAAATAGAATTGAACCTCAATGCCTCAGCAGCAGCAAACAAAGGATAGCCAAATTGGTTTCTACACACAAGACCAATCAAACTTTGGGACATATCCAAAGATAACGTTGCATCACTATTAATTTTAAGGGAAATTTTTACCTATCATCTAAAAAGATTTGAGCAAATCACCCACCACTCAAGTTTTAAAAAAAAAATCACCTACCATCCAAATTACACAAACGTTAATCCATTAATTGACGGGAAAGAGTTGAAATTGTGTGTAGACGTTTATACCCTAATCATTTTAAACGAAAGAAAAAAGAAAGTCAAAATAAATCTTTTTTAAAAAAAAAGAAGGACGAATACAACTCACAGCGATTAAAAAGAACAGAGAATCGAACTAAATCAGTGATCGGAGAAGAGCTTCAGAAAACCCTAGATTTCGGCTTTGATCGGAGCTCTGAGTGAGAGAGCTAAAAAATTTTGATTTTTTTTTTGGCGATGGCGACATCAATGGGAGCTACAAGTTTCATATTCCTCTCCGAAAACTCAGCTCCGTTTGGAGAGAGTTAAAAAAAAAAGGACGAATACACCCACTGGATTGCTTCTTTGTTCTTTCTTTCTCATCTTCTTCATCCCTTATTTTTTTTGTCCTCATTTTCGTCATCCCCTGTTCTTTCTTCCTATGTTTGCTTTTCTGATCTATTCGATTGCTAAATGATAATTTCCTTTGAGAAACAGAAAATTTCAAAGAGAAAGCGAAAAAGTTCAAAGAGAAAACATAAAAGTGGAAAAATTAAAAACAAAATAGAAAAATTCATCCCCTCAGAAAGAATGAGTGAGAAACGTTGGATGATTGGATGACAATACCCACTACCCACTACCCAAAATCAGAATGGATGACAACCCTTTGCTCATTCCACAAAATTGAATGAATAGTAAAATACCCAATTTCTCATTCTAATCCATCGAATATCTGAAAACATTTTATTCCATTTTGTGCAAAGCTCCTCTCTCTCCCTCCCTCTCTTCCCTCTATAATCGTTAATGGTGATTTGTCTTGTTAAACTTGTCACAATATTCAGGTACAATAGTCTATTATAGTTATTCATCGCCACATTAAAAAAAAAAAAGCTTGGAGATTTGAGACGTAAATCTGCATCTTTTAAACTTGGTTTTTGTGTGTTGGGCAAAGGGTGCACTAAGGCAGAAAATGGAATAAGCACGCTCTGATTCCTCAACCTTCAGCTCTATCTCCAGAATCTTCATAGTGTTTTGTGCGTGATTCGAGTAGAAAATTCAAGGATTTGCAGAGATTGCAAGAAACCCTAAAAAAATCAAGAACCAAAAATCCAGAGTTTAAAGAGAGGAATAGGTGAATCAGGTTAATGATTTCAAGAGAAAAAAATGAAATCAAACCAAGAAATGGAACTGATTGCAGACGAAGCAATTCACTGCCTAGGAGGAGAGTTAGAGATGAGCTCTTCCCCACTCTCGTCTTACCCTTCAATGGTAAATTCATTGAGCAATTTGCACCAGAACAAGAAGGGCATTATTGTCAGTCATGTATTTTCTAACAATTGACATCAGCAACTAACGGTTCTGTTAGTTGCTTTTGGATTTTTTTGATAAACGTTTTTGTAATTTGGGTGGTAAGTGATTTTTTTTAAAAACTTGGATAGTAGATGATTTCTCCAAATCTTTTTAGATGGTAGATGAAAATTTCTCTAATTTTAATCATTCCATGGCTTGGTGGCAACCAATGTATGGGAGTGGAAACAGAAAGCCCCTTCATATCCAGAGCAAACAAATTTCCCATCTTATGAAAACTTCACAAAATTCACCAAAAGCTCTTTGAGCCAATTGAATAACATCCGAAGGGGAGTGTTGAGTACGCTCAAAATAGAGGAGATTTCGAGATTTCCTGCCAACATAGAAATGCAATAGATGACAAAATAAGTCGTCGTTGTGACTTATTATAGTTTGATGGAAGGCAGCAAAGATTACCCAACCATTGGCCAAAAGAAGTCGACTGATCTAGAGGAACCTTCTAGAAACGCTCACCAAGGGCCGGAGACGATCCCCAAACCCTTGGATCGGTCGCAGGACCGTCCTGCCGCAGGAGACGATCTCCTTCCCAAGGAGAGCTGACACACCATCCAAATCGCCTGAGAAAAAGGGCAATAAAGCAACATATGCTCAATAGTCTCTTCTGCCTCATTACATCTCCTACACAAAGGATCAACCTCTATGTTGCGGTGGATAAGAGCCATACTCGTGGGTAGCCTTCTTGCACAACATTTCCAAATAAAGTGTTTTATTTTGGGCAGTGTTTTACAAGACCATATTGCTTTCTAGACAAAGGAAGGGGTTAATGACCTTGGCCCACCATTAGTATGCTCAGAACCATTGGAAATTGTTTGAAATTGAACAGTGGACAACATATGGTAAGCACTTTTGATTGAAAATTTACCAGATTTAGAAGCTTTCCAAATTAAAACATCCGGAGTGGAAATGATAGGTAAAGGTATAAGTCTAATGGCCAGCACCTCATTAGGTTAGAACCTCCAGTTTCCAAGTTCTAGTGATATCATCGATTAAATCTGACACCCATATATATGGACAGCCATGCATATTAGTAGGGGCTGGTCGGTGAGTAGGGAAACTTGGAATCCAAGCATCTTCCCAGATGCGGATTTGGGTACCAGTGCCAACCTTCCATAGCAGACCCTGTTTTGGAACACTGAGACCTTCACAGATGCTTCTCCATAACCATGAAGGTGGAAATCCTAGTGATGCATCGAGAAAATCAGAATGGGGATAGTAGATGGTCTCAATACATTGTACCCAATCAGTTTGAGGATTTGTCCATACTCTCCAAGCTAATTTGGCAAGGAGAGCCTTGTTTTGTAGAATTGGATGCCTCATACCTAAACCCCCTCTATTTTTTGGGAGACATTCTAATCCATGATTCCAATGTATGCTTCTAGCTTCCTTGTCTATACTCCAATAAAGTTCTGCCATTCTGTTTTTGCAATTGCTTAAGCAATGAAATTGGGAATTTAAATAATGAACAGATGTAGTTTGCTCTTGCTAAGTTTCCAGCATAATTTTAACGTTTTAAATATGAGTGGTTACCAATCCAGACCTAGAGATATTCTAATCAAATGTTCATTTCATATTCCTTTTTCTGTGGGAATTACAAACCTGGCTCGAACTGACATTCCTTCAGTTGCATGAACTTTTACCCCACCCCCTCCCCGCCGAACCCCCCACCCCCCCACCCACCAAAAAAAAAAAGAAAAAAAAAAAAAGACATAGATGAGTCAAAGAGGTAGGAGGTGTTGGAATTAATGTGGGCTTAATTAATTACCTAACCAGTTATTTATTGGGATTCTAATTGACATGGTACGATCGATTTGATGTAATTCGTTACATGGTTGAGATAGGAAAGGTAATCCTAATTCTCTATAAGAAGGTATTAGGGTTATGATAGTATTCTATAAATACTGGATCATGAGTCCCCACTATCACCTGTCTATTTCTCTATATGCATCCATATGCAAGAGACTAAAGGGACCCTAGATGGTTCGTGGAAGACTCAGATCAAAGCATTCAAGGTTATATGGAAAACGAAAAACGGGCGGATATCAATCTTCAGCAAATGGTATGTCCTTTATCTCTTTCAATTCATTTGTGTTCCAGTGTTTTGTGTGGTTGATTGTTAAGGTTCAGGGGAACAAGATCTCCATGAGTATAGCCATAACAAAGAATAAACGCTAACATGAGGTTCTGATTTGTATTACACTGACGTACAGAAGAGATCCACATGTGTATTCTAATGTTACATATGCTAATTTCAGTCTCAACCATGACCATAAGTATTAAAAAGAAGGGAAAATTTCACCACCCTGTACTTTGCTTTTCAATCACCCAACCTTCAACTTTGCGATTAATTTCACACATGTACCCTCCTCAGTTGTTAAATATGTATCACATAGACTTTGTCTTAACAGAAAGTTTGTTAAATGATGATGTGATAACGTTTAAAATATTCAAAATTACCTTTAAACAATAGTTAACTTACTATTTTATCCTCTCCCAAAACCTAAATTTACAAATATTCTTATATAGTGTTCACTCTCTGATCATGACCCAACCATAGAAAAGGAAATATAAAAACATGTTAGAATATTATGTGTTTAGGGTTTCAATGAAACCCATTCTCCATCCATACAGTTACCATAGAACACAATAGAGAGACCATTAACTATGAATCATAAATACATACCTATTTGTGAAGAGATCAATTCTTATACGTTCCACGACGATCCAAGCTTGATCGGAATTCCTCGACTACAGTCTTCCACAGCCTCCAGAGGATATCCTGATGTCTCTTGCTAATGGGTGCAGAGAGAACTAATTATTGTGGTTGTGGGGACTCTAACCCAGTATTTATAGAATACTGTTGTAACCCTAAAACCTTTCCCACTATAGAATTAGGGTTACCGTTACCAAACCTATCTCATACCATGTGACAAATCAAACAAAATCGGTTCTACCGTGTTCATTGGAGTCCCACTAAATTGACTAGTTAGTTAAACCCACATAAATCTAAAAATCTCCCACTTGAGCTATATTAATTACAAAACCACCCGTCAACCAGTGTGGCCATGGAATCCAATACACTAAAATGTTACTAACTTTGAAACATCCATCAACTTTTTCAATGTGAGCAACAACGAATAATACACCTCAACGTATGGAGTACAAACTCTTGTCAGCCACAACAGAGGTCTATTCAATACATGAATCGTCTGAGATAATGCATGAAAGTAAACTCCCATACGAGTCCAAACTTGATTAAAGAACCTTAATCAAAGTGCCACAAAACCTTTATGGGCAACTAAAATAGGGTATTTAAATAATTCAGAAATATAATACCATACCTTGGCTAGACACCGTCTTTATTCTTTGATATTATCCTCTCATGGCAAACTGCCTCTAGCTTGGATTAATACCGTACTTTGACTTACCGTCATTATTTGTATGGTTGAATACCGCCTCTTATCTTGGCTGAATACTGCCTTATATATCTGGCTGAATACTGTCTTGTTCGTCCTTTGACTAAATACTGCCTAATGTCTAGTTAAATAGTGTCTGATTTATCTTTGGCTAAATACTACCTGATTTATCTTTGGCATGTCAAACACATAACTATGTATGCAAAATAGCAATACTGTAAATGTTAATGCAAACAAAACCATAATTGCAAAAACTGTACCCATTAAATCATGAGCAATAATCAAACATAGTAAGCAATGTGAAAATACAAGTATGAACATAAAGAGTCTCCCACTGATTAAGCATATCTAGAGACTCTCATTGATTTCTAGATCTTTTGCTACTCAAGCTTCTGATAAATTAATTATTTTCAACCATTCCTATATTGGTCATACTGTCCCTTGAAAACTCCCACTGACAAAACCTTCATCAGAGAATCTACAACGATATAAAATATTTTGACATTTTTCTTACTTGAAGAGATTCAATTTCTATTATGCTATGAAATACTATATCTCTTATTATTCTTTGAGAATAACATAGTTAAACCACTGTGACAACATATCTCAATAGTCTAGAAGTAGAGTCTACAACTTCTAAATCATAAAAGAAACTCTGACACCAGATACCTTATTTGTTATTTTCACATAGAGTTACAAAACCCTACCACCATAACATTGAACCTTGAGGTTAGTTTTCTGTCATCAATGCAAACATTAAAATTGCATCAAAATAGCCTAGAGTGTCACTACATTCATAAATGAATGAACATGTAATCTTTGGTCCTCTGCATATATTGCATGACCTTCTTTTTTCCCATTGTCTAGTAAGTTATACCAGCATCCAACTAAAAACATCCCATAACACTCAATGAAAATGCTATATGAAATGATTACAACCTTAAGCATATATCAAGCTCTCCACTACATTGTAGATGCTAACACTCAGTATTATTCTTTGTCTACAATTCTGTCTATTTATCTCCTTTACTAATTTGAGCATCCACAACTTACTAGTTATACATGCATACTGAACCATTCGAAAATACGAACAATATTTATACTTTCAGATAAATCTCAAATTTTATTTTTCTTGTCACGAGTAAACTCAATACCAGGTACAAAGGTACTTGCTCATACAGTTTTACACATCGAAATTATCAGACAGAAAAATATTGATTTCAACTAGTAAACCATGTCACTACATGCCAATGAAAATCATCAACACACATGACAAGGAAGTGAATCCACTCCCACTGACCTATAGATATATACAATGGTCAATGACAATCTCAGCAAAGTTGAAAGAAGATACAACCTTGTCAAACTTCAGATACCATTACTTAGATACTTGTTTAATCCACAGATTGACTTTATAAAATCTACAAAACATATATTCTTTATCCTTACCATAAAACCTTATGATTAAAGTATATAAATATTTTCTTCTAGATTTTCTTTGATCAAAATGACCTTTACATCTATCTGATGCAACTCCAAAACAAAATGCGTAACTAAGACCTTAAAAATTTAAAGTTCTCTTTCTCTTCTCTTTGTCTGATTCCACTTCGCTATAAGTCTTACTTTGTAGCAATCAATTCTCCCACTGGAATCATACATTTTCTTTGTATACCCATTTTTAGCCTATGAGTACACCGCTCATTGACAAAAGCATAAAATCCCAAGTCTCGTTATCGTTCATAGACAACAACACATCCTTTATGATCATTAAACATTCAAGAGCAATTTCATTACTAACAACTTGCTCAAAATCATTAGAATATTTATTTTTGTCTATCACTAAAACATCTATTTTGAAATACAACATGTGATTGGATGAAATCACAGATCTACATGGTCTAGTATATCTATTCATTGCCTCATCTGGCTCTGCTACTATGGCTGAAGCATCGATCTCAATGAATATTTTTTTATAATCATTTTATTATACTCTGGTAATATTTCTATTATCTCAACTGGTAGCTTCACACCTATTTCCATGTGGTCTCATCAAACTTCAAGTTTCTTGAATCTGTTTTGACATCCCATAAAATGACAACTCAATGTCCAAAATAATCACTCTGTCACGAGTGTTATGAAACCATTTCAGCTCTACAGTTTCAAACAAGAAAATGACTTAAACTGGAACTGATTAACTAGACACTCTATTAACAATATAGACTGCAATATTAATTCTTTTCTTACAGGATCAAATACATTCTTAGGATTTTGTAAACACTTGCTTCAATTTACCAGGGAAGAGACCAGTATCACATGGTCTCCCAAAACTCTTTCAATCAGATCTAATAGTTTTAATTCCTTTAATAAAATTTTTCCATCTTAATTTTCATTATTTGGAAAAAACACCCATAGACTAAACTGTGATAAGAAGTCCTAGATGAAATCTCGATGTCCACCAAGTCCAATAAATTCTTGTTGTCAATAACCTTTACTTACTTTAATCTTGTCATCTTCTCTTTTAATTAATTCTCACATATATACATGTAATAAACCTTGGAAGGAGAATTTCAGAATATTATTCTTTCTAATATTTCTTTGGACAATAGTCCTAAATTTTTATGATCAGGGCGAAAGATAACAATATACAGTTTACTAAAGATAGATAGTCTAAAAAGAATAAATTAAAGATTTTAGTACTCCTATAGGTTCAGACTACGATTAATGCTTAAGTGTTCAATCTATTACACTTTCTTGCTTAGAAGTTTTATAATCTTTATTCCTTTTTCACTTAAGCCTGTCCAGTTTTATAAAATTTTTCTTTACATGTCCATTTTGGGTCACACTACAAGAATTTTATTCTATTTAGATCTATTTTATCTTGTAGTTTCTTAATGTCTAATTCTTTGTTATAAAGTTTCTGACTATTCCATGAAATTTTTTTTTTCTATGGGTTTCTCTACCCCTTTTACAACTTGCTTTTGTCTGGATATGTATTATACACTATGACATTGACATTCATATTTTTTCTTTTTCTTTGAACTTCTATCCTTAGTTCTTTCACTTTAGGGTTCATTATATTTTTAAGTACTATATGTCACTAGGATCTGACTATACAATTCTTGTGAGGAAGTGAAAGGTTTAAAACGTCACCTATATAGGTTTTAATGAATCTATAAATATTCATTTATCCTTGAGCTTATCATTAATAGTTAACAACTCTACCTTATACTTCATCACACTTCCAATACCACATATTATCATAAAAAACTAGTATTAATGGATTTGAGTAATAAAACATCTCTCCATCCCTCCTTGAAAAATCAAACGTTTCTTTGGATTTCATAAGGAATATCCTTTTCCAATGTTCCTCATCTGAACATTTCTTTACTTCATCTTAGAGACTCAACGTTCTAAGAACCAAAATATAATTTTCTGTTGAGTACATCTAGGTTAAACAGTCCTAGAGTAGTTTTTAATTTCCATGCCAATTCATAGAACTAGCTATCAAAGACAGACATCTTAAGGTATTTAATCATTACATGTCCACAACTATATTACAATATAAATAATTGTAAGTCTACGATTAATACCAAATAAAATTAGCTAGCAAGAATATATATACATAACATGTGCAAGCTAATTAATATATTTAAAAAATTAATCGAATTACACACACATCCTTTGGGACAATATGTGCACTGGTCCTCTCAATATCTGTGCAATAACTGCGAAGAGATAATGACTCTCGAAGATTTCACCACCTTTGGATGGATGAAACCCCCTAATGCTAAGATCTTCAACCATGTGCATGAGTTCTTTATTTTCTTTGACAACGTCACCTTTGGGTGGACAATGTCGTTCTTTATAATCTTAGACAATGCCACCTTTGGGTGGACAGTGCCGTTCTTTGCTGCATCCATAAAAGTGAGAGTTTATGTCAGTGTCACTTTTGGGTGAACACTATACTTCCTTTACTGTAGTTTGTAAATGAATAAATACTAGATTTGAGCATATTATGATAGAACCAAGGTTACCACTTTGGTGGTCACACCATAATCCTTACACAACAACTATAAATCATAATTTGAATAAACTTGGACAATATCACTTTTGGGTGAACATTATCAAACTAAAGCATTTACAAACACAGACCTTTGAATTTGAATGCATCATAATGAAACAGGTTGCCATTTTGATGGTCACACCAAGTTCCACCATGATATGAACAAATCCCAACTTGCAGCTCATGTGGGACATCATGAATATTTTATTAATACAATTAAACAGGTCTAAACATTCATATAAACATGCACAATAGCTCAACAATCAATTTGGTACAATAACTTTAAAAAAAATCAGCAAAAAATACTACAAACTAAGTTCATATAGGGCATTTTCTATAATAACATAATTATCAATTTATCTAAATTTATCAAAATATATATCAGATTGAAGAGCATAAAAAATGGAGTTTAACGGAACAAACCAAAGGTCAATCCGACCTTCCTAGCTCCTAGAATCACTGTTTAATATCCTTTTGTTAAAAGCAGCAACCAAACAGGCCCTTATAAGAAAACCCTGTCTAGGTCGGTTCGGTTTGCGCCGGCTTGGCCAGGTCTAGCCTGACTTCGGCTCGGTTTGAACTGAACTAACCTTTTTTTTTTAATTATTACTTTGGTCCAGACCGAACCACACTGCCTGAGGCTAACCGAAACGCGATCTGGTCCAACGGTTCAACCACCGGGTATCTGGATCATTCATTCGGGTTTTTGAGTCAGAATTTCGTGTTTTCGGATCAATTATACGGGTTAATGGGTTAGTCAACTCAAGTCGTTGACCGGGTTATCAGACTCAAATACAGGTCGACCCATTTGGGTCATCGATTCGACCCACTTTGTTACGGTTAGGCTGGGCTGGGTCGGGCTGGTTCTGGACTGGACCAGAGCTAGCCTTGGCTGGTTTAGCTGGCCTGGCTTGGCTAGCTCTAGTTGAGCCGGTCTGGGCTGGCTGGTCACGGCCCGGGTCAACCTTGCCAGAACCGGCCAGGGTTTACTATTCTGTGCCAAGTCGACCCGGTGATGACTAGGTCGATTCAAACCCACCAGACATACTTTTTTTTTTTTTTTTTTTTAATTCTCCCGCTAGTGAGATGCACTCGTGGCTACCGCCGGCGAGTGCCAGCGTGTTAGAAGGCCGGTGCCGGTGAATTTTATATCCCCGGTTCTGTCTCGTCGAGAGCTTTCTAATGGTATGTTCCTTAACCTATTTTTCTGGTCGAAAAAATTTTCATCAATGGAAAACTCTGACAGATCTGATCGAGATTCGATCCAAAACTTGAGAAAAATTTCTCTTTCAATTTAACCATTCATTATCAGTCTTTATAATCAATCTCCATTGATTCTAGGTTTGGTTAGCTCTGATACTAACTGTTAGAATATTATGTGTTTAGGGTTTCAATGAAACCCATTCTCCATCCATACCCATAGAACACAATAGAGAAACCATTAACTATGAATCATAAAGACATACCTGTTTGTGAAGAGATCAATTCTCATACACTCCACGACGCTCCAAGCTTTGATTGAAATCCCTCGGCTATAGTCTTCCACAGCCTTCAGAGGATATCTTAATGTCTCTTGCTAAGGGTGCAGAGAGAACTAATTATTGTGGCTGTGGGGACTCTACCCCAGTATTTATAGAATACTGTTGTAACCCTAAAACCCTTCCCACTATAGAATTAGGATTACCAAACCTATCTCATACCATGTGACAAATCAAACCAAACCGCTTCTACCATGTTCATTGGACTCCCACTGAATTGACTAGTTTAGGTAATTAATTAAGCCCACATAAATCTAACAAAACAAACTAGATATTTCGCTGAGAGCTTTGCCGGATAAGAGGGTTTTCCCATGGAGAATCGCTGCGAGCTTTGCAGGAGAAGTGAGAAGAACAGAGGACAATATTCGTCGACGATCAAGCTATCAATCGAAGAACAAAGGTAACAGTTTGTTTTCAGTAACCCTTTCTTTCAGTCTGTTCCTTCGTTTCATTGTTTTTCAATGGCAGTTTTAACTGTCCTAAATTCTCTATTGAAAGAACTCATTTATTTGAGGGGTTGTTTAGATTTCAAGTTCACGTCTTAACAGTTTAGTGTTTCATAAATTAAGGTTTTAAGGTTTTAGGTGGCTAGAATTTATGACCAGAGATGGAGAAGATGCCGGTGTCATGAGGTACTGTGAGTTGGCTCCACCCACGCCCATGATGTTGTTCTCCTAATGCGATCAAAGTTAGTTAATGGTTCACAAGTGTATCCATTCCGGTTATTTGACCGCTATGCAGTACTCAATGATGACATTCTCATGCTAACCAAAATAGGGAGAAAAATTAACAGACATACCAAGAGCAAACTGTTGAACAGACAATCTAGGCTTGCACCTGGTTCCTTCGGTTTTAGTTTCAAACTCTTCAAAACCAGAAAAGATAAGGAAGTCTGATTTTTGCTCATATTTGACAACCTCCCATGATTATGCAAAGTCACCAGATCCCATACATAAACATAGTGGCAAAGCCCCAATTTTCATTAATATTGTTCATTGAGATGGGGGTCTGATCGAAGATTGAAGTGGGGGTCGGGAGAGAGACGGGTAGCTAGGTTGGGTTGGGCGGGGTGGGGTCCCTAGTTTGGTATAAAAGTGTGGGAGATGTGACGTGGTGGATGGAGAGAGGGAGAGAGAGAGAGAGAGAGAGAGAGAGGTGGGATGAGGCTCATCTATTTTCAGTGCCAAAGTGATAATGAGATCAGGTGAGGGATGTATGAATATGACAAATACCTTTCTCTTATGTTGCCGTTGCTGGAGATGAGAAGGCTTGATGAAGAAACTCGTTGGGAACAACCAATTCCAACAACTATCATCAGAGAAATTTTAAGCTTACAGGAACCCTGAAAGAAAATGAAGAAATGGAGTTCAAATCGTAAGTGTGATGGAAAAATTGTTATTTCATTTTCTAGTTATTAGGGAGGGTAGTTGGGAAATTTTGCATTTTCTATTAGTGAACTTAAAAGTAGGGGATGCACATGAAATTAAGGGATAATTTCAGCTATCACCAAAAAAGAATTGATCTAATCACCTACCACTCAAGTTGTTTAAAAAAATCACTTACCATCCAAGTTAGACAAATATTTATCAAAAAGATTCAAAAGCAACTAACAGAGCTGTTAGTTGCTGATGTCAGCCATTAGAAAATACTTCAATGACAATAATACCCTATGAGGATAAATCAGGTCAAGTTTATCGCCAAGCTCCATCATCCTAACCTAGTCCGCATCAGAGGCTTCTACTGGGGTTCCGACGAAAAGCTCGTCCTCTACGATTATGTCTCTAATGGGAGCCTCACCAACGCCTTTTACAATAAGATCTTTCTCTATTTACTGAAATTGGTGATTTCATTTCGATTCAAGTGTACTGTCTGTGTAATAATGAAAATTTCTGGTTGGAAAAACAAAAATAGGGAACCAGGTTTAAGGTTCATCACCGTATCAATTATCATTAGTCTTGTCTTCTTATTTTTATTTTTACCTTCTGGGTTTTCTGAAACTCTATTTGCAATTTGTTTTCTTAAGCCTTATGTTATCTTGTGTCCTCCGAAATGATACACGTCTGTAATTTTCTTGAACTCCATCTTCTTCTCTGACGAAGGGAGTCTGCAACTGTCTGAAATCCTTCATTTGACTGCAACTCAATCTGGTACTCAAAAGTTCTCTTTGCCTCAGTTTTGTTTTGCACTTACTAGGAAAATATCTTGCTGGACGAGTGATACATCGTGGCGTGAAGTCTAGCAATATCTTGCTGGACAAGTTCTTGAAACCCAGGATTACAGAATCAAACCTGGTTTCTCTTTTTTCCTTTTTGATAAAATATTGTAGAAAAACAGAGAGGAAGAAGAAAGGGGTATAAACGTCTACGCATAATTTCAACTCTTTCCCGTTAGTCCATTAACTAACGTTTGTCTAACTTAGGTGGTAGGTGATTTTTTTAAACAACTTGAGTGGTAAGTGATTTAGTCAATTCTTTTTGGGTGGTAGCTAAAATTATTCCTGAAATTAATTACAAAGCTGGGGAAGCAAAGTACAGGAGGTGGGTGAAATTTTCCCTAAAAGAAATTACATGCATTTTCCCCGTAGTTAGGTTTAATTACATGCACCTCCCTAGTGGTTTTGAAATTACACTAATCTCTTTTAAATGAAGAATTATAAGACAGTCAACTCCAGTCTCCTGCGGCAGGCGGTTCCTGTGGCTGATCCAAGGGTCTGAGATCAATCTAACCACCTGCCAATACATTGGGGGGTGGGCCGGCTGAAATCCGGCCCTTGACAGACGGCAGGACCGCAGGAGACGATTTGGACGCCAAACTACCCCTGAGAGCTAGCGAAGTTTTAATTGTTACCCCTTTAAAATAGAAACCAACTTACACTCATATCCTCTAATCCCTTTCTTCTTCTTCTTCTCCCAAACAGAGACAATTACACAGCTCGAATGGCCAACAGAGCTCAAGAAATGCCGCACTAAAAAAGCTGAGTCAAACGTAACAATGGCATAGGTTCCACCATTCAAGCCTTTGAGTAAGGTAAGTTCCTCCTCTTCAACCTTTGGTAAAATCCATGGTTTTTCCAAAGCTCAAACGTGCTTGAAAAAAAATCATAGACATCATTTCGTCTCGTGGAATCTTAAGAGGATCATCGGTGAATCCACAATTTGATGGGCAGAGACCTAATGAGATCGCTTCGGGACAGAAAACTATTAGTTTCCCTCCAAGAGGGGCTGGGTTGGATGTCGACTTAAACCTTCGATTAGGTCTTCCTCTGCAAATGGAAGGATCTGAGAATTCCATGGAAAATGTGGTTTTAGTACATTGTAGCGCCATCGGAGGACCTGATGGTAAGATCTGCATAATTAACATCGACTGTATTTTGTCTATGGTCTCAGTCGATGTTTCGATGATTGAGAAGAGTGAGGACATCTCACTTGTTGGATGTTCAATTTTAACGAAGGTTTCTAGGACATTTCATCTGTTGTGAGATCCAAGCGTGGAGAAACCAGGTACTGCCTTCCATATACATACAGAGACTCTATTCTTGAGCCATGGAATCAGCTTCCTTGGCAAAGATCAACTAGGGTTTCTACAAAATGAAGGAAAATGGCATCCGAAGATGCAAGATTGATCTGTTCTTTTAATAGAAATCTATTCAAGCTCCTGGTAGGCAGAAGAAAAAGGGTGTCCGAAGATGCTTTGGTATGCTTGTTGATTGCAATTTCGGTAGTTTCAACTGCTGCAGATTCGATTCAAAGCTGCAGAGGATTTATCGAGGTCAATCCTCTAATCTATTTTTTTTTTTTTTTTTTAAACAAATTAAAGTTATAATTTCCTCTATCTCTGTTGTTTTCTTGTTCCATATGCCATCTTTTTATTTGTAAGGATGAGAGCTTGTTGGTATCGATTCCTTACTTTCATTGGCATTGTAAATGCCTCTTATTTGGATGATTGTGATTTGATTATTTGCTGTGAGTTTCTGAATGTTTATTCTTTCTTTTGTTGCAAGCAAGTTTGTCTTTGATAAAGACGAGGAAGACAATTGAACCGAAATTGTAATCTTTACACATCATGGTTTGTTGTTTCACTTTCTACAACCGTTCGATCTCAAAATATCACTTCTAGAATGCCAACTGATTTGTTTCTTTTTCAACAATGAATACAGTAGAGTTTCTAAATTCCTAGACTTCTATTCTGTTGAAGTCTACTGTTGACATGTAGAAAAATTATTGGTAGAGGAGATCGAAGGGGGAAAAGAGGCGATGGAAAAATCTCAATCTGAGGTGCAGAAAAAGAGAGAAAAAAGGAAAGGAATTAAGCAACAGGCTATTGGTTCAAATCACAAGAAGAAAAAGAACAAGAAAAAAAGAGAGAGAAGAAGGGATGGAGTTTGGAAGAGGAGGAGAAAGGGAAAAGGGGAAGAAGAAGAGGAGATTTGGGGGGGGTTGGTGGCGGGGTGGAAAAAGGGTGGGAACCAGCGAGTCTCCTACAACTCCAGCAACCCCCAAAATACACTTACCGTTGCATGGAGGTCGCCGGAGTTGTAGGGGACTCACTGGACTAGCAAGGAGCTGCTGAATTTTTAAGGAGTCGCATGTTTATTGATGGAGTTGAACGGTGTTGTAGGAGTTCAATGATCATCTTATATGGGAGTACTAAAGGTAAATGAGTCATTTCATTATCTCATGTTAACACCGTCATCTGATTTGAACTTTATCTAATTTCTAAGCTACAAGGAGAGATTCGTGTAGTTAGGCCTAAGTAGAAGGGAGGTGTATAATTTACCTCAAGTATTATATGTTGAGTGTTGACTTGATAAGAGAGGACTAAATGGTTCATTTTAATTTATTTACTAATTTGTAAGAGGTTGTTCAATACTAGGAAGTGGTATCTATTACTTCTTGAGGTAAGTTCTTGATATATTTCATGTTTGTCCACTGTGTATTTTTTTTCATATTAGATTTTAGAAAACAATAGTAACTACTTCAAATATTGATGAAGATTTAGCAAAATGGACAAAAGATGTTTGAAAACAATGTCACCTAATTTATTATTATTATTTAATTAGAATTGCTCTCATTTTTTTTTCTTGAATGTGCAGGTGTCTTTAGCTCAAACAGGTAAAAAACTTAGAGATTTACTAAGAGATGATGGTTCGAATCCATGGATCAAAGTCATTTAATTGTCTTATTTTCTAAATTCTTAGTTGGAAGTTTGACCTTTATCAATCTTTCAAGAAAAATAGCTAAGTTGGTAAGTTGTACAATATCAAATAAATGATCACAAGCTTGATTGTGTTAGTCCTATACATATGTTTCTTTCTACCTAATGATGTGTTTCCTCTACAATCAAGATATAGAGGATGCTATTTGGTTAACTGTAGATTTATTCTTCTATATGAAAATATGATTTTTCATAAAAGGAGTTTACAATTATATATATATTGTTTCTTTCTACCTAGTGATGTGTTTCCTCTACAATCAAGATATAGGGGATGCCATTCGGTTAATTTAAGATGTAACTATAGATTTATTCTTCTGTATGAAAATATGATTTTTTATAAAAGGAGTTTACAATTATATATAAATATATATATATATATATATATATATATATATATTGATGAAGATTGAAGTTTCTCTCCCCGAGTTTCTTTGTATAATCATTGTAGTTTGTATTATGTTAGAAAATTATTGTAATGATAAAGTATTGTGATAAATTTAATGTCGTACCTTATTTTGAGAAATAACTTGTTCCAGATAGATGTAGACTGCACTGCAAGAAATTCAAAGTTTGAAGCTGAGTCGTATCACAACGAAACTATTCTAAAGACAGAATTTGCCTCCAATGGTGCAACCGAATTTTGATGTAAATCTGGCTCCAAGATAAAGCAGCTTCTTGGCTTCCCGTATTAAACCTGCACTGGTCTAATATGCCCCTTTGAGTACTTCGGAGTGGTACTAAGGCAAATGCAAATGTCGATGATGAAAAAAAAATCGATTTATATGATAAATCAAAATAAAAATCGACAGGGGGACAACATATAGTATTGGTTATCAGAGAGAGAGAGAGAGAGAGAGAGAGAGCATTAGATTCATCAGAATTTCGAACCCAATGGAGGGCTCGTACTACCCTATTTATAGAGTAGGACATGCCCTTTCTAAGAACCCTTAGATGTAGGTGTGTCCTTTCATTCCAACGGCTCAGATCGTTAGATCCTGATCTGATGGTTTAGATCACACCCCTTACCAAAGGATCTGTCCTATTGAATAGATGCACCTCTACGATCTAACGGTTTGAAATATTTGAATCTAATCTAACCGTTGAGATCGCACCTTTTCCCAAAGGATCTGTTCCATTGAATGGACGTGTCCTTACGATCTTAACGGCTTGGATTGATTGATCCTAATCCAAGCATTCAGATCAAATCCCTTTGGTAAGAGTGTGTCCCTTTGAATAGTCATATCTATTTAGTAATGATTCCAGTTTGGTTTGGGTCACGGAATGAACCGCATCCAATCGAACATAAATCAAAAGATAACCCAACTCTAAAAAATATATCTTGAGTTAACCCACACCCGCACCGCACCCGCATCACACCACGCCACGACCGGCCTGCTGGCTCAACATGGCAGGTCTCGGCTCGGCTCGACGAGTGCGCGCGTGTGTGAAAAGCAACCCAAAATCGATCCAGACACAAGGGAGGAGGGAGACTTTCCTCCAAATTACCTTATCCCTTATAGTTCCCAAAACTATATATAAGGTATCCTACAACCTCTTTCACTTCCCATGTGGGACTAAGAAAAGAGACCAACCATATTTGTATCAACTTGAGGTCTTGAGATCCAATCTCACTAGCTCCACCTCAATACCCTATCAAACCACATACTATAAGAAGGAAAAACCAAAATAGCTTTATTTTGAAACTTTACTTTTTACTATAAAAATAAAAATAATAATATATAAAATTATAATTAAAATACAACATAAAGTTATCATTTTCTAGTCACACAATGGTATGTTCCCTCCAAAATATTTACCGATTGAAGTTGGTTATTACATCATTTTAGCAATAATTTGGAGTATGACTAAGTTGAGCAGAAAAATAATAAAGAAGATGTAAAAAATGTTTGGAAAAAGATGAATTTGCATATTGGTAGTAAATTGTGTTTTACCAAACACTATTTATGTACTCATTTTACTACCAAACATGTTACACCCCAAAATACTGGTATAAATTTTTTTTGGGATACGACTGGATCAACACCATAGTTTGGATGCAATCCCACCAAGATCTTGTAAGTGTTGGGTTTGGTGTCTTGTATTTTGTGGGAATTCACACAGTTATAAGGATAGTACTTGTATTGGGTTTGGGTCTATTATATGTACAAAGGTAAACTTGTAGTTGTGGGGATTAGGGTTTCTAGGTTTGCCTATATATAGTCTCTGTGTGGAAAAACCTAGGTAAGCCTGGCCTAACAGAGGAGATAAGCCTGTTAGGTGGAGAGCCAGTAAGACTGATAGATAAGATAAACCTATTAGTGGAGAGTTGGAGAGATTTCTTGGTAATAAAGATTTCTCTTTTCTCTGGTAGATGTAGGCATCCCACAGGGGGTGTTGAACTACGTTAAATTCTTCTTGTTCGTACTCTATCAATCCTAACAAGTGATATTAGAGCTAAAGTTCAATAGATCGATCGTTGATCTGGTAGAAGAAAGGAGCTGCGAAGGTATGAAGAAGAAAAAAAAAAAAAAAGAGGTTGAGGTGGGTTTTTTTGTGGTTTTATTTGTCTCAGATCCTATGGTGATGGAGTGATCATCAAAAAAAAAAAAAATCATTACTTTTCAAAAGTGATGATTAGAAGTTAAAAAAAAAGGGGGGGTACGGTGGAGTGGATTTTCTCAGTTTTGGTGAAATCAATGAACTAGAACAAAAAAGAAAAAAAAAATTGTACAGGTTTTTTTTTTCTCTTTTCTCTATCGTGAAACTGAGAAGAGAGGTTTTGAGTTTGAGGTTTTTTTTTTCTCTTTTTTTGTTCAAATCGACAAGAGAGGTCGGTGAAAGGGTTTGAAAAAAAAGAAAAAGAGAGAGAGATGGGTATTCCTTGTGACGATGTGGTTATTCTCATATCGCCACAGAGAGCTGGGGATTCTAGCATCATTATTGTGAGTTGCCCATACAAGACTTGCTTGGGTTGGGACCTTTGTCGTTTAATACTCTTCTTTGGGTTGACTTTGTTAGAGATGTTTCAATGGATGAAAGGGAATCGAGGAGAATTTTTCTAGCAATGATGGAGGGTCAGTCCCCAGTGGTGCAGAAAGACCCTGGGGCATGGTCTGTGATGCTTGGGAAGACGGAGCTCGATTTGGAGTAGATGCTTCAGGCGATGGGGGATGGTTTGGCCATATCACATGTAGAAGATGGGGTTTCCAGGGATGATGAAATCGGAGAATGTTCAGCTCGGTTCAAATCAGGTCAACGACGATGACGGTGCACATCACGCTTGTTACTAGTTTTGAAGGCTCTGCAAGGTTCTTGGATCATGAGATCGATCCAGGCGGCACGACAGAGGGAGTTTCAAATCTCCAACTGTTGCAGAGAGCAGTGGTGGACAGTCTTGGTGGTGTGGTCATAGTGATCCGGCAGGGGTTTTGTTGTAGCGGCAGGGCTGGCAGGGACCTTTTGTGCCAGCGGGATCTCTAACAAGTGGTGTTAGGGATGGAGCTGGTAGTTCAGGTATAAGGGAGGTACTTGTGAGGATTGCTAAGACAGTGATAATGGCTGCTGGAAGATAGAGTGATCATTCCAGGTGATATTACATGTGGGTCTGGGTGCTAGTGGAGGTGATAGACAGCGATGGCTGGGAGGCCCTAATCGGATTGATGGAGAAGATGGTAATTGTTTGTAGATCGGGTCGGATCAAGGGGGTTTTCCTTTGGATCTGACGGTTGCTTTGAATCTTGGTACGATGGGCATAATGACCAGTTTATGCTGCATCGTGGGGTAAAGGAGTACTGGCGGGTTGGGACAAGGAGTCAGATCTCTAGGTCTATATTAGAGGTGCATAGGTGAGAGGCTTTGATTCCAGGTGCAATTGGAGTTGCAGAGGGCTAGGATGATGAGTCAGATCTCTAGGTCTGCATTGGAGGTGCAAAGGTAAGAGGCATGGGTTCCAGATGCAATTAGAGTTGTAGGAAGAATGTGAGTGACGGTGATCTTTCCGGTGATGCTGCAGCAGTGAGAGATATGGAGTTACATTACATCATATAGCGGTGAGTTGTACGGGACACCCGGACGGGGTGTAGGCTATGCCAGTTTGGGTGTAGCGGTTTAGCAAAGACGGATTTACAGAATCAACATCAATGGGGTTTTCTTCAAGGTAGCTTGCAGAATCCAAGTCAGGTGGAGATTTGTTGGGTTGGTGTCTTATATTCTGTGGGATCCACACAGTTACCAGCGTAGTACTTGTATTAGGGTTTGGGTTTATTACATGTACCTGGATAAACTTGTAATTGTGGAGGATTAGGGTTTCTAGGTTTGCCTATATATAGTCTCTGTATGAAAAAACCTAGGTAAGGCTGTAAGGGCTGTTAGAGGAGAACACTTTGACAGTGGAGAGCTGGAAGGTTGACAGATGAGATAAGCCTGTCAGGTAAAGATTTGTAGACTGTTCTTGGGAATAAAGGAAGTCGATTTTTTCTCTGGTGGACGTAGACATCTCACGATGGGGTACTAAACCACATTAATTCTTTGTGTTTTCTTCTTGTTCCCGCTCTCCTAATCCTAACAGTAAGCGGTGCACACCCATACCAACCACATACCAGCACAATGCCACATATACAATTCAGAGTAGTAAATAACGGAAGATAAATAAATAACCATGATTTTTCTAATGATAAATACGAATAATACCAGTGCGTTTCATCTTTTAACAATTTGTTCATCAACAATCACCGTTAATAAAAATTAAAGCGAGACCGCCCAATAAATTACGGGCTAACCGAATGTAATCTAACTAATCTAAAAGAAGAAAAACAAAAATTGTTCATAAATCAAGTAACTCTCCGTCATAGACATCTATCCATAAAAAAACATACGCGTCGCATTCATAGTCTACATCGTGTAGTTCATCCTCGAATGACATTGCTCTTAATTGGGTTAAATAAGAGATCGCAGGAGCATTCAGATAATCAGCAATAGTGGTACCTGCAACATCGTTTAAAAAGAAGGCATAAGCAAGGGTAAGCTCTCCAATTTGAGCTCAGTGAGAAATAGACAGCCAAGCAAGCAAAATGCATGATCAATTTATTACATACAACAATGCAAGAGTCCGATATCATGTATGCTAGTGCTAAGGTATAACCTAGCCACACTTCCCCGAAGCTGACTATAACCTTCATGCATGGGAGTGTTTGGACACTTACCAGCCTATTCTAATAGCCTGGTAAAGCCACACGACATCCCAATCAGAATGGTGATCAGGCAGCAAGTTCGGCCAGTGACGCTTCAATGAACACTAGCGACCGTTCCCCCTCACCACTCCATCCTATCAGTACTTGACCCCCTACTAGTCAGGATTGCATACAGGGGTAGTGCCACTAACCAATCCTACATGTCATCTGATATATCCCTCTCACCAATTCCGAAAAAAATCCCAGACCATCCATTTTACCCCCCCAAGATGCTATCATCCCGTTAGGGGTGAGTAACATACTCGTCCAGATTTGCCTAGCAGGTCAGATCCAGTGGTCCTCAACAATTTTACCACTTTCCATTAGGTCTCAATCACATACATTCATACTACAATCATATAATATAAATGCAAATGTATGCACAAAACATTTATTTGATAACATGTTATCACAACAAACATATGACACAACAATCATATATTATAAACATTCCAAAAATCAATCTGGGGTTCTGTTCCTCACCGGGTTCTTGCAATTTCTACTATCTGCACCACGTGAGTCGATGGTATCCACGCCCATGACGCTTAGGTAGGGAAATTAAAGTTAATCTCTTAATTGTGTTATCAAAAGACTAAATAATAGTCTTTTAGGTCGTCCGGTCAAGACTCTAGAGGCAAGGGTTGAGTCTGGTATTGTGTCCGATTGAACCTTAGGTTTTCTCCTAGTGGCCGGTCGTTGCATCGGTCGCTACAGTCGTCTGACCGGCGCTGCGTCCTATTACTCACCATGACCTTTTTGGGATTGGCCGATCGTTATGCCAGCTCTTACAGTCCATTGTCCAAGCTCTTCAAGAAGGGTCAGTCAGGGTTGGTAGCCTATCTGGAGGCACGAGTTTCGCATCTGGGGTTCCCCTCTAAACACACTTCGAGACTCTTTTATTGACATCCGTCGGTAGTCTTCAAGATCGGACTTTTACTGTCAGATTAGTTCATACTTTGCTAACCTTTTGTGGTCCAATAGTGGGATACCTCTTAGGCCTAGGCATTAATATAATAAAGATGGATTTAAGGTTTAACCTAAATCACCCATCGAGAATATGTCTTCTCGAAGTCAAGAAAGCGATGCAATTGTTCTACCATTAATGAAGAGCAATCAACAATCACATTAATATAACATTCGATTGAATATTGAACTTTCATCAGAATTTACAGGTGGTTTAGAGTTTTACCGACTATCGCTTAACCAATGCAATCAGCGGTGCACAACGTCGATAATTCTCCAAGCACGAGTGCTGCCAAGCTTCTCCCTTTTCCTTCAACTCTCCCTTCCTCTGAGAATGCGTCAAAATTTTCTAAGGCAGATACGTATTCAGGAATGTGAAAAGGTAGGTTTTTAATCCATTGAAGTGTCCCTCTTGGAATAAAACTCCTAGTTTGAATAAGGGACTCATAGTAAGTTGTCAAGTGGCAAGAGTTTGAGTTGAGAAGGGACTTCTTCCATCCCTCAACTCCAAAGGCGGTTAGGATGAGTGTGGGTCCCTCTGAATTCATCCATGGGTCCAGGGAATATCGTAAACAACTTTCAAAATGGATTTAAATGATTAAATCCTATGGATAAGCCAATTTTGGCTTGTCCGGTTGATGGTCCCGGTCTCTACCCCATCAGGTTTACCAATTGACGGTTGCGACCAGTCCCTTTTAAGTTGTACATTAACACAGGGCAAGAAAATTTTGAGAGTTTAAAGGGTACCTGCTATGCTAGTCATCAATTTGACATCGAATCGGGTCCATCGACGGTGGAAAACTCTGGCACAAAAGAAAAATCGAGTTAAGCCGGGTTTTCTAGGTGCGGATTTTATAGAACAATCCCGAAATAGGTTTACCAAACACGATCTTACTCTAAAACATGGTAGAATCATTTTTTGTGATTCTACAAGGAATCAAAGAATTAGGAACAAGATGATTATCAAACAGGGCCTCAATGAATGGTTGTGACACAATTGTTTTAAGGCCGATAATAACCCGAATTTAAGAGCCAATGTTTCTCCAAACCATGGTTCAAGTATCGGAATCAGGTCGGTCGATTTGTATTGGTTTTGAACATGATCGATCCCCAAACTGATTCTATTTTAATATTATTATATATGGTATCGGCCATGTGCCAGCTTCCCATTGGATCTGTACACTCCATCTGATTCGGATCTGATCAATTTTGAACATGACTAATATTGTATCGAATACCTGGATTTAGAACCTTGTTCCAAAGGGAATAGACAGGAGATGGAAGTTTTGTGTTTCAAAACTAGGGCATAAAACAGGTTGGGTTTGGACTCCGATTCCACTAATCCAGATATATATATTCGCCTTATCATAACTGGTTTCTGATTTGATCCATGGATCTTATCAGGTCCATAGTTGTAAACCCAAATCCGATGCCAAAATCCTAGATCGCATACTCTCACATATATGGTTCATTCATGGGTTTAAACCTAACTGGTTACTAAAATGGTCATATAAGGATTTCAACATGGCATGACCCGAATCAATATCCGAATCTGAACGAGATCATTCTTGTGATCCGAATCCAATCTAATCCAATAACGAATTTGAATCTGAAATTATGACTAAAATCCAGATTAATCGGATCCAGTACAATTGGCCAAATCAATCAGCCTGAACTCAATAGCAAGCTTTTTCAACAAACCAGAACTAGCTAGCCACCACCATCCCTTACAGAAGTGGGCAACCCTTTGCTTCCATGCAACTAGTTTGATGATCTTAAACGTCCAATTAGTGCATCATATCACAGATGGCACGCATAGGTGATCCAATTGTGAGTTATGATAATACCAAAACTATCAATCCAACGGTCAATAGTGTCACATGGGTGAAAGGTTTCAGGGTTCTTGTCCTTTGGGCTCGGTATATTTTCTTGGACGCAAAAATTCCATGCAGGGTTTGGTTGTTAGTTAAAACTCGTTTTGAATGCATACCGTATAATTATATTGTATTCAATCGTTTAGTACGTGTATTGTCGTATTGTCCTCAAAAATACCTTAAAATACTCCATATTCTAAGTTTTGCCATTTAAAACACGTTTAATACGTGTATCATACCGTATCCGTATTTTAACATGCATCTTTGATGAGTGATGAGTCGATTAATCCCATATTGTTTAATATTCTTATAGCCTTCTACATATAACCGATGTGGAATTAAAGACTGACACTTCCTCATAATTGTTTCTAAATTCATTACTTTATTACTCGTTAGAAAGGGCTGTGGGTTGTGGGTTGTGGGTTGTGGGCTGTGGTTCATAACAAATATATATTATAGGCCACCATAGAGCGTACTCTCTCTCTCTCTCTCTCTCTCTCTCTCTCTCTCTCTCTCTCTCTCTTCATATGGATTCATGTTTGGAGTCTTCGACAAACATAAAACATCAATTAACATCAAGATGATAATTCTCACCGTTTTATGGCTAGACACATCATAAATGTCATCTGTTCCAATTGATTTAGGTATAATTCTTCAATTAATTATGGGAGTATATTTTCATTTTTTTTTCACCTTACCATATTATATAATTGATCCGTTTAAAACCAGATCTGTCCGTTTTAGTTTTTTTTGCCGTTCTCGGAATGTTTGGCAGTTTTTTTTACCATACCGTTCTTGTTTTGCTCTGTTAAAAACCTGTTCCGTCCCGTTTTGTCTTCTTGCCGTTCTCGTTTTAATTAACTATGTCCTTTGGTAGCGCCATTGATTCCAAAAAAGCGGCAGAGATTGAGGATGCCAAAAGTAGGGCTATTGTAAGAAATTCAAAAATTGGGGGTAAGATGAGAATTTCGTGTAAATAGGGGGAGAGTTTTGTGTCAATCTCAGACACCAGTGTCCAGTGTAAGGGTATTAGACGGAGTGGTTACGGTTTCACGTTTTGATTTTGGTTCAATCGTTCGGGGCATATAGCGATCAAACCAAAATCGAACCGTTTATTAAATGGTTTGAAAATGCCTACCACCATTTAATATTCAGTTCAGTTTAATCGATTTTTAATCTGTTTTCCTTCTCAATTCCCATATATATGTATAGAATAAGAGTCAAGCTTAATAAGATGATAGAATATTATTTTCTAATATTATGATGTGCGTTAAGACAAGGCAAAACACAATTCATACTCATATATAAATTAGTAATCTAACAAATTTAATTATATAATTCCTCTCTTTGATGTCTCCAAGCCATGAATATCAAAATCATTAAAACAAAAAAAACAAACTTAAAGGACAATATTATAAATCGAAGAGTTTTAGTCGGTTTAATTGGTGTAATCGATTTTAAACCACACAAAACTGTTGGATTAAATAGTCTTATTTTAAAAACTAGAATTGAACCATTTAATAAATATTTTTATATTTAAAATATAAACGATTCAATTTGATTTCGATACTCGATTTGGTTTCATTTTTTATATTCTTAGTCCGACATCTATGGACCATTGACACTAGACCAATGTCAATAAGAAAAACACAACGATAAACAATAAAATTTCCATTCGTGTGAAATTTTCATACTTTTCAATGAGTTTTAATTTTATTATTATTTTCTACCATCTATGATGAAAAAAAAATAAGGAAAATTTTATTTTACAAAAAAATGTCCGTTTCCATCATTCATTTTACATGAAAATAAAGAGCTTAATTACCATGAGAGTTTGTAATTGGAATCATTGAATTATTCCTTCACATGAAATTTAGTGCAAAAGTCCCTACCAAGAAAATCCCATTACGACTAAGCCGAAGATTCCAATCGATTCAAAGTGGGTCCCACTCACAGTTATTAGACGCGGTTTCTCATTTGAAAAAAATGACGATCAGAACGCCATAGTCAATGCCCAGTTCCCACGTCCCGAATTCCTCCTACCTTGTTTTATTCTCTAGACTTGCTAAGACCTTGGAATTTTTGACCAATTGACCGACCAGTCAACTCGATTAAATTTGAACCGGATCAGGATCAGGATCAGGATCAGGATCAGGTTCAGGTTAGGTACTTCAAGGACCAATTCCACTCAACCCACAGCGGACCAAACATTGAGACCCATCACCCCACTCCCACTACTCTCTTTTAGTGGTCCATCCATATATGGGCTAACCAACATTGGAACCCGGTTTGAATTTGGGCCATGGCTAAGTGGTCACTCACCTCTTCTCTTGGCTTCCACAGTCTTAGTGGGACCATAGTAAAGAGTACTTGTTAGACAGAACGGCCCGATTGCTGATTTCTATAAAAAGGGGTAGCCTGCGCGCAATTCAAGTTATAACCAAATTTGTTTTCTGATCTCCATAAGAGGAGGTGGTTTTAGGTGTGGGGTTTCTTGACTTGGAGATATGACACAGCTTTGGTTTCATAACTTGGTGTCTGCTTTGGTGTTCAGCATGATAGCCACAAATGTTATCATGTTACCTTATGTTACCTCATCTCCATATTTATCTCCACCCTCTCCATCCAGAGTAGCACGACCTCTTTTAACCACATCTCCATCTCCTCCTTTTCCTTCATCATCTGTAACTTATCTTACCACACCTCCCTCTCCACCTTCTCCTCCATCATCAGTACCTAATGTTACCACACCTCCCTCTCCACCTTCTCCATCATCAGTACCTAATGTTACCACACCTCCCTCTCCACCTTCTCCTTCATCATCTGTAACTTATCTTACCACACCTCCCTCTCCACCTTCTCCTCCATCATCAGTACTTAATGTTACCACACCTCCTTCACTTTCTCCTCCATCATCAGTACCTTATGTTACCACACCTCCTTCACCTTCTCCTCCATCATCAGTACCTTATGTTACCACACCTCCTTCACCTTCTCCTCCATCATCAGTACCTTATGTCACCATATCTCCCTCTCCACCTTCTCCTTTTTGATATGTGTGTCTATCAGTACTGCGCTTGTACGGGTTTGACAGGTACGTAAACCCCAAGTTGCTCTATGAGATAGAAAGTATTTTAATACTTTAATGATACATGAGGTTTAATTCTTGGTTAAAAGTTAATTGTAATTCTGCATTTCTTTCCGCCGCCTGTGATCGGCTATGATCCGATTGGCAGGAACACGCTTTCTAACATCATCTCCATCATATGTTACTTATCTTAATGCTTTCTCACCATCTCCTTCATCATGTGTACCCTACGCTTACGCTTTCTCAACATCTCCTTCACCACCAACACCACTTCTTATATCTTATTTTTACAAATCTCCAATTCCACACCACCTCCATCTCCAATTCCACACTACCTCCATCTCCAATTCCACACTACCTCCATCTCCTCAATTTCTCTTTCTTTCTCTCTCCTTTTTTTTTATTGGTCCTACTCTATTTATACTACAAGGGTGGGGAACAGGCGCAAGAGAAGAGGCTCGAACTCTAAACCTACCTCCGAGCACATGCTTTACCAAGCAAAGGTCAACCATTAGGTATTTGCACCCTTTTCTTCATCTCCTCGTCTGTACTACCACAAATCACCCCCTTCAACATTTCCATCTCCATATCCTCCTCCTCTGACCTAACCTAATTTCTAACCTCCTTACTACAACAACTCACCAATTCCTACACCATTGTCAGTATCATTCCTGCCATTAGTGATCGAGCATCCTACTTACCTTCACAGCTTTCCACTCCCATCATCTTACCACACTTACCACAAGTCATCACCACCACCACCATCCTCACTATCTCAAACTCCCATTGCGTACTAGACATTTTTTTTTTTGGGTAAATATTATACTATACATTTCCTTCTCTGTTATGGCCACGTACATTTTTAGCCACGTACATAAGTATTTCATCCACATTAATTTTTTTTCCCATCCTTTTAATTTTTCAGATTCAAATCCTCTCCTCCCAGGGGTTCAGGAGGAGAGTCGGCTCCCACCAGCCGATGCCCGACACGTGGGTGTCAACTGGATCCGATCCCTCCATCTGAGCCGCTGTCGACTTATGCACTGGCTCGGATGGAGGGATCGGATCCAAATGACACCCATGTGTCAGGCATCAGCTAATGGGAGCCGACTCTCCTCCCAAACCCCTGGGAGGAGAGGATTTGATCCTATTTTTTCATCATGGTTGTAGGTTTTTTTGTTCGAATTCTTTCATTGCAAAGAAATTGTTGGTTTTTTTTATGGTTAAAAGACAGACTTTAGTTTAGAATAGAAAAAGATAATAGAAATTATTAGTCTTAGAATCGAGTTGAGTCCAAATAAAATAGAAACAATGAAATTTGAAATAGTGTAAAGGCTTTTTTTTTTCCCTTGAACTATTGTAAGATACTCTTTTCTTCCTTTTGATTTGATATATTATGGGCAATTAATGAAACCTCGTTTCCTTAATTTGTCTGCTAGTCTTGCAGTCATGGACGGATGATGAGAATAAGTGGCAGATGAACAATTTAACTAGACACTGAAGTTGAAGAGAGCTTCCAAATATGAAATTGGGAAAGGATTTTTATGTTAATTAATTTTTGATTGTTTCATATGAATAAAAGATCAGAAAGTTAGCCATCTCCATTATGTTACATTCTCCGGTTTGAACAGTGTTTTGAAGTGACACCCTTGGAAATAAAATTATGTTTTTATATTATCTACTTCATGATTTGGTATTCTTTTGTAGTCTATTCAATTTTTCCGAAGCCATGGATTACAGTTATTTGGAAAATAGCATGCATGATTTTTCCCTATAAAGTCAGCAAGATTTCATTCAAAAAGATAAAATAAAATACTACTATACAAAGGAGGCAAATTACAAAAAGAAAAAAAAAAGAAAAAAAAGAAAAAAAGAAGAACCTTCCTTCCCATCAGCAGGGAAGAGACCTTAAGCAATCATAGATCCCTCCAAGATAAAATAAGGGCAATTTTCTCAATAATTAGAAGTTCGGGAACGAACCGCGTGTTAGGATTGAGAGAGTGCAAACAAGAAGAAAACACAAAGATTAACGTGGTTCAATACCCCATCGTGGGATGCCTACATCCACCAGAGAAAAGAGTGACTTTCTTCTATTCCCAAGAACAGCCTACAAAATTCTCTATCTGACAGGCCTATCTCATCTGTCAGTCTTACAGCGTTCCAGCTCTCCACTGTCAGAGGAGAATCCTCTATAGCCCTTGTAGCCTTACCTAGATTTTCCCACACAGAGACAATTTATAAGGAAACCTAGAAACCCTAATCCCACCACAATTACAAGTTTACCTCCGTACATGTAATAGACTCATACCCTAATACAAGTACTACCCTTATAACTGCATGGATCCCACAGAATACAAGACACCAAACCCAACAAATCTCCACTTGGCTTGGATTCTGCAAACCACCTTGAGGAAAATTCGTTGATGTTGATTCTGTAAACCTATCTATGCCAAACCGTTACACCCAAACCAGCATAGCCCACACCCCGTCTGAGTGTCCTGTACAGCTCACCACCGTACGATGTGAAATGACTCTGTCTCTTCCACTGTTGCACCATCACCGGAAAGATCACCGTCACTCACAGTCCTCCTGCAACTTCAGTTGCACCTAGCACCCGAGCCTCTCACCACCGCACCTTCAATGCAGACCTTGAGAACCGACTCCTCATCCCAGTCCTCTGCAACTCCAATTGCACTTGGAACCCGATCCTCTCACCTCTGCACCTCCAATGTAGACCTAGAGATTCGACTCCTTGTCCCAGTCCACCAGTCTTCCTTTATACCACGATGCAACATCCACTAGCCATGATGCACACCATGTCAGGATTCAATCCCACCGTCAGATCCAGCACCTGATCTGACCAGATCCACGAACAGCTACCATCATCCCATCAACCTGAACACGATCTCCCAGCCGTCGCTAACCATCCACTCGACTACCACCAAGACCCACGTGCGATATCGCCTAGTATAGTCGCTCCACCACCATTTGAGGCCTATCAGATTCCCTTGCAGATCCACTGTCATACCGAGTTAACCATATTGGGTAACCATTGCAGGTCTGCATCACTGAATCTACCTCAATCATTCTCAGAAATAGCAAGCAACTTTCTCCCGATGTGATATTCATGGCCCTTGTATCATTGATTACTTCTGCTCCAGTAACCAGCTCAACCTGGTTTAGAACTCCAACAGTAAAGATCATTGATGGGGCAATCAACTCTCTCACAGGAAGCCCTCCTTGAGCCCCTAATGATCCATCATAGCTGCACTCGCCTCTGCTGTCGTCGAACTCCATGCTTGGTTCATCCTACGGATCTCCAAATAACCTAGAGAGAAATTCAATTTGATACCCCTCTGGATCCCTTTGGCTAGTAACCCGTCTCTGTAGCAGTGAATCCCTTATTATGACAATACGCTTTTGAGATATTTTTTCTTACAATGATGACACTTCACTTTTTTATTTATTTATTTATTTTTCTAATCCAATGATTACAAAGGTAATGATTACCTTTAAACAAAAACAGAATTGAGAGAAAAAAAAACCCAAAAACTCAATTTTTTTTTCTTTTAACGTTTTTTTTTTAATTCTTTAATCATTCCAAAAGAATAGAAGAGAAAAAAAATGAAAAAACTCACTTTTTTTTTTTTTTTCTTCTTCTTCATACCGTGTATCTCATTCCTTCTCCTAGATCATTGATTGATCTACCGAACCTGGCTCTGATACCACTTGTTAGAATTGGGAGACGCAAACAAACAAGAAGAAAAATACAAAGATTAACGTGGTTCAGCACCCCATCATGGGATGCCTACATCCACCAGAGAAAAGAGTGACTTTCTTCTATTCCTAAGAACAGGCTACAGAATTCTCTACCTGACAGGCCTATCTCATCTGTCAGTCTTACAACATTCCAGCTCTCCACTGTCAGAGGAGAATCCTCTACAGCCCTTGTAGCCTTACCTAGGTTTTTCTACACAGAGACAATTTATAGGGAAATCTAGAAATCCTAATCCCACCACAATTACAAGTTTACCTCCGTACATGTAATAGACCCATACCCTAATACAAGTACTACCCTTATAACTACGTGGATCCCACAGAATACAAGACACTAAACCCAACACCACAAACTTAGCCAATCCATTGGCTACCACATTAGCCTCACAAATGCGCCACTGAATCCCTCCAAGATAAGGAAATATACAAATCCAATCATGTAAGCACTTCCGAGGAAAAAACCTTTCCAGCATCCCCTCGACAACTCCCGCTAAATCCCATTCAATCTCTAAGTGCAAACAACCATTGTCCATAGCATGACAGATACCTATCATCAACGCAGAGAATTCCACTAAACAATTGGTTGTGATTCCTAGATAAATTGCATAAACCGAAACCACCTCACCGGTAGAGCTTTTAAGAACACCACCAGCACCGGTTGAGCAGCATGGATCACATTGTCATAATAATAATGGAAGATTTCCTTTACAGGACCCTATTTTGGAAGGGCTTTCTACAAAGTTGATCATTTTGAGCCATTGTGGACAGATGATTTGATAATTCAAACCATTAGTTAGAGAGGAAAAAACCTAGATTTGAAACCTATAAAATTTCATCCAAATACCTTCGTATATATGTATTGAAATGCATCCCTTGTATGTCTATGCACACGTGCGATGCTCCTACCACTATTGTACATTGTCCTAACATCATGGATTTTCAAAATTTAATATTTCCATTTAACAAACTTTTATAAAATCGAAACTTGTCATTGAGCAGTGAATTTTTTATCGAAGGCCTCCGCCTCATGTAAGTTGATGCTCATATGCTTGAAGAGATGAGTAAGCAACTTCTCATAAGGCAGATTAGATGAACCCGAGCCCTCTGTTGCCATGATCACAACTCGCATCAAGATGTAGGGCAAGTAGATTGGATTTCTGGTTGCCAAACTGTATCTGAGGAACTGACAGAACGTAAACACCTCGTTGTAATGACCACCCTGAGGAATGATGTTGTACTGCACAATTCTACAGTAAACTCGGGGCAAGGGATGATAGTTGGCACACTGATGCCTTTTGCTAGGGAGGATAATCTGATTCCAGATCTCTGCCCGAATGCGCTCTGTCAGAAATTCCTTTTCCTTGGGGCCACTGAAGGCCACGTCTCCAGCCATAGAATTACCCAAAAGACTCGCCAACTGCTCCGTATTGAATGAAATGTCAACACCCATGACCCGACTCGCAATGCAAAGGTCTCGTGCCAAATCGAAGTGGCCAAGCCCACCTTCTACCCGTAGGTTGCAATAGAAAAGTCTCACCAAGTTAGGTCTAGTGATGATACCGATCCGAAGGATGGGGGACCAACCCATAGCATCAAAAGTCGCCTGGACATCGAATCTTTCTAAACCGTCGAACACCACATGCCAGCCAGCCTCGACTAGTTTGTTTTCAAACATCGAGTAAGACTCCTATGCTTCTAGGGAATGAAATCGCACCTCATCCAAAACTAGAGGAGTAGGCAATCTAGGCTTCTTCTTTGGGGCCATCAGTTTGCAAGGAGCATAGAGAAAATAAGGATTTTGACTCAAGTAGCAATATAACAAATTGTAATTTATCAATGAAATATGGTATGAGTTTTCAAGAAAGCAAGAAGGCATGTGGATTCAATAATTTGGTATACCCAAGTTATGGTGGACTTCGAATCATTGTAAACCAATGGGTAATGCCAAGAAACCAGGTAAGAAGGTTTTTAAATGGGTTTCTACTTGTGCAAACGAAGAAAACTCCATTTCTACAAGGTAAGACATGGGAAATGCAAGAAAACCATGTTAGAGATTGATTGGCAATGTAAAAAAAATACTAAATATGCATTTGAACATGTAGAATACTATTAGAAAAAGTTTCGATGGGAAAAACTCTAAGGAGAGTGAACTTAGGGTTATTTGTTCCCTTTCCAAACCCTAGAGAAGAACATTATCATAAAGAAAGTAGGATTCATACCTTTGATCCATGTAGAAGGAGTTAGGTTGGAGTTTTGAAGCTTAGAGGGCCACTGAATGCAAGAACTTAGTGTTCAGTGGCGAAAACAGAGCTCCAACCGCTTGAGATGAAAATTAAAAAATGAAATGAAATTTTAAAATACGAGTTGAATTTATAGGAGGGAGAAAATTCTCCATCCGGTCGCGAAATGCAACGAATGTTGTAGTCGGATGCTGCGATCGGATTTCCCAGCGGTTGAGTTTTTGTGCTCTTGGTAATGGCATCTGTCGAAACAACTGGTCGAACGACTGTTACTATCGGATGTTGCGATCAAGTAGTTCCAGAAGGCCCAAATTTGTATACGGTCGTAGGTCGTGGTCGTAACTTTCCACTCCTGGCTCTGCAATCGGATACATGTTACATTGCTTAATTGTTGAATCCAAATGGGATTGAAATCATCTCCTGCGAGGGTATCCACAGGAGATGTGGCTGCAAAGCCTCGATGAGCGCCACGTGGAGATTATTTTATCTAACGTCTTACAGAAGTCTATTGCAGTAGACACAATCTCCAACGAGAAGCATAAGATCAAATGCCCATTTTGAATCTGAAAAGGGAGAAAAGCAGAGCAGTCGGGTTTCGGAGGCAGAAGAGAGGATTGAAAGAGGAAGAAGAGAGAAACGAGAGAGAGAGAGAGAGAGAGAGAGAGAGAGAGAGAGAGAGAGAGAGAGAGAGAGAGAGAGAGAGAGAGAGAGAGAGGCGGAGGGAGAGGGTTTGGGTTCCAAATCACGGCGAGAGGAAGGAAGAAGAAAGTTGAGGAAGAAGAAAGTTGAGAGATTTACCAAAAAAAAAAAAAAAAAAACCAGTGTTTGGTCGTTCAAGAAGAGAGAGAGCGGCGGCAGAGGAAGGAAGAAGAAAGCAGACCAATGTTTGTTCGTTGTTCTGTTTCAAGAACGTTGAGATCCCTTCTGCAACCCTAGCCTGCAAAGTCACGTTAACCAGTTAAGATCCCCTCTCCAACTCAGTGAAACTTTCTTGTGCCTGCGACTACCGGTGAGATCCGTATTCAAATCGTCTCGTGAAGGAAAAAATTATGTAAGATCTGTTGTGAGTATGAGTTGCATTTCGGCTTTTCATGCTTAGAATATTTATGTTTTTGGGGATTTTTTTTTCTTCTACTTAGATATGTTCATGCTGCAAATTGCAGTTGCATACCATCGTATATCTTATTTGTTAGTCGGAACTATGAAGGTGGTGGGGCTCTCAGTAAACACCATTGGTGTGCCCATCACTGTATCTTGATGTGGGAAGTGTCAATAACTTTTAGGGATATTGGGGATCCCCCATTATTTGGGATATGCAGCCCACCTGTTTGTTGTTTGTTCTGTTTTCTAATACCAAAACCCCATCAGATATTCCTATTTAGAGTAGTTTCCTATGATCCTATCCCTTTATAAAATGGATAATATGGGTGGATTAAGTAGTTTTTTTCCCCCTATTATAGTGTGCCATTTCTATGTCCGAAAATGAGGGATTTGTGTCCTGTACAAGATTTGGTGTTACTTTCTATTAGTAGAGTTTCTACTTTTAGAGTCTGAGTCTGTCCAAGGCAAGGTTATAAATATATGGAGAGGGCAAAGCCCTCATATATGTTTCTGAAGTTAACCAAGCTTCTCTGTTCTTTTTTCATAATCAGGATCTTCTTATCAATTTCAGAAACTCTTTGTTATTCTGTTTCTTAAACTTCAGTTTTTTGAACCTTTCCCTGTGGCTGCAACTTTTTTATTTTCTTACTGCTGTTTTGCTGTGCTTAATATTAAACTGTTGGATATTATTCTAATCTTCTACAGTTTAGTAATCTGATTTCCTGTCTCAGTGTCTATTTCCATTAGTTACTATTTTGTATTTTGTTGGTTACTATTTTCTTCATTACTGATTTGGTTTACTATCTCAGTTTTAGTTTCTTTTAATTTCCAATTCTCTGTCCAGCATCACTTCCTCTTCTTGATGTCCATTTTCTGCAAATTTCTAACTCAGTTCTTTTCTATTTTCTAAATATGGGTTTCTATTTTTGGGAAGTTACTATAATCTGGTTTCTATCCTTTGGTTCTTATTTACTGTGAATCTGGAGTTCCCTTTGGTTTATAATCCCTCATTCATAGGTGACCTAGATTCCACCTTATTGTCTATTTCATATTCAGTCTTAGAACCAGATTAATAATGAATTGTCTGGTCCAATTGGATCCAGTACTCAATTTTAATTCTTAAGTAATTTTACAGAATGTCTGATTGATGAAAACTGATTCCTTACATATGATAATTATGTTTAGTTATTGAACTCAACAAGAGAGAGAGAGAGAGAGAGAGAGAGAGAGAGAGAGAGAGAGAGTAATAATGGGAAAAGATAAAGTAGAGAGCTATGTCCAACTTGAATTAGTAGCTTTTGTTTTCTGTTATTACGTTCTTCCTTTAGGGTTGATGGTATAAGCATAAATAACTGAAGATTATTTGATTTCAAAGGTATTTTTTAAACAAATTTACAGTAGCAAAGTTAGCAGTAGATCTGATCAGAAGTAACATTAGTATTAGTATAAAGAGAAAGAAGCCTATTAAAGAGAATACTATTCTCTATGGGTCATGTTGATATCATTGGTTCTATTCTTTGGTCCTAGCATGTTCTTCTCCTGAAATGATTTCATTTGCTATGGTGTGGGTGCCGTAGATAGAAAGGAAATAGGCAAGTGTTTGAAGGTGTTGGTCTGTTCAAAGAATTTGGTTGTATATTAGATTTGGCATGCATGAAGTATAAGAGCTTTTGTAATTACTCAAATTATCATGTTCTAAATTTCATGAAGGTGACTGCCTCTTCTTCTATTTTATCTAGTTGCATTAAGAGATTACAGAACTATTTCATTTATAGCAGGGATTGGATTGATGGGTATGAGGCAGAAAAATTATGGAGGAGGTGAAGAATGACAAACCTAAAATTAAAGCTATTATTGAGGTAGGCTACAGTAAAACTTGCAGGAAAGAAGTTTATGTGTTGTTAGTCCAGACAAAAGAAATTTGTTAGGAATTTGGGTTTTAACATGTTTAAAATGTATGCTGGTTTTCGTGTTGCAGTTGCAGAAGTGATACTGTGGAGACGAAAAAATGTTACTTTGGGTATACTTTTTGTAGCTCTTGCTCCTTGGGTGGTGTTTGAGGGATCTAGTTATACTCTGCTCTCGCTTGTTTCTAGTGTGCTCCTCCTACTTGCTATTGTTTTTCTTTGGACAAAATCTACAGAGATTCTTAACAAGTGACTCGTAGTTATTTTTGTGCAAATAACTATTTATGTAAATACATTTTTCAGTTTAATTCACCCATCCCTCTCCTCTGGTTGTTGATTAATAATTTTTCAGTTTAGAATCTTTGTTTGTTCTTGTTAGTTTATTTACAGAAATGTTTTTCACAAGATTTATCCATTACTGTTAGGTTGTCCAACACATATCTAGGGGCAGTCTAAATGGTGTTTGTTAAAACAGTAAGAACCCAAAAGATTGCATTAAACCGTCAATCTCCTGAGCTAACTGAAAACAGATTATCCATTATCATAGATTGACATCTGTATTTGCTGTTTGGTTTTTAGACTTTTCAGTCATGCTCCAAGTTTGTCATGAAAATCTAGAACTAGAACTCCTATGATTGCCTTTACGTTATCTTGGTAAGAAAAATTGTTGTATATGATCAGCATCAGTGTTAAAAAGAGAAACCTTATCAAAAACTACTTGGCCCACATGATATGCTTAGATCCTCTGTTTGGCTGCCAAACGGCTGCGACAATGAGGATCATGGCTTCTCATAAGGCACCTGGCTGCCAAGTAGCAGTGTCCTAATGCCTTATGAGAGGCTAAGGTCCTCACTGCCTGCTTGACAACCAGACAGAGGATCCCGGTCCCACATGATATCCATATTCTACACTAACAAATTTTTTCTCTCTTTTGGTCCAGTCCTTTCCCATGGCGGCGGTGTTCTTCCAACCTTTTGGCTTCTTTGGTGAAGATGGTGGTAGTTTTTGAGGTGGGGTTAGTTCTTTAATGCCCATATCTTGGCAACTATCGTAATCTCTCTATGCTCAGTTTCAACTCTCAAAGGAGGAACCAAGGAAGAGTCTTGATGACATTGAAGCTAATTGTATCAAGTTGTTGCTACTTAGTTTTTTTTTTTTTTTTTTGGGTACTTGAGTAGCTTCTAATCAGTTATTCGGAACTTTGATTCTTCAATTTTTGCAATTATTGTAATTATTGTAATACAAATTTCGGAACTTTGATTATTCAATTTTTGTAATTAATGTAATACAATTTTTGGAACTTTGATTCTTCAAATTTTGAAGTGACGAGATTTATATAATTTCCACCAACTTCTAGAATTTCCAAGTTTGATATGGTTGGATGAACTCAGGTTGAACACATCAGTTATTAGAATTGTTCAAATTATGAGAATCAATATGCTCATAATCAGTTCATAGAAATGATCATAAATCCTTACCTTCAACATTGAAAGTAAAACATTTCTCTATAATTATGATCATTACATCAATACAAAATCCAAACCAATCACATGAAACTTTCACTGAGAAGTCTCATGAATCCTAAATCAACTTGCAAATAATAACCTAAACCAACCATATAGCGCATTCATCAAGTCTAATAAAAATTCTAGTTTCTCAATTGCCAGTTCATTTAATCCAGAAATTGTACAGTACGGATTATCAATGTATATAACATAAAGATCATCTTTTGACCCATGATAATGTTTGACAGTGAGAGATCCTCGTAACATATGGCCACCCACCTCTACCCATTGCTTACCATATGGCAACTTGTAAGCTTAGAAAAAAATAAAAAGAAAGAACAAAAATTCTCATGACATTTAGATTTTCATGTAACTAAACAAGCAACATCTTCAAAATTAATGGAAATCAAATTATATTAAATATTACATCAATGATTTAATCATACAAAAATACAACCAAGGTTACAACCAATGCTAAATAAAAGAGAATCTGATGAATGACATAGCTCTCTTTTAAGGTTTCTCCAACTCCAATTTCTCGACAACATTAAGGAGTTCTTCTAACAACCCAGTACGATGTCCATAACCTCTAATTACACCTCTCAAATATCCTTTTAAATATTCTAGTGAAGGAGGTGGAGTAGTAGTCATATTGGACATTGGATGGGATGATGATTGACCTATCTCCTCGTTTGCCATATTTATTACCGAATCATGAGAGCTTTCCCCTGTTTCTTGATTAGATACGGTCGCTCGTCTCTTTTCTATCCATTCGAACATCCCACATCCATGATTGTCATGCTGCAAGGCAATTAAACACAGATGTTAAGAACATTGTAGATTATGACCATCTTCATTCAAATAAAAAATAATTAAGATGGTTTTGTATTCATACTCCTGTGGACTGTAGGCATCACCAAAATGGTCGTCCCTTATTTGTCACAGTTGTTGTTGTTCTCCCTTAGCATTGCCCTCCTCCACACATACATAGCTTGTAATGCTCCTCCCACATACAAAATTGACGATAACTTTGACAGGAGTAGTATTTTCTGCCAATATTATTTCCTTGTGTTGTTGTGAATATAGCCTGTAAAAAAATTAATGTTATTAGTATTGTTGAGATATAGATAAAACCCTTTCCGAATAGTCCAAAATTTCACTACCATTTAACAATTAGTCTGATTAGATATTAAATAATAAAAGTGGAATTATGCTTCTGAATCAACCACTAATTATAAGTATTATCTGAGTTCAATAACTAAACATAATTATCATATGTAAGGAATCAGTTTTCATCAATCAGACATTCTGTAAAATTACTTAAGAATTTAAATTGAGTACTGGATCCAATTGGACCAGACAATTCATTATTAATCTGGTTCTAAGACTGAATATGAAAAAGACAATAAGGTGGAATCTAGGTCACCTATGAATGAGGGATTAGAAACCAAAGGGAACTCCAGATTCGCAGTGAATAAGAACCAAAGGATAGAAACCAGATTATAGTAACTTCCCAAAAATAGAAACCCATATTTAGAAAATAGAAAAGAACTGAGTTAGAAACTTGCAGAAAATGGAAATCAAGAAGAGGAAGTGATGCTGGGCAGAATTGAAAATTAAAAGAAACTAAAACTGAGATAGTAAACTAAATCAGTAATGAAGAAAATAGTCACCAACAAAATACAAAATAGTAACTAATGGAAATAGACACTGAGACAGGAAATCAGATTACTAAACTGTAGAAGATTAAAATAATATCCAACAGTTTAATATTAAGCACAGCAAAACAGCAGTAAGAAAATAAAAAAGTTGCAGGCTTGCAGCCACAGGGAAAGGTTCAAAAACTGAAGTTTAAGAAACAGAATAACAAAGAGTTTCTGAAATTGATAAGAAGATCCTGATTATGAAAAAAGAACAGAGAAGCTTGGTTAACTTCAGAAACATATATGAGGGCTTTTCCCTCTCCATATATTTATAACCTTGCCTTGGACAGACTCAAACTCTAAAAGTAGAAACTCTACTAATAGAAAGTAACACCAAATCTCGTACAGGACACAAATCCCTCATTTTCGGACATAGAAATGGCACACTATAATAGGGGGAAAAAAAAACTACTTAAGACACCCATATTATCCATTTTATAAAGGGATAGGATCATAGGAAACTACTCTAAATAGGAATATCTGATGGGGTTTTGGTATTAGAAAACAGAACAAACAACAAACAGGTGGGCTGCATATCCCAAATAATGGGGGATCCCCAATATCCCTAAAAGTTATTGACACTTCCCACATCAAGATACAGTGATGGGCACACCAATGATGTCTACTGAGAGCCCCACCACCTTCCTAGTTCCGACTAACAAATAAGATATACGATGGTATGCAACTGCAATTTGCAGCATGAACATATCTAAGTAGAAGAAAAAAAAATCCCCAAAAACATAAATATTCTAAGCATGAAAAGCCGAAATGCAACTCATACTCACAACAGATCATACATAATTTTTTCCTTCACGAGACGATTTGAATACGGATCTCACCGGTAGTTGCAGGCACAAGAAAGTTTCACTGAGTTGGAGAGGGGATCTTAACTGGTTAACGTGACTTTGCAGGCTAGGGTTGCAGAAGGGATCTCAATGTTCTTAAAACAGAACAACGAACAAACATTGGTCTGCTTTCTTCTTCCTTCCTCTGCCGCCGCTCTCTCTCTTCTTGAACGACCAAACACTGGTTTTTTTTTTTTTTTGGTAAATCTCTCAACTTTCTTCTTCCTCAACTTTCTTCTTCCTTCCTCTGCCGTGATTTGGAACCCAAACCCTCTCCTCCGCCGCTCTCTCTCTTCTCTCTCTCTCTCTCTCTCTCGTTTCTCTCTTCTGCCTCCGAAACCCGACTGCTCTGCTTTCCTCCCTTTTCAGATTCAAAATGGGCATTTGTTCTTATGCTTCTCGTTGGTGTGTCTACTGCAGTAGACTTTTGTAAGATGTTAGATAAAACAATCTCCACGTGGCGCTCATCGAGGCTTTGCAGCCACGTCTCCTGCGGATACCCTCGCAGGAGACGATTTCAATCCATCGAAATGAGGATTTTTGTTTTGTGTGTTGGTGCCATTTCAGGCACGTTCTATTCTCCATCATTGACTTCCTATTGCTTACAATAGGACGTGTTACTAATCGTGTTAACGTATCATTTCAGGAACCGTTACCAGTTACTAATGGTACCCAATACCCGTTCCGTTCTATACTCTAATGAGAATAGTGACGCTTCAGCTGGGGGAGAAGCGGGTAACAGAGCTGACCCGAATGGTTCGTTGCCACTGACCACCTCGCAAGAGGAGATTACTCAGGAGGTACCACCACCACCACTGGAAGCTACTCCTGAGGATCTCCCTATCATAGTAACGAATTTGGCACGTGCCATGGGTGAAGAACATGTTGGCCTTCATATTGTAATTGTTGGAAAATTGGACTAACTGGATCAAGTTTGATGAGAGAGAGTGTCTACGGACCCTACAGGAGATATGACAGTGAAACAGGCATTGCGGCTTTTCTACAGGTGATATGACAGTGAAACACAGGCATTGCAGCTTTGTTACAGGTGCTGTGAAGCATGAAGCATGAAAGAGGAGAGAGAATAAGAAGAGAGAGAAAGAGGAGAGAGAAAGTGGGACCCACCAAGTTGGCATGCCACCAAGGCAGCTAGCCTGGCAGAGCACCACAGCAGCCAGCCCAACAGGCCAGCCGCATGGCACCACAAGCTGGCCAGCAGCACAGCAGGCCAGCAAGCCGCACAGTAGGCCCGTAAGCAGCAGCATGGCACTGCCCGCAAGGCCCGCGCGCGCACGCTGGCCTTGTCGTTCCCGCATGCCGCGCCCTCCCCCAGGTGTTCGACACATTGTTTAGAGAGAGAAAGCTTCTCTCTTTAGAGAGAAAGCTTCTATCTTTAGAGAGAAGCACCTCTCGGGAAGAAATCTTCCTGCAGAGTTTGTCTTAACAAAAATTGGTTCCAGAGGCCATTAAAAACTCTTTCAGGGGCATTTTGGGTAGTTCGTAAGAGTCAAAATACCTTATCAACCGTCAAGATGGAGCCACGCCTTCTAGATTCTAAATCAAGGGTTCTGGTTAATGCGGGCTATGGTGTTTCTCAGGCGGAGTCGTCAGAGACTCCCGCGCATGAGCTGATTGGCCAGACGCAGCGCATAATCACGCACCGCATCACATGGGAGCAGAGCCGTGATTAGGTGTGATGCATGCGCAATACGGAAGCGGGTCAGATTCAGATCTAATGGCTGTCGTTCAAGCAGATTTTCGGAGACACGGATTATCCAGATCCGAGGGATCAGGTTCGATCCTGCCTTTTTTGAGTGAGATCCGACGACCGATTATACAGATTCTTTCTTCGGCCTATCAGAGCGTGACACCCAAGCGGCGGGGTGCGGCTACGGTGCGTCGCAAGCGCACCAAATGGAATTTATAGATTCCATTTAGAATTTTTTTTAATGGCCGAACTTGTTTTTGCCATAACTTGATCATCCGGAGGCCAAATCCGACGATCCAAATTGCACCAAGCTAGGTTTTTCCTGCTCTTTCTATTGAGAATGGTTAGAGAAGATTTTGGCCGCATGAAACAGAGGCAGAGAGGCGTTTTTGAAGAAAGAGCTTTGCTTTTCTTAATATTTTGAGATTTTTCTGGTTTTGGGTGTTGAAAGCTATCACTCATCTTCTCTATGTGTGCCCATGTCGATGTACTGCTGTGATTTTTGAAGAATGGTTGAGCTTCTCTGCATATGGCAAGGGATTGATTGATTATCAGAAGAATAGGAACGTCGTCAGTTATCAGAAAAATTGGTTGTGAGATTTTCTCAATCCCTAACTCTTTAGATAATTTTCATGCACTGTATGCTTGTATAGGTGAAAAGAAAAATTAGTGGAATACCTATCTAGCTTGTGGGATTTAATTGTAGGGCATCATTATAAGCCCCAAAAATTGTTTTAGTTGTGGTGTTTTCAGTGGGTGCTGGACACTGACTTTATGCCTGAATTCTGACGTTGTTACACCCTCTCAGTTTTATGCTGGGAAAATTTAGGGTGAGCATCCTTGTCCTATAAAGGGCTAAAAGTTGAGTATTGAGTAAATACGGAGCCCATTGGGCATTACTCCGTGGATTAGCCATCACTCACTGTGGTGGTGAACCACGTAATTCTTCTGTGTTGTGGTTTGTTTTAATTATGTACCTTGTGAAGTGCATGAAATGAATTGCAGGATGGGTGTGCAAATCTGGTAGACTTGGCCACTGAGTGGTTGCGAGGTAGATTTGCATACGATTGTGTGTGGGCAGTCTTGTTTATCATAAGCACTGGGGAGAAAAGAAATATCAAGAAAAAAAGTATTCACACTGATTCACCCCCCCTCTCAGTGTCATTCAAGGTCCTGTGAGGACAAAGATGGAAATCTTTAGAAGTCGCCACCTAGATTTAGGTCTAGGACCTTAGAAATGTGAAATCTCACCCCAAGGTAAGACTTCGATTGACTCATGACCCTTAGATTGGAATTCTGGTCCATCAGAGATTGGGTAAGCGTCAGATTACGGTTATGGGAAGGGGTTAGGCACCCAAATTGCCCAATCGAAATCGGTCTCCTATACCTTTCCTATGCTAGACTCAATTTGCTAAGCCAAACCAAACCAAGGGGTTTGATATCATTGAACCAAATCTGTATCCATCAGATTGCCTACGTATCACGGAATTATTCCAAAAATCTGGTTCACCATCGTAGTTCAGGTGTGATTAAAGTTTATGGCTGTGATTTATGCTTGTGCATGATTAAGTTTATTGTTCAAGTTGAAATTTATGCTTGAAAGGCTGAGAAAATCCTATGGGTTAGGATCTGGATAGTCCAAGTGGACTGATAGATAGTCCTAGTGGATCTAAGAATAACCTTATTTGGGTTGAAATATGGATAACCCATTATGGGTTGGAATATGGATAACCCTATGTGGGTCAAAATGTGGATAAATATCCTAGTGGATCTATGGATAGTCCAAGTGGACTAAGGTTTGGATCCGAATTTGGGATTCTCCCAAATGTCCTATGTATCCTAGGGTTTGTCCTAGGAATCAGAATCCGCGTAGTTTGAAACTGGATAACCATATTTGGGTCAAAATGTGGGTAAGTATCCTAGTGGATCTATGGATAGTCCGAGTGAACTAAGGTGTGGATAAATATATCCTATTGGATCTATGGATAGTCCGAGTGGACTAAATTGTGGATCCAAATTTGGGTTTCTCCCAAATAGCCTACGTATCCTAGGGTTTGACCTAGGAATCAGAATCTGCGTAGTTCGGGTTGGATAACCCTATTTGGGTCAAAATGTGGATAAGTATCCTAGCGGATCTATGGGTAGTCCGAGTGGACTAAGGTTTGGATAACCCCTTTTGGGTTGGGATATGGATAGATATCCTAGTGGATCTATGGATAGTCCGAGTGGACTAAGGTGTGAATAAATATATCCTAGTGGATCTATGGATAGTCCGAGTGGACTAAATTATGGATCCGAATTTGGGTTTCTCCCAAATGGCCTACATATCCTAGGGTTTGATCTAGGAATCAGAATCCACGTAGTTCGGGCTGGATAACCCTATTTGGGTCAAAATGTGGGTAAGTATCCTAGTGGATCTATGGATAGTCCAAGCGGACTAAAGTTTGGATAACCCCTTTTTGGGTTGAAATATGGATAGATATCCTAGTGGATCTATGGATAGTCCGAGTGGACTAAATTGTGGATCCGAATTTGGGTTTCTCCCAAATGGCCTACGTATCCTAGGGTTTGACCTAGGAATCAGAATCCGCGTAGTTCGGGATGGATAACCCATTCTAGGTTAATGATTGAGAACCTATTCTAGGTTTAGGGTTTAGAACCTATTCTAGGTTTAGGATTTCCCGAGGGGCAAAATCGTCCTAAATCACCCTTTTTATCCTGAATTCTAATTTTGAAAAGTTTGGCAAGGCATTCTCTTTCTTTATTAATATTTTATCATTCCCATTATGCCCTTCCCAAGAATGTGGGTGCCTAAATGCACGTCCCCACACCTACATTGTCTTCTAGAAGTGTGCATATATGGCAGTTTAACTAGGGTGTTGCATAAAATAAGTTATTGCCAAAAAATAGAATATTCTATCTAAATATGGCACATAAAACATTTATGACAAGAAATTCACATACAGTAAGATTGTTTAAAATCTTTCAAATATGGCATGTATTGCAAATAAGGCAAGAGCATACATGGCATGATCTAGTATGCTATTTTCTACCCTAATTGTTATTTTTTTTCCATTTTAGGGTTTTCTACCCTAATTATTATTTTATTTTCATTTTTTACGGTTTTCTACCCTAATTGTTACATTCTTTCCATTTTAGGGTTTTCTACCCTAATTATTATTTTACTTTCCATCTTAGGGTTTTCTACCCTAAATGTTATTTTCTTTCCATTTTAAGGTTTTCTACCCTAATTATTATTTTCTTTTCATTTTTTAGGGTTTTCTACCTTAATTGTTATTTTCTTTCCATTTTAGGATTTTCTACCCTAATTATTTTCTTTCCATTTTTTAGGATTTTCTACCCTAATTGTTATTTTCTTTCCATTTTTTAGGGTTTTCTACCCTAATTGTTATTTTCTTTTCATTTTAGGGTTTTCTACCCTAATTGTTACTTTCTTTCCATTTTAGGGTTTTCTACCCTAATTGCTATATTCTTTTCATTTTTAGGGTTTTCTACCCTAATTGCTATTTTTCAATTTATCTCTTTCCAAGACGAATATGGCAAATGAAAACATTCCAACTATAGAGTGGTAGTAATCCAAACATAGCAGTATGCATCCAAATATGACAGTAATCATCTAAATATGACAGTAAGCATGTGTCAGACAAATATGGCAATAAGCATGTGTAGCATTCCAAACAGCAAGAATCATGCAAGCATCAAGATGGTGGACATATCAACATGGAATCCAATGGTTCAAATTTAATATCATCACATAAACAGAAATCAATTGATCATCCAGTGGATCAGATTTATCAATCAATGGCTCAAGATCAAAGGCCATAATCAAATCATGTGAAAATAACATATCAATGGTCCATATTCAAATCATTTTAAATTTTAAGCTAATGAGATTAATTTCATAGAAATTCCAAACATGTGGTGGGATCAATTTCATTGAATTTCCAAATCTATAGGATCATAGCCACATCAAAATTCCAAGATCAATGGTCTAATTTTATCTTTACCAAAATTCATGATCAAGACTTTGATTTTCATCTTATAAAATTTTTGATCAAAAGGGTCATATTTTAATTATCTTAAAAATTCATCCAATGGTCATCATATGATCAATAAAATTATCACTCAACCAATCATATCATCAAGTAAAATTATCATCCAACACATCAAATTTAATATCATCACATGCTCCACATAAAATTAAACATCCAGCCCATCAATTAAACAAGTTCAAAACCAACACCCAAATGAATCAGATTCAATTAAGGCCTATCAATCAAAATTCAAATTTTGAATAAAAAAAGATGTCATAGGAAAGGGGAATCGGTTTGGTCTGCAATAGAGTTTGGAGAAGTGAGTAGTCCGGGTTGAGCTACATGGGATTCTCAACCAATGGAACTATCTCGGGTTCAGCAGGAGGTGCATAAAACAGGTGGTTTGGTGCATGCTACAGTGAAGTACTGATGAGAGGAAGTACCGATGGTTGTGCAAGGCTGTGTAGCAGGGTGTTATGGCAAGTGGCAATGGATTGCAGCAGCTTTGTGGAGGTGGGTTTGTGGTTTATGTGGATCTACAGGTTGTGGAAATACTGGTTGGTTTGGGACGGTGATGGTCTTGCAGATTGGGTTTAGGAGAGAGAAACTGTTAGTGGTTGTGGACAGATCGCTGAGGTGTTGTGGGAGTTTTTAATGGAGGTGATTATAGCAGGTTGTGAATAGATAATCAAGAAGATTCACGGGGTAGAGGGATGGTTTCAAGTTTTCAGACTTGATGGAGGTTTGCTGCAACATATCAAGTCGGTGGGAATGTTTGAGGTTGCAAAGAGGGTTGGTGAGGTGGCCATCGGTGGTAGTATTCCATGATAAAAAATAATAAAACCAAGAAAACGGTAGCGGGGGAAGCGGACTTACCCGAGTCTTTCTTCACCCCATGCCGCTTGTTCTCTCTATCTCGGTCCTCGTTTCTCTGCTGTGCTCCCTCTTTTTTTTGTTTTTTTTTCTTCTCTTTCTCCACCTCCTCCTTCTCGGTCCTCTCCCCTTCTTTTCTGATTTTTTCTTCTCCTCTCCACCTCCTCCTTCTTCTCGGTCTTCTCCCCTTTTTTCTGATTTTTTTTTGTTTTTTTCTTCTCCTCTCCACCTCCTCCTTCTTCTCGGTCCTCTCCCCTTCTTTTCTCTTTTTTTCTTTTTTTATTCTTTCTCTCACCGCCCTCTCTCTCTCTCTCTCTCTCTCTCTCTCTCTCTCTCTTTCTCTCTCTCTCTCTCTCTATCTTCTAGTATCTCCCATCCTCTCATTTTTTTTGTTTTTTTTATTCTCCACTCACCGCTCTCTCTTCCTTTCTCCCTCTCTCCCTTCTTTTGGTTTTCTCCCCATTTTTCTTTTTTTTTTCTCTCTGATTCTCACCGCTCTCTCTCTCTCTCTCTTTAGATTCTCCTCCAGATCTCTTTTATTATTTTTTCCTCTCTCGATCCAACGCCCTTATCTTCTCGATTCTCTCTCTCCCTCGATTTGTTTCCTTTTCGGATCCCCTCTCTCTCTTCGGGATCTTCTCCTTTATTTTTTTCTTTTTTTGGTTCTTCCTCCACCTCCTCCTTCTTCTCCGTTTTCTCTCTTCTAGATTTTCCCTTTTCTCCTTTCTAGTCCGTCTCTCTCTAAATATTTTTTTTAGAAAGAAAATCCTTCCTTTCTCCCTCTCAATCTCATGGCTTACCTAAAACCGAAAAAAGCTATCCCTCATATTTTCTCTCCTTCTCAATCTTTCCTTTTCTTTCCTCAATCTCAATCTCACGGCTCTCTATTTCTTACTTTGCTCTCTCAGATTTTTTTTTCAATTTCTTTCCTTAAAATATATTCCGTTGATCCCACTCTCACCACCTATATTATAATATATCAATATGTAAATATATATATATATATATATATATATATATATATATATATATATATATATATATATATATATATATATATATATATATATATTATATGAACATATAATATGTACTATATAATATATATACATATAATATAATATATAAAAAATACGTAACTCATGATGCACATAGGCTGAAACAATTTGAACTGGATTGAGACTGACTTGGGCTAAATTGATTGGACTGAGTTGACTGGATTTCACTGGATTTTCTCTCTCTATCATTTCATGGGCCATTTCCACTATCATTCTGCACGGAATTTTTTTGATAGCCTCTATTCCAAATTTTTTGCGTTCATTTTGTAGAACATTAAAAATGAGGAATATAGGAACTTGAATCACCTCATTTGGAAGTAAAATGGTCAACTTATGAATTTTTGAAGTTTAAGCGGACCAATTATCGATAATTTTACTGACCATTCTGCATGAGATCCTTCGGAGGCTTCTACCGGAAATATTTTACGTCCACTTTGTAGAGCACTAAAAATGGAACATAATGAGACTGGAATCACCTGATTCGTATATGGAATGATCAAAATATGAATTTTTGAATATTAAATGACCATTTCCATATGTAATTTTGCATGGGACCCTCCAAAGATTTTTACCCGAGATTTTCCACGTCCACTTTGTAGGACATCACAAATGAAGAACAATGGCCTTGGAATCGTCTGAATCCGATGTAGAACGGAAAAGATATGAAGCTTTGAAGTTCTAACGATAATTTTGCATGCAAGCTTGCATGGGACCCACTGGTGACTTCTACCCGGGATTTTTTTACGTCCACTTTGTAGAACATCATGAATGAAGAATAATGGTCTTGGAATCATCTGAATCCGATGTCGGATGATCAAGATATGATGATTTGAAATTCAAACAATCCGACTTAGGATAATTTGCATGAAGGCCCCTGGGATTATTATTTATAATAATTTCAGAAACCTCCCTTATATGTATCATCCGACTAAAATGGTTGTATCTTTCTCATTTGATATCAGAATTGAGCAATTCTGGTCTCGTTTCGAAGATAATTCTATGACCTATGCATCTATGCAGATAATAGCCCATGACCCTGCTGTGGGGATCAGTGGAGAATCACAAATCTTTGGGTTAAAGGTCAGAAACCTGCCATATTGGTTCACTTATACCGAGGGTGGAAAAAATGGGGTGCTTACAGATGCCCCTCTTTAGCCGAGATTGTTATCAGTTGAAGGCTAAAGATAAAAGAACCACATTTTTGGGGTATGAGTGATATTGTTTATTGGGCTGCACTTAGGGTAATTCTTCCTAAACTGCCTACGTATTCTAAGGGTGTCCTAGAAATCAAGCCCATAACGTAGTTCGACCGGCAAGAAGGTTTGCTCTTCTTGGAAGATTGGTGAGTGCTCTTCTTATATGAAGCTAGGCTGTGAATACAAGGCTCATTTGTAGGCTGGGAACCTCTTCTTGCTGAGATGGAACTCATGATGCAAGGTCGCGCGGGCTTGAGCCCAGCTTGATCCATTTGTAGGCTGATACCTCTTCTTGTATGAAGTTAGGCTGTAAATACAAGGCGCATTTGTAGGCTGGGAACCTCTTCTTGCTGAGGTGGAACTCAATGCAAGGTATGTGCGGGCTTGGACCCGGCTTGATCCATTTGTAGGCTGATAAACCTCTTCTTGTATGAAGCTAGGCTGTGAATACAAGGCTCATTTGTAGGCTGGGAACCTCTTCTTGCTGAGGTGGAACTCAATGCAAGGCATGTGCGGGCTTGGACCCGGCTTGATCCATTTGTAGGTTGATAAACCTCTTCTTGTATGAAGCTAGGCTGTGAATACAAGGCTGATTGTATGATCTTGGGCTCGGCTTTGATGTCTTTCCTTTGATTGAGATGAGACTCTTTTGATTGAAATTTTGAGATTGATTTTCTGAATAAGCTAGGGCACTGCATTTGATTCACTTATAGGCTGAGATTAACTTGATCTTTGAATGAGCTAGGGCTCTGCATTCACTTATAGGCTGAGATTGACTTGATCTTTGAATGAGCTAGGGCTCTGCATTTGATTCACTAATAATTTGAGATTGATTTGGCCTTTGGATGAGCTCGGGCTCTACATTTGATTCACTTAGACTGAGATTGATTTGGACTTTGGATGAGCTAGGTGTAAGCACCCCATTTTTGCCATCCCCAGCCAAACAGAACTTTATTGGTGTATAGGCAGTAAGAGAGCGGAGGGGGATGAAAATTTGGAAAGTACAAGGGAGGTGAGTGAAACCCTCTCAAACCAATAGTCGATCAATTCCTCTGTGCTCTCTATGGTGTTTTGGGCTGAGACAGAGTGTCCCCAATGTACAAGAGTCTTGGTGGGCATATTCAGAAGGGTTGCGGATCAATTTAAGGTTTGGATGCCAAGCGGTTATTTCAAGGATGAATTTGGCGGGCCCTACAGCAAGGTCATGAAAATACCTTCGAAATGATACCAGAATCACTCAATTCCGATATCAAACGAAGAAGATATCGCAATTTTAGTCGGATTGAAATTAACTTATTAAATCCAAGGGCTTTTCTGTAAATTATCATAAATTAAGGATTTATTGGGCAAATTATCATGATTAAAATCGATCGGACTTCATTCGACCATATCTTGATCGTCTGACATCCAAATCCGACGATTCAAGCGCCACTGTGCTCCATTGTCTGTCCTCTTCAAAATGGACGTAAAGAAATTTGGGCAGAAGCCGCCAGCGGGTCCCATGCAAAGTTGCTGGTAGGATTATCGTCGAAACTCTAATTCTTCATAACTTGATCATCCGAAGTCCGAATCAGACGATTCAAGTGCCACTGTGCTCCATTGTCCGTCCTCTTCAAAGCGGACATAAAGAATTTTGGGCAGAAGGCGCCTGCAGGTCCCATGCAAAGTTGCTAGCCGAATTATCGTCAAAGCTTCAATTCTTCATATTTTGTTCATCTGACATCCGAATCAGGTAATTCGAGCACCAGTGTGCTCCTTTGTCCGTCCTCTTTAAAGTGGACGTGGAAAATCTGAGACAGAGGCCGTCGAAATTTTTCATGCGAAATTGCAAGCTGAGAGGATCCATAATAGAGAGAGAAATCGATCCAGTCCATTCTTACTCGGCCTAACCGAGCTCAAGCCCAATTTAGTCCAATCCCGTCGAACTCAACCAGTCCAACCTGACCCAACCCAGACCGGTCCAGATCGAGTCGGGTCGGCCCATGTGTATGCACTTTATGTATGTGTTATATATATACATTTATATATTATGTAATATATATTTTATATGTTATATTATATATATTTTTATATATTATATTATTATATTACATTATATTTTATATATATATATATATATATATATATATATATATATATATATATATATATTCGGCCATGAATCCGAATAAAGAAAAGAACAGATAAGGGAGAGGAAGAGAGAGAGGAAGAGAAAGAGAGGAAGAGAGAGAGAGAGAGAGAGAGAGGAAGAGAGAGAGAGGAAGAGAGAGAGAGAGAGGAAGAGAGAGAGAGAGGAAGAGAGAGAGAGAATGGAAAGAGAGAGAGGGAGATAAAGAGAGATAACGGAAGGAGAGAAAGGGAGGGAAAGATGGAGTTGCTGCCACCTCCACCTTCCCCATACCCATTTCCCCCAAAATCCTCTCCTTGAGCCCCACTCCACCAGCCCCCTCTCCTTCACCAACCATGCTGCCTCACCGCCACCTCCTCCTCTCCTTGAGCCCACTCCACCAACCCCTCTCCCTTGATCGACACATCACCCACCAACTCCCATCAACACCTCCCAAAATCCTCTCCTTGAGCCTCCCTCACCGCCAACTCCACCTTCTTGAACCCCCCCCCATGCTGCCACTAATCTCCCTATAAAAACCCTACAGACCACCGAACGAAGGGGGGAGTGGCGAACCAGAAAAAAGAAAAAAAAAGAGGAGAATGGAGAGAGAGACCTGAGCAAAAGGAGAAAGAAAAAAGAGGAGGGAGAGTGAGACCCGAGAAAGAGGGAGAAGAAAGAGAGAGAGGCAGAGAGAAGGGGAAGAAAGCAGTAGCAGCAGAGCCGCTGCTGCCGTGGAAAAAAAAGGAGCAGCAGCTCTGCTGCTGGTCCATGTAGTGAAAAAAAAAAAAAAACAGAGAAGGGAGGGGAAAGGAGAGGGCGAACCAGAAAAAAAAAAAGAAGAGAAAACGAAGGGGGGAAGCCCCGGGAACCAGAAAAAAAAGGGGAGTCTCGCTGGACCATTGAGGAGGGAGGTCGAAGATTCAAGGCTGAGAGAGGGAGGAATCTTCCGTGTAAAATCCCCCTCTTTTGCTTTCATTTTTTTTTTTTGTTACCGTTGCTCACCGCTGGCTGTACATCACCGACCATACCCCACCATGATCAAACCTTCTCCTTACTGATTTGAACCTTGGTTGGGAGATTTTGATGCAATCTGAGCCGTTTGATTGGGTTGTTTAATATGATGATTAATATGTTTATGTGATGAATTAAATTTGGATTATTTGATGCATCTGATTTGAAAATTAATCTGATTATTTGATTCATTCAATTTTGGCCATTGATCTTGTATGTTGGATGTGTTTTAATGTCGGCCGTTGATCTTGTATTTTTGGAAAATGAAATTGATCCGATGTGCTTGTAAATTTTATGTGAGAAAAATGATCCAACCATATAATGGAAATTTCATGAAATTGGTTCGACCATATAATGGGAATTTTAATGTGATTAGTCCGACCATATAATGGGAATTTCATGAAATTGGTCTGACCATATGATAAAAAATTTTAGTGAGGTTGATCCAACCACATGATCTGAATTTTATGAGAGTTGATCATGACCGTATGATTAGAATTTTAATGATTTGATCATAGCCACTGATCTGAAATTTTGATGTGATTTTAATTAATTCGAACCGTTAGATCATCTTTGGAAATGATTTAAATAAATCTGAATGGCTGGATTGTGATCTTGATAATATAAACCGTTAGATGGTCTTTGAAATTGCTTTTAATCAATCTGAGCCGTCGGATTATCACGATGAGCAATCTGGACCGTTAGATCATCTTTGGAAATGATTTAAATGAATCTGAATGGTTGGATTATGATCTTAAGCGATTTGAACCGTTGGATTGTCATCGTAAGTGATTTTGTTGAATCTAAACCGTTAAATCTTGATCATGAGTGTTTTGATGAATCTGAATGGTTGGATTATGATCTCGAGTGATTTGAACCGTTGGATTATCATCGTAAGCGATTTTGGTGAATCTAAACCGTTAAATCTTGATCATGAGTATTTTTAATGAATCTAAACGGTTGGATTATGATATTGGGTGATTTGAACCATTGGATTGTCATCGTGGGAATTTTGAATGATATAAACTGTTGAATTTGGATCATAATTGATTTAGATGGATTTGAGCCACTGATTTCTTAGTCTGATCATGATTATATCTTGATAGGAGATCTAAGTCATAGATCAAAGCTATTTTGATGAGATATGAATCATTGAGCGCGATTATAGCTATTTGATGAGATCTGAGCCGTTGATCTTGGCTATTTTGATGAAATCTAAGTGTTGATCATGATCATCATTTTTTGAAGAGATATAACCGTTAGATTGAGGATCTGATATCGTCTATGTCGTTATATCCATGCATCTATCATGTCCCTTGATTACATTGTCATATTATGCGCTACCCTGTTCACATGCTTACAATGCTAGCTTTGTGCACACTGCCTTGCGGATCTGCTGCTGTATGCTATACTTGAATGATGTTTATGTCGGCAAGAACTTACTTTTCGCTACACCCTAGTCGAACTGCCGTGCATGTACACTGATAGAAGACACTCCTAGGTGTGGGACGTGCATGTAGGCACCCACATTCATGGGAAGGGTAATAATGGAAAATGATAAAAGTCTTAATCAAGAATCATGAAGCTTAGCCCAACAATTCCAAATTAGGGTTGTAAGTGGCAAGGGTAGTTTAGGACGATCCCTACCCCTCAGTTCATTTCCCCTAGGAAGTAGAATCTAGATAGATGTAATGTGAATCCAACCATAAATCATCTAGGATCATCATTCGGTCCAGTTGGACCACCCATATTCTGACCCGAGTGGGTCACCCAATGAACAGTGCCGTTCTCGAACTACGCGGATCCTGATTCTCAGGTCATTACCCTGAGATACGTAGGTAGTCTGGGAAACTCGCAGATACGGTTCCACACATCAATCAATGTGCCCTCATACCTTACTCCATGAGAGTACAAACCCTACTCCCTGAGAGTACAAACCCTACTCCCTGAGAGTACAAACCTTACTCCCTAAGAGTACAAACCCTACTCCCTGAGAGTACAAACATCACTCCCTGAGAGTACAAATTACTCCCTGAGAGTAGAAACCTTACTCCCTGAGAGTACAAACATCACTCCCTGAAAGTACAAACCCTACTCCCGGAGAGTACAAACCCTACTCCCTGAGAGTACAAACCTTACTCCCTGAGAGTACAAACATCACTCCCTGATAGTACATACCTTACTCCCTGAGAGTACAAACCTTACTCCCTGAGAGTACAAAACTTACTCCCTGAGAGTACAAATCCAACTCCCTGAGAGTACAACCTTACTCCCTGAGAGTACAAATCTGAGTCCCTGAGTCACACATACATATTCTACTCCCTGAGAGTACGCATGCTCAATCCCGAAGCCGTACTTGCGAGTACGCACCCTTAGCCTTGCGAGGCTCAATCCCGAAGTCGTACTTGCGAGTACGCACCCTTAGCCTTGCGAGGCTCTATCTTGAAATCGTGCTTGCGAGCACGCACCCCCCTTAGCCTTGCGAGGCTCTATCTTGAAGTCGTGCTTGCGAGTACGCACCTTAGTCTTGCGAGACTATCTCACACTCTACTCCCAGAGAGCCACACCCTACTCCCTGGGAGCCACACCTTACTTCCTGAGAGTACAAATCCAACTCCCTGAGAGTACAACCTTACTCCCTGAGAGTACAAATCCAACTCCCTGAGAGTACAAACCTTACTCCCTGAGAGTACAAACCTTACTCCCTGAGAGTACAAACCCTACTCCCTGAGAGTACAACCCTACTCCCTGAGAGTACAACCCTACTCCCTGAGAGTACAAATCTGACTCCTTGAGAGCCACACCTTACTCCCTGAGAGTACAACCCACGAAACGAACTACGTTGTACCTGATTTCCAGGACCTCTGGAATACGTAGGCAACTTGGAGGACTCTCCAAGTACGGTACCCCATCTTAGTATCCTTAGGTCCCCCATATCCATTTCCATATCCATATCCTCGTTCACTTCGATCCATTTAGGCTATCTCTAGATTCAATCTCAATCATCATCAAGCATAAACTTCAACTTGAATAAATTGAATCTAAGAAAGCTTAATAATCCACATCCATAAACCTTAATCACTTTCTGTTTCGAACTTCGTTTTTAGACTTGATTTCTAGGATTGGAATACGTAGGCAATTTGAGATGTTTTGGACATCTCAGATTCAGTCCATCACCGAACCATCTTTGGTTCGGTTCATTGTATATTATTTTGTTTGTTTTCTTACTTTAAGAACATGTTTGGCTGAACATAAGCTAGAAGAACTCAGCAACTTGGCATAGGATCCCCCATGAGCCCTAGTCATCATCCATTGACCATGAACAATCAGAATCGTAGAGTCTAAGGAAAGTAGAATCACATAGGCGGCCGATTTTCAGATCAGGCAGTTTTGGGTGCCTAACACCTTCCCAAACTGTACTTTGAACGCTTACCCGTTCTCTGTTGGACCAAAGCCGATATGTTGGGTCATGAGTCAATAGAAGTTTTATCTCAGGATGAGGCTACATTTTAGGTCCTAGACCTTAATCTAGGTGGCGACTCCAAATCATTTTATCGTCCATTCAATGTGGGTGGACTTCACTATCCTCACAGTGGCAACTCCGCTGGGGATTCCACGTTTAGACTCCTGATTCACTTTCCTTACATTGATTGACTGACATTGGATGCTAGATCTAGGGCTACTATATTTATCATTGTACATATTGTTTTGGGGGGTTCGGGTTCAGTCACACATCATGCTATTAGCCGACCCAGGTCCTCATGCATATGGGATCGCCCGCTAGGTGAAAAGCACAACCTTGACACGTACCTTGTAAAAGTCTCGACTGTGGAGAGCCTCTGACGTTTGTTTCTCGGGTCCGCCCGGGGAGGCGTTATACTTCTCTAGGTCGTTTGACATTTTGCAAAATGGTATATCAAAAGGAATCGAGGGGCCCATGATTCACCGTGTAGACGGGAATAGGTCCACTCCTCCTCGTTAAGGTAGCCTTTGCCGGTCCTAACCCAGAGTGAGCCACATGCGTGTTATTTTTGGTTCATCCCTGAACTGACTATGTAAATTCTAATTCAATTACGACATCTGTGCCTATGACATCGAAGTTCTGCCCGTTTTGATTCTCGATTTATCAACATGTTTGGATTCACACTTGAGGATTCAATGTGTCGAACCTTTCATTGTTGATACATCAAGTCTTAAAAACAATCAGAAAATCTCTATCATGGCATGGATATTATGATCGAATGGGAGTTTACCAGTTTGTTCAGTCATGAACCGCCTTTTGCTAACTTATCCCTTATGAAAGTTTAAGGATGAGCATATTCATTCCAATTTCTTTGTTTTGATAAACCAAGTGGTTGGGCCTTGTCACCCCAATGACCCATTTTGGGTCAAGAGGCTCAAATCCGATCACATGGTCATTTAAAGCAACTAAATTGGTGCAGATAATGCTTGTTTAAGGGGTTTCATAAGAGAGCTAACAATTGTACGGTTGAGTCAGCTCTGGTTGTGCATGTTAATTTCTTTCTGTCCTGTCTCCATCCCAAGAGTCTTAACACTTGTCAGCTTTGGCCTTTCCCAGTATCTACTCAGGTTTAACCTAAATCGTAACCATTTCTACTCTGTAGGTCTGGGATTCCATCATTGTGAAATTGTCTAGAGTGTTTGCACCTGAACCTATTGGCCCTACCTTGTCCATACCAGTTGAAGCAATGGGTGACGGACCAAATCAGGTTCCAAGAGCTACAGATGCCAGAATTGAGAGGGTAGTTGATATCATAGAAGTGATGGTTACCATGATTTAGAACCTACAGATGCAATTGCAAGTCCAAGCGTCAACCATTGAGAGAATGAATTTGGTACACCTACAAGGAATGAGTACCTCTAAGCAAGTTATGCCACAGTGTTTCTCAGAACATACATTGGAAGACACAGAGGAGATTGTGTATTAGAAACCTTTGGTCATTCAAAAAGCTCCCACATTTCGAAAGCTGAATGAGGAGGATGTCCCTTCCAGGGATAGACTGAACAGATCAGAGGAATTGCTAAGATCTATGAAGGCATGGGATGATCAGATAATCTGCCAAAGAGCTTTCCCTCATAGAAGGAATCAGTTAGTGGCACAGAATACCAACATTAATGCTAATCCATCGATCTCAAGGATAGAACCACACTCCTGCTCCGCAAAGGTTGGAAAATAGAAGGCAGTTTATAGATTTGGGCATGACCAAAAATAGGGCTCTGAAAGTATTGGTACAGGCTGGAAAATTGAAGGTACTCACACCTCATCCTCTGCCATGTCCACTTCCACTGAAGTTTCGAATGGATCTATTCTGCAAATATCATAACCAACATGGTCACCATACTGAAAATTGTAACGCTCTGAGGCATGCTATACAAGACTTGATAGATGCAGGAGAAATTGAGATCCGAGCTAGACAGAAATCAATGAAAAATGGTCCTCCCCTTCCCCATCACACAGTCAATGGGGGGAGGCATGGGTTCCAAATGAGACAGTCCAAGCTGAAATCGATGGAAGCGTCACATCTGGTGACCAAATGAACAAGGTCTCAATCCAAGAAGTGCGGCTTGGGCAGGGGGTATACTTTTCAGAAGTCTCTCAGTACAAGGTGACGATGGGGCAGAATGATAAGGGATCCGAAGGGAATGCAGGCCAAGATATCAATCTCAGAGGATTCCAAGTCAACAGCAACATCATGGCAATCACAGAATCAAATCCCTCAGGTTTGGACTGGGGTATGCCCCTACCAACCAAGATCTGAAACTGATAGAGGAGAAGCAGAGGAGAGAAAATGATACATTTTGGAAGCTTGAGAGGAAAGTCCAACAAAGGCAGCAGACAAGAGTCACAGAAGATGGCAACCATATGAGGACAGATGAACCGGTCTATCAAGCACAGTTGGCAGCATAGATGAGGATGAGCAGATCACTCCATACTTGAATACACTCAATGGGAACTTCGTCAAAGAATGAGAGGACATTGCATTTATGTGGTTTCTCTGAACCATGGCTGGATAGAAACCTCCAAAGACAAGAACCCGATTTTTGAGTTTTTCTTCGACTGCACCATTGGCTAGATAGAGATGGAAGAAATCAAGATTCGAAGGCTGAGCAAGGAACAAAAGTCATAAACAAAGGCGATCGACATCGACAATCTGTTCGACGAGGACCAAGTTCTAATGCTCACTGGGGAAGACCAAGATGGAGATCCTAATCCACAACAATTCATACTCCCTATCAATGGAATGATCCCCAAACTGAAGTTTTTTTATGTTTTGTTTTCCCGAAGAGTTTGTCATGTAATCACTATAGTATGGCCATGTCTGGGCCCAAAATCTACGAGTCCTTAAATAGGTTGAATCTTTTGATAGTGTTGACTTCGTTCCATTTGGAACCTCCTCTTATGTACCTCTGTTTTCAAGCGTTAATAAAGAATTTTTTTTTTCAATTTTGTTGTGTCCACTTCTCCCAATCTCTTGTTTCCTAACTCTAACTTTAATGATGATAAGAATAATGAACCATATTCTAAAATTTTTCAATCCATCAAAGCCTCGAAAGAAAAGAAAGCCCAACCTGCCGGTGAGGATTTCAAGATGATCAATCACGGCACGGAGGAGCAATTACAAGAGACCAAGATTGGTATAAGCTTGACAGAAGAGGAGATAGCCCATTTGACAGAATTATTGAAAGGATTCCAAGAGGAATTTGCATAGTCTTATGAGGATATGACAAGCATAAACCCAGAAGTGGTATAGCACAAGATACCCTTGATCCCTAAGGTAAAGCTGCATAAACAGAAGTTGAGTTGGTTGAAACCTGAGCAGACTTTAAAGACTGAGTAAGATGTCATGAAGCAGTTCCATGTCAGATTCTTGGAAGTATCAAAATACCCAGAATGTTTGGCCAATGAAGTTACTGTGCATAAGAAGGATGGCTGATTGAGAGTATGTGTTGATTACAAGAATTTGAACAAGGCTAGTCCTAATGATGATTTTTTCATTGCCAAAGGTAGATATCTTGTCGATGACACAGTCAACCATAGAAGGCGTGAGCTGGAGTATGACTAATAGATCCAAAAGGGGAATTTGTGCCATTCTCGCTTTGATTAGAATTCAAGTGTACAAGCAATACTGCGGAGTACGAAGCTTGCATCACGAGACTTAGAGCAGCCCTTACGATCAACATCAAGAAGTTGAAGGTTAGTGAAAACTTGTCATCATTGTCTACCAAGTCAGAAGGGATTGAAAAAAAAAAAAACCGAAGATGAAAAATTGATACCATATCAGAAGTATACAATCAATCTGGCTCAAGAGTTTACAAAGATCGAGTTCGACTATTCTCCAAGGGACACAAAAAAAAATATACGCGGATGCATTGGCCACTTTGGCTTCAATGATCGGTGATGATCCTGTCGAATGCACAAGGCCCTTAGTGATCGAAAGAAGAAGACAGCCAACATATGTAGAAGTCAATGCACTGACAGTTGATGGTAGACCTTGGCTTGCACTCATAGTAGACTTCATTGGAGAAGGCATATACCCTACAGAAGCAACAACAAGAGAGACGAAGTCATTAAGATGATATGCCATGTAGTTTATCCTTTGTGAAGGTATCCTTCATAAGAGATCCTATGATGGGGTAAAATTGGACTTTGTCGACGAAGAGCAAACATAAACCCTCATTGAGCAGATACATCAAGGAGTCTGTGGGCCTCATACTGAATGCCTGGATGCTTGCAAAGAAGATTCTGAGAATGTGATATTATTGGAAGACAAAGGAAGCAGACTGCGCGGAGTTTGTGAAGAAGTGTTACAAATGCCAAAACTTTGCCAATTTGATACATATACCACCTATAGAATTACACACTCTCAGTTTGCCCTGGCCATTTTCAACTTGGGGTGTAGATGTCAACAGAAGATTCACCCAAAGGCATCAACTAGGCATGAGTTCATTTAGTAGCCATCGACTACTTTACCAAGTGGGTAGAGGCTCAATCATACGCCAAGCTCACTGCGAATAAGGTAGCCAAGTTCCTTCAAGAGCATATCATCTGTCGGCATGGGATGCCTCATCTTAGATCAGGGTCAACACTCCAGAGGAAAGGTACAAGAATTGTGTAAGAATTTCAGCATCCAAAGGCATCGTTCTTCCCCTTACCGGTCACAAACTAATGGAGCAGTAGAGGCCGCTAAGAAGAACGTCAAGGTCATCTTCTAGAAAATGGCAGAGTCACACACTAACTGGGCAGATAAGTTACCATATACACTATGGGCCTACAGAACTTCTATAAGGACCTCTACTGGAGCCACACCATATTCTCTGGTATATGGTATGGAGGCAGTATTCCCGGTAGAAATGGAAGTACCATCTTTGAGGATCTTAATGGATTCCCAAATCCCTGAGGCTGAATGGCTTCGATCCCATTATGAAGAGTTGAGTCTCATTGACGAAAGGAGGATGAAAGCAGCTGATAATGCAAAGAAATACCAACAGAGAATGGCCGTCACTTTCAACAAGAAGGTCAGATTTCGTCACCTGATGTTAGGAGATCTCGTTTTAAAGGAACAAAGAGCACCTATCCATGACCCTAGGGGTAAGTTTCGTCCGAACTGGAGCGGGCCATTCATAGTGAAGGAAATTTTACCAGGAAAGGCAGTTCGACTGATAGATCTGGACGATGAAGAGCTACAATATCTGACCAACCTCGATCAGTTGAAGCGGTATCATTTTTGACCTCTTCACCCTCCAAAAAAAAAAGAAAAAAAAAGAGGAGGGTGCAGTTGGTTACGAAAGTCGGGTGTAGTTGGTCACGAAAGTCGATCGTTTTGGATGAACTTCATGACAGGTTTGGGCTGGATTCTCTAAAGAGGCTATTACACCCCACCACTCAGGATTGGTTCCATCATCTTGTCATTATTAAAGGAAGAACTTCCTGCTTTCTGGCTGAACTCTTTCATCCGTTCATCTATCCAACGGATTTCCCAAGAGTCGCATATTGAGCCCATATTTCATATCTCTTGATATCAACCCTAGTGGGTGTGTCATTCCGAAAAAAATTATAATGATAATCTGGCTGAAACTCTTATCTGTCGTTCATTACATTCAACGGCGTCCAAAGGTTCCAAAGAGCCCTTCATTCTATAAGCCCATAAAGTGGTATCTCCTCGGAGAGATCGACCATTCCACATAAACAACCAAAAGATCCTCCTGATGGGAATCTCATCTGGATCGCTTCATATCAGCCAAATTTGGCCTTCATTTCTCTCACCTGACTTGTGACTTAGAAACTTAGGTCCAGACAAGGTCATACATATACACACATTTCATGCACAACTCACTAAGGTTTTCAATGTGTCTATAAGATAAAAAAAAAAGAAGAAGCTCCAATGATTCCCCTACCAATTCTGTTGTGAATCAAGATTTTTTCTAAGTCGTTCTAGTGAGTGTTTAAGAACTTCTACTCGTCAGACAGAATGGCCATGGTGGATAAGGCATCGAGGGAGTGGAGTTGGCATAAAGAACTTGTTGAAGATAATTTTTTTTCTAAGAGAGGTCCACTGGTATGCCTTCTCCAAATGGTGATAATAAAGCATGTGCCCAAGTTTGTCAAAAGTGGCTATTCAGTGCTGAGGTACAGATGGCCCACATGTTCAAGAAGGTTTCGTCTCTCTCCGTTATGAAGGGCAAAAATGTGGTTCTCTTTGTCTTTACCCTCAATTGATACAATCTCTGGTAAAGAGCGGTATCTGTAAGCACCCCATTTTTGCCATCCCCAGCCAAACAGAACATTATTGGTGTATAGGCAGTAAGAGAGCGGAGGGGGATCAAAATTTGGAAAGTACAAGGGAGGCGAGTGAAACCCTCTCAAACCAATAGTCGATCAATTCCTCTGTGCTCTCTATGGTGTTTTGGGCTGAGACAGAGTGTCCCCAATGTACAAGAGTCTTGGTGGGCATATTCAGAAGGGTTGCGGATCAATTTAAGATTTGGATGCTAAGCGATGATTTCAAGGCTGAATTTGGTGGGCCCTAGAGCAAGGTCATGAAAATACCTTCGAAATGATACCAGAATCACTCAATTCTGATATCAAACGAAGAAGATGTCGCAATTTTAGTCGGATTGAAATTGACTTATTAAATCCAAGGGCTTTTCTGTAAATTATCATAAATTAAGGATTTATTGGGCAAATTATCATGATTAAAATCGATTGGACTTCATTCGACCATATCTTGATCGTCCGACATCCAAATCCGACGATTTAAGCGCCAATGTGCTCCATTGTCTGTCCTCTTCAAAATGGACGTAAAGAATTTTGGGTAGAAGCCGCCAGCGGGTCCCATGCAAAGTTGCTGGTAGGATTATCGTCGAAACTCTAATTCTTCATGTCTTGATCATCCGAAGTCCGAATCAGACGATTCAAGTGCCACTGTGCTCCATTGTCCGACCTCTTCAAAGCGGACGTAAAGAATTTTGGGCAGAAGACGCCTGCAGGTCCCATGCAAAGTTGCTAGCCGAATTACCGTCAAAGCTTCAATTCTTCATATTTTGTTCATCTGACATCCGAATCAGGTAATTCGAGCACCAGTGTGCTCCTTTGTCCGTCCTCTTTAAAGTGAACGTGGAAAATCTGAGACAGAGGCCGTCGAAATTTTCATGCGACATTGCAAGCTGAGAGGATCCATAATAGAGAGAGAAATCGATCCAGTCCATTCTTACTCGGCCCAACCTAGCTCAAGCCCAATTTAGCCCAATCCCGTCAAACTCAACCAGTCCAACCTGACCCCTCCTAGACCGGTCGAGATCGAGTCGGGTCGGCCCATGTGTATGCACTTTATGTATGTGTTATATATATACATTTATATATTATGTAATATATATTTTAATAGTTATATTATATATATTTTATATATTATATTATTATATTACATTATATATATATATATATATATATATATATATATATATATATATATATATATATATATATATATATATATATATATATATATATATATATATATATATATATATATATATATATATATATATATATTTTCGGCCATGAATCTGAATAAAGAAAAGAACCGATAAGGGAGAGGAAGAGAGAGAGGAAGAGAGAGAGAGGAAGAGAGAGAGGAAGAGAGAGAGAGAGAGAGGAAGAGAGAGAGAGAATGGAAAGAGAGAGAGGGAGATAAAGAGAGATAAGGGAAGGAGAGAAAGGGAGGGAAAGATGGAGGTGCAGCCACCTCCACCTTCCCCATACCCATTTCCCCCAAAATCCTCTCCTTGAGCCCCACTCCACCAGCCCCCTCTCCTTCACCAACCATGCTGCCTCACCGCCACCTCCTCCTCTCCTTGAGCCCACTCCACCAACCCCTCTCCTTTGATCGACACATCACCCACCAACTCCCATCAACACCTCCCAAAATCCTCTCCTTGAGCCTCCCTCACCGCCAACTCCACCTTCTTGAGCCCCCCCCATGCTGCCACTAATCTCCCTATAAAAACCCTACAGACCACCGAACGAAGGGGGGAGTGGCGAACCAGAAAAAGGAAAAAAAAGAGGAGGAGGGAGAGTGAGACCTGAGCAAAAGGAGAAAGAAAAAAGAGGAGGGAGAGTGAGACCTGAGAAAGAGGGAGAAGAAAGAGAGAGAGGCAGAGAGAAGGAGAAGAAAGCAGTAGCAGCAGAGCCGCTGTTGCCGTGGAAAAAAAAGGAGCAGCAGCTCTGCTGCTGGTCCATGTAGTGAAAAAAACAAAAAACAGAGAAGGGAGGAGAAAGGAGAGGGCGAACCAGAAAAAAACAAAAAAAGAGAAAACGAAGGGGGGAAGCCTGCCAGGAACCAGAAAAAAAAGGGAGTCTGCTACTGGACCATTGAGGAGGGAGGTCGAAGATTCAAGGCTGAGAGAGGGAGGAATCTTCCAGGTAAATCCCCCCTCTTTTGCTTTCATTTTTCTTTTTTGTTACTGTTGCTGACTGCTGGCTGTACACCACCGACCATACCCCACCATGATCAAACCTTCTCCTTACTGATTTGAACCTTGGTTGGGAGATTTTGATGCAATCTAAGCCGTTTGATTGGGTTGTTTAATATGATGATTAATATGTTTATGTGATGAATTAAATTTGGATTATTTGATGCATCTGATTTGAAAATTAATCTGATTATTTGATTCATTCAATTTTGGCCATTGATCTTGTATGTTGGATGTGTTTTAATGTCGGCCGTTGATCTTGTATTTTTGGATAATGAAATTGATCCGATGTGCTTGTAAATTTTTTGTGATGAAAAATGATCCGACCATATAATGGAAATTTCATGAAATTGGTCCGACCATATAATGGGAATTTTAATGTGATTGGTCCTACCATATAATGGGAATTTCATGAAATTGGTCTGACCATATGATCAAAAATTTTAGTAAGGTTGATCCAACCACATGATCTGAATTTTATGAGAGTTGATCGTGACCGTATGATTAGAATTTTAATGATTTGATCATAGCCACTGATCTGAAATTTTGATGTGATTTTAATTAATTCGAACCGTTAGATCATCTTTGGAAATGATTTAAATAAATCTGAATGGCTGGATTGTGATCTTGATAATATGAACCGTTAGATGGTCTTTGAAATTGCTTTTAATCAATCTGAGTGGTCGGATTATCACGATGAGCAATCTGGACAGTTAGATCATCTTTGGAAATGATTTAAATGAATCTGAATGGTTGGATTATGATCTTAAGCGATTTGATCCGTTGGATTGTCATCGTAAGTGATTTTGTTGAATCTAAACCGTTAAATCTTGATCATGAGTGTTTTGATGAATCTGAACGGTTGGATTATGATCTCGAGTGATTTGAACCGTTGGATTGTCATCGTAAGAAATTTTGGTGAATCTAAACCGTTAAATCTTGATCATGAGTATTTTTGATGTATCTAAACGGTTTGATTATGATATTGGGTGATTTGAACCATTAGATTGTCATCGTGGGAATTTTGAATGATATAAACTGTTGAATCTGGATCATAATAGATTTAGACGGATCTGAGCCATTGATTTCTTAGTCTGATCATGATTATATCTTGATAAAAGATCTAAGTCATAGATCATAGCTATTTTGATGAGATATGAATCATTGAGCGCGATTATAGCTATTTGATGAGATCTGAGCCGTTGATCTTGGCTATTTTGATGAAATCTAAGTGTTGATCATGATCATCATTTTTTGAAGAGATATAACCGTTAGATTGAGGATCTGATATCGTCTATGTCGTTATATCCATGCATCTATCATGTCCCTTGATTACATTGTCATATTATGTGCTACCCTGTTTACATGCTTACAATGCTAGCTTTGTGCACACTGCCATGCTGATCTGCTGTGCTATGCTTAAATGATGTTTATGTCGGCAAGAACTTACTTTTCGCTACACCCTAGTCGAACTGCCGTGCATGTACACTGATAGAAGACACTCCTAGGTGTGGGGACGTGTATGTAGGCACCCACATTCATGGGAAGGGTAATAATGGAAAATGATGTCTTAATCAAGAATCATGAAGCTTAGCCCAACAATTCCAAATTAGGGTTGTAAGTGACAAGGGTAGTTTAGGACGATCCCTACCCCTCAGTTCATTTCCCCTAGGATGAAGAATCTAGATAGATGTAATGTGAATCCAACCATAAATCATCTAGGATCATCATTCGGTCCAGTTGGACCACCCATATTCTGACCCGAGTGGGTCACCCAATGAACAGTGCCGTTCTCGAACTACGCAGATCCTGATTCTCAGGTCAATACCTTGAGATACGTAGGTAGTCTGGGAAACTCCCAGATACGGTTCCACACATCAATCAATGTGCCCTCATACCTTACTCCATGAGAGTACAAACCCTACTCCCTGAGAGTACAAATCCTACTCCCTGAGAGTACAAACCTTACTCCCTAAGAGTACAAACCCTACTCCCTGAGAGTACAAACATAACTCCCTGAGAGTACAAACCTTACTCCCTGAGAGTAGAAACCTTACTCCCTGAGAGTACAAACATCACTCCCTGAGAGTACAAACCCTACTCCCTGAGAGTACAAACCCTACTCCCTGAGAGTACAAACCTTACTCCCTGAGAGTACAAACATCACTCCCTGAGAGTACATACCTTACTCCCTGAGAGTACAAAACTTACTCCCTGAGAGTACAAATCCAACTCCCTGAGGGTACAACCTTACTCCCTGAGAGTACAAATCTGACTCCCTGAGTCACACATACATATTCTACTCCCTGAGAGTACGCATGCTTAATCCCAAAGCCGTACTTGCGAGTACGCACCCTTAACCTTGCGAGGCTCAATCCCGAAGTCGAACTTGCGAGTACGCACCCTTAGCCTTGCGAGGCTCTATCTTGAAGTCGTGCTTGCGAGTATGCACCTTAGTCTTGCGAGACTATCTTTCACTTTACTCCCTGAGAGCCACACCCTACTCCCTGGGAGCCACACCTTACTTCTTGAGAGTACAAATCCAACTCCCTGAGAGTACAACCTTACTCCCTGAGAGTACAAATCCAACTCCCTGAGAGTACAAACCTTACTCCCTGAGAGTACAAACCTTACTCCCTGAGAGTACAAACCCCACTCCCTGAGAGTACAACCCTACTCCCTGAGAGTACAACCCTACTCCCTAAGAGTACAAATCTGACTCCCTGAGAGCCACACCTTACTCCCTGAGAGTACAACCCACGAAACGAACTACGTTGTACCTGATTTCCAGGACCTCTGGAATATGTAGGCAACTTGGAGGACTCTCCAAGTACGGTACCCCTTCTTAGTATCCTTAGGTCCCCCATATCCATATCCGTATCCATATCCTCGTTCACTTCGATCCATTTAGGCTATCTCTAGATTCAATCTCAATCATCATCAAGCATAAACTTCAACTTGAATAAATTGAATCTAAGAAAGCTTAATAATCCACATCCATAAACCTTAATCACTTTCTGTTTCGAACTATGTTTTTAGACTTGATTTCTAGGATTGGAATACGTAGGCAATTTGAGATGTTTTGGACATCTCAGATTCAGTCCATCACCGAACCATCTTTGGTTCGGTTCATTGTATATTATTTTGTTTGTTTTCTTACTTTAAGAACATGTTTGGCTGAACTTAAGCTAGAAGAACTCAGCAACTTGGCATAGGATCCCCATGAGCCCTAGTCATCATCCATTGACCATGAACAGTCAGAATCATAGAGTCTGAGGAAAGTATAATCACATAGGAGGCTGATTTTCGGATTAGGCAGTTTTGGGTGCCTAACACCTTCCCAAACTGTACTTTGAACGCTTACCCGTTCTCTGTTGGACCAAAGCCGATATGTTGGTCATGAGTCAATAGAAGTCTTATCTCAGGATGAGGCTACATTTTAGGTCCTAGACCTTAATCTAGGTGGCGACTCCAAATCATTTTATCGTCCATTCAGCGTGGGTGGACATCACTTTCCTCACAGTGGTGACTCCGCTGGGGATTCTACGTTCAGACTCCTGATTCACTTTCCTTACATTGATTGACTGACATTGGATGCTAGATCTAGGGCTACTATATTTATCATTGTACATATTGTTTTGGGGGGTTTGGGTTCAGTCACACATCGTGCTATTAGCCGACCTGGGTCCTCATGCATATGGGATCGCCCGTTAGGTGAAAAGCACAACCTTGACATGTACCTTGTGTCTCAACTGTGGAGAGCCTCTGACGTTTGTTTCTCGGGTCCACCCGGGGAGGCGTTATACTTCTCTAGGTCGTTTGACATTTTGCAAAATGGTATATCAAAAGGAATCGAGGGGCCCATGATTCACCGTGTAGACGGGAATAGGTCCACTCCTCCTCGTCAAGGTAGCCTTTGTCGGTCCTAACCCAGAGTGAGCCACATGCATGTTATTTTTGGTTCATCCCTGAACTGACTATGTAAATTCCCACTCAATTACGACATCTGTGCCTATGACATCGAAGTTCTGCCCATTTTGATTCTCGATTTATCAACATGTTTGGATTCACACTTGAGGATTCAATGTGTCGAACCTTTCATTGTTGATACATCAAGTCTTAAAAACAATCAGAAAATCTCTATCATGGCATGGATATTATGATCGAATGGGAGTTTACCAGTTTGTTCAGTCATGAACCGCCTTTTGCTAACTTATCCCTTATGAAAGTTTAAGGATGAGCATATACGTTCCAATTTCTTTGTTTTGATAAACCAAGTGGTTGGGCCTTGTCACCCCAATGACCCATTTTGGGTCAAGAGGCTCAAATCCGATCACATGGTCATTTAAAGAAACTAAATTGGTGCGGATAATGCTTGTTTAAGGGGTTTCATAAGAGAGCTAACATTTGTATGGTTGAGTCAGCTCTGTTTGTGCATGTTAATTTCTTTCTGTCCTGTCTCCATCCCAAGAGTCTTAACACTTGTCAGCTTTGGCCTTTCCCGGTATCTACTCAGGGTTAACCTAAACCGTAACCATTTCTACTCTGTAGGTCTGGGATTCCGTCATTGTGAAATTTTCTAGAGTGTTTGCACCTGAACCTATTGGCCCTACCTTGTCCATACCAGTTGAAGCAATGGGTGACGGACCAAATCAGGTTCCAAGAACTACAGATGCCAGAATTGAGAGGGTAGTTGATATCATAGAAGTGATGGTTACCATGATTTAGAACCTACAGATGCAATTGCAAGTCCAAGCGTCAACCATTGAGAGAATGAATTTGGTACACCCACAAGGATTGAGTACCTCTAAGCAAGTTATGCCACACTGTTTCTCAGAACCTACATTGGAAGACACAGAGGAGATTGTGTATCAGAAACCTTTGGTCATTCAAAAAGCTCCCACATTCCAAAAGCGGAATGAGGAGGATGTCCCTTCCAGGGATAGACTGAACAGATCAGAGGAATTGCTAAGATCTATGGAGGCATGGGATGATCAGATAATCTGCCAAAGAGCTTTCCCTCCTAGAAGGAATCAGTTAGTGGCACAGACTACCAACATTAATGCTAATCCATTGATCTCAAGGACAGAACCACACTCCTACTCCGCAATGGTTGGAAAATAGAAGGCAGTTTACAGATTTGGGCATGACAAAAAATAGGGCTCTGAAAGTATTGGTACAGGCTGGAAAATTGAAGGTACTCACACCTCATCCTCTGCCATGTCCACTTCCACTGAAGTTACGAATGGATCTATTCTGCAAATATCATAACCAACATGGTCACCATACTGAAAATTGTAACGCTCTGAGGCATGCTATACAAGAAGTCAATGGGGGAGGCATGGGTTCCAAATGAGACAGTCCAAGCTGAAATCGATGGAAGCGTCACATCTGGTGACCAAATGAACAAGGTCTCAATCCAAGAAGTGCGGCTTGGGCAGGGGGTATACTTTTCAGAAGTCTCTCAGTACAAGGTGACGATGGGGCAGAATGATAAGGGATCCGAAGGGAATGCAGGCCAAGATATCAATCTCAGAGGATTCCAAGTCAACAGCAACATCATGGCAATCACAGAATCAAATCCCTCAGGTTTGGACTGGGGTATGCCCCTACTAACCAAGATCTGAAACTGATAGAGGAGAAGCAGAGGAGAGAAAATGATATATTTTGGAAGCTTGAGAGGAAAGTCCAACAAAGGCAGCAGACAAGAGTCACAGAAGATGGCAACCATATGAGGACAGATGAACCGGTCTATCAAGCACAGTTGGCAGCATAGATGAGGATGAGCAGATCACTCCATACTTGAATACAGTCAATGGGAACTTCGTCAAAGAATGAGAGGACATTGCATTTATGTGGTTTCTCTGAACCATGGCTGGATAGAAACCTCCAAAGACAAGAACCCGATTTTTGAGTTTTTCTTCGACTGCACCATTGGCTAGATAGAGATGGAAGAAATCAAGATTCGAAGGCTGAGCAAGGAACAAAAGTCATAAACAAAGGCGATCGACATCGACAATCTGTTCGACGAGGACCAAGTTCTAATGCTCACTGGGGAAAACCAAGATGGAGATCCTAATCCACAACAATTCATACTCCCTATCAAATAGGTTGAATCTTTTGACGTTCCATTTGGAACCTCCTCTTATGTACCTCTGTTTTCAAGCGTTAATAAAGAATTTTTTTTTCAATTTTGCTGTGTCCACTTCTCCCAATCTCTTGTTTCCTAACTCTAACTTTAATGATGATAAGAATAATGAACCATATCCTAAAATTTTGCAATCCATCATATCCACGGAAGAAAAGAAAGCCCAACCTGCCGGTGAGGATTTCAAGATGATCAATCACGGCACGGAGGAGCAATTACAAGAGATCAAGATTGGTATAACCTTGAAAGAAGAGGAGATAGCCCATTTGATAGAATTATTGAAAGGATTCCAAGAGGAATTTGCATAGTCTTATGAAGATACGACAAGCATAAACCCATAAGTGGTATAGCACAAGATACCCTTGATCCCTAAGGTAAAGCAGCATAAACAGAAGTTGAGTTGGTTGAAACCTGAGCAGACTTTAAAGACTGAGTAAGATGTCATGAAGCAGTTCAATGTCAGATTCTTGGAAGTATCAAAATACCCAGAATGTTTGGCCAATGAAGTTACTGTGCATAAGAAGGATGGCTGATTGAGAGTATGTGTTGATTACAAGAATTTGAACAAGGCTAGTCCTAATGATGATTTTTTCATTGCCAAAGGTAGATATCATAGTCGATGACACAGTCAACCATAGAAGGCGTGAGCTGGAGTATGACTAATAGATCCAAAAGGGGAGTTCGTGCCATTCTCGCTTTGATTAGAATTCAAGTGTACAAGCAATACTGCGGAGTACGAAGCTTCCATCACGGGACTTAGAGCAGCCCTTACGATCAACATCAAGAAGTTGAAGGTTTGTGAGAACTTGTCATCATTGTCTACCAAGTCAGAAGGGATTGAAAAAAAAAAAAAAGCCAAAGATGAAAAATTGATACCATATCAGAAGTATACAATCAATTTGGCTCAAGAGTTTACAAAGATCGAGTTCGACTATTCTCCAAGGGACACAAAAAAATATACGCCGATGCATTGGCCACTTTGGCTTCAATGATCAGTGATGATCCTGTCGAATGCACAAGGCCCTTAGTGATCGAAAGAAGAAGACAGCCAACATATGTAGAAGTCAATGCACTGACAGTTGATGGTAGACCTTGGCTTGCACTCATAGTAGACTTCATTGGAGAAGGCATATACCCTACAGAAGCAACAACAAGAGAGAAGAAGTCATTAAGATGATATGCCATGTAGTTTATCCTTTGTGAAGGTATCCTTCATAAGAGATCCTATGATGGGGTATAATTGGACTTTGTCGACGAAGAGCAAACATAAACCCTCATTGAGCAGATACATCAAGGAGTCTGTGGGCCTCATACTGAATGCTTGGATGCTTGCAAAGAAGATTCTGAGAATGTGATATTATTGGAATACAAAGGAAGCAGAATGCGCGGAGTTTGTGAAGAAGTGTCACAAATGCCAATACTTTGCCAATTTGATACATATACCACCTACAGAATTACACACTCTCAGTTTGCCCTGGCCATTTTCAACTTGGGGTGTAGATGTCATCGGAAGATTCACCCAAAGGCGTCAACTGGGCATGAGTTCATTTAGTAACCATCGACTACTTTACTAAGTGGGTGGAGGCTCAATCATACGCCAAGCTCACTGCGAATAAGGTAGCCAAGTTCCTTCAAGAGCATATCATCTGTCGGCATGGGATGCCTCATCTCAGATCAGGGTCAACACTCCAGAGGAAAGGTACAAGAATTGTGTAAGAATTTCAGTATCCAAAGGCATCGTTCTTCCCCTTACCGGTCACAAACTAATGGAGCAGTAGAGGCCATTAACAAGAACGTCAAGGTCATCTTCCAGAAAATGGCAGAGTCACACACTAACTGGGCAGATAAGTTACCATATACACTATGGGCCTACAAAACTTCTATAAGGACCTCTACTGGAGCCACACCATATTCTCTGGTATATGGTATGGAGGCAGTACTCCCGGTAGAAATGGAAGTACCATCCTTGAGGATCCTAATGGATTCCCAAATCCCTGAGGCTGAGTGGCTTCGTTCCCATTATGAAGAGTTGAGTCTCATTGACGAAAGGAGGATGAAAGCAGCTGATAATGCAAAGAAATACCAACAGAGAATGGCCGTCACTTTCAACAAGAAGGTCAGATTTCATCACCTGACGTTAGGAGATCTTGTTTTAAAGGAACAAAGAGCACCTATCCATGACCCTAGGGGTAAGTTCCGTCCGAACTGGAGCGGGCCATTCATAGTGAAGGAAATTTTACGGGGAAAGGCGGTTCGACCGATAGATCCGGACGGTGAAGAGCTACAATATCTGACCAACCTCGATCGGTTGAAGCGGTATCATTTTTGACCTCTTCACCCTCCAAAAAAAAAAAAAAAAAAAAAGAGGAGGGTGCAGTTGGTTACGAAAGTCGGGTGTAGTTGGTCACGAAAGTCGATCGTTTTGGATGACCTTCCCGACAGGTTTGGGCTGGATTCTCTAAAGAGGCTATTACACCCCACCACTCAGGATTGGTTCCATCATCTTGTCATTATTAAAGGAAGAACTTCTCGCTTTCTGGCTGAACTCTTTCTTCCGTTCATCTATCCAACGGATTTCCCAAGAGTCGCATATTGAGCCCATATTTCATATCTCTTGATATCAACCTTAGTGGGTGTGTCATTCCGAAAAAAATTATAATGATAATCTGGCTGGAACTCTTATCTGTCGTTCATTACATTCAACGGCGTCCAAAGGTTCCAAAGAGCCCTTCATTCTATAAGCCCATAAAGTGGTATCTCCTCGGAGAGATCGACCATTCCACATAAACAACCAAAAGATCCTCCTGATGGGAATCTCATCTGGATAGCTTCATATCAGCCAAATTTGGCCTTCATTTCTCTCACCTGACTTGTGACTTAGAAACTTAGGTCCAGACAAGGTCATACATATACACACATTTCATGCACAACTCACTAAGGTTTTCAATGTGTCTATAAGATAAAAAAAAAAAAAGAAGTTCCAATGATTCCCCTACCAATTCTGTTGTGAATCAGGATTTTTTCTAAGTCGTTCTAGTGAGTGTTTAAGAACTTCTACTCGTCAGACAGAATGGCCATGGTGGATAAGGCATCGAGGGAGTGGAGTTGGCATAAAGAACTTGCTGAAGATAATTTTTTTTCTAAGAGAGATCCACTGGTATGCCTTCTCCAAATGGTGATAATAACGCATGTGCCCAAGTTTGTCAAAAGTGGCTATTCAGTGCTGAGGTACAGATGGCCCACATGTTCAAGAAGGTTTCGTCTCTCTCCGTTATGAAGGGCAAAAATGTGGTTCTCTTTCTCTTTACCCTCAATTGATACAATCTCTGGTAAAGAGGGGTATCTGTAAGCACCCCATTTTTGCCATCCCCAACCAAACAGAACTTTATTGGTGTATAGGCAGTAAGAGAGCGGAGGGGGATGAAAATTTGAAATGTACAAGGGAGGCAAGTGAAACCCTCTCAAACCAATAGTCGATCAATTCCTCTGTGCTCTCTATGGTGTTTTGGGCTGAGACAGAGTGTCCCCAATGTACAAGAGTCTTGGTGGGCATATTCAGAAGGGTTGGGGATCAATTTAAGGTTTGGATGCTAAGCGATGATTTCAAGGCTGAATTTGGCAGGCCCTACAGCAAGGTCATGAAAATACCTTCGAAATGATACTAGAATCACTCAATTCCGATATCAAACGAAGAAGATGTCGCAATTTTAGTCGGAATGAAATTGACTTATTAAATCCAAGGGCTTTTCTGTAAATTATCATAAATTAAGGATTTATTGGGCAAATTATCATGGTTAAAATCGATCGGACTTCATTCGACCATATCTTGATCGTCCGACATCCAAATCCGACGATTCAAGTGCCACTGTGCTCCATTGTCTGTCCTCTTCAAAATGGAAGTAAAGAATTTTGGGCAGAAGCCGCCAGCGGGTCCCATGCAAAGTTGCTGGTAGGATTATCGTCGAAATTCTAATTCTTCATATCTTGATCATTCGAAGTCCGAATTAGACGATTCAAGTGCCACTGTGCTCCATTGTCCGTCCTCTTCAAAGCGAACGTAAAAAATTTTGGACAGAAGGCGCCTGCAGGTCCCATGCAAAGTTGCTAGCCGAATTATCGTCAAAGCTTTAATTCTTCATATTTTGTTCATCTGACATCCGAATCAGGTAATTCGAGCACCAGTGTGCTCCTTTGTCCGTCCTCTTTAAAGTGAACGTGGAAAATCTGAGACAGAGGCCGTCGAAATTTTTCATGCGACATTGCAAGCTGAGAGGATCCATAATAGAGAGAGAAATCGATCCAGTCCATTCTTACAAGGCCCAACCCAGTTCAAGCCCAATTTAGTCCAATCCCGTCGAACTCAACCAGTCCAACCTGACCCAACCTAGACCGGTCCAGATCGAGTCGGGTCGGCCCATGTGTATGCACTTTATGTATGTGTTATATATATACATTTATATATTATGTAATATATATTTTATATGTTATATTATATATATTTTATATATTATATTATTATATTACATTATATATATATATATATATATATATATATATATTCGGCCATGAATTCGAATAAAGAAAAGAACCGATAAGGGAGAGGAAGAGAGAGAGGAAGAGAGAGAGAGAGGAAGAGAGAGAGGGAGAGAGAGGAAGAGAGCGAGAGAGGAAGAGAGAGAGAGAATGGAAAGAGGGAGAGGGAGATAAAGAGTGAGCGGAAGGAGTGAAAGAGAGGGAAAGATGGAGGTGCTGCCACCTCCACCTTCCCCATACCCATTTCCCCCAAAATCCCCTCCTTGAGCCCCACTCCACCAGCCCCCTCTCCTTCACCAACCATGCTGCCTCACCGCCACCTCCTCCTCTCCTTGAGCCCACTCCACTAACCCCTCTCCTTTGATCGACACATCACCCACCAACTCCCATCAACACCTCCCAAAATCCTCTCCTTGAGCCTCCCTCACCGCCAACTCCACCTTCTTGAGCCCCCCCATGCTGCCACTAATCTCCCTATAAAAACCCTACAGACCACCGAACGAAGGGGGGAGTGGCGAACCAGAAAAAAAAAAAGGAGGAGGGAGAGTGAGACCTGAGCAAAAGGAGAAAGAAAAAGAGGAGGGAGAGTGAGACCCGAGAAAGAGGGAGAAGAAAGAGAGAGAGGCAGAGAGAAGGGGAAGAAAGCGGTAGTGAGCCGGCTGCTGCCGTGGAAAAAAAAGGAGCAGCAGTTCTGCTGCTGGTCCATGTAGTGAAAAAAAAAAAAAAAACAGAGAAGGGAGGGGAAAGGAGAGGGCGAACCAGAAAAAAAAAAAGAAGAGAAAACGAAGGGGGGAAGCCTGCCAAGAACCAGAAAAAAAAGGGGAGTTTGCTGCTGGACCATTGAGGAGGGAGGTCGAAGATTCAAGGCTGAGAGATGGAGGAATCTTCCAGGTAAATCCCCCTCTTTTGCTTTCATTTTTCTTTTTTGTTACTGTTGCTCACTGCTGGCTGTACATCACCGACCATACCCCACCATGATCAAACCTTCTCCTTACTGATTTGAACCTTGGTTGGGAGATTTTGATGCAATCTAAGCCGTTTGATTGGGTTGTTTAATATGATGATTAATATGTTTATGTGATGAATTAAATTTGGATTATTTGATGCATCTGATTTGAAAATTAATCTGATTATTTGATTCATTCAATTTTGGCCATTGATCTTGTATGTTGGATGTGTTTTAATGTCGGCCGTTAATCTTGTATTTTTGGATAATGAAATTGATCCGATGTGCTTGTAAATTTTTTGTGATGAAAAATTGATCCGACCATATAATGGAAATTTCATGAAATTGGTCCGACCATATAATGGGAATTTTAATGTGATTGGTCCGACCATATAATGGGAATTTCATGAAATAGGTCTGACCATATGATCAAAAATTTTAGTGAGGTTGATCCAACCACATGATCTGAATTTTATGAGAGTTGATCGTGACCGTATGATTAGAATTTTAATGATTTGATCATAGCCACTGATCTGAAATTTTGATGTGATTTTAATTAATTCGAACCGTTAGATCATCTTTGGAAATGATTTAAATAAATCTGAATGGCTGGATTGTGATCTTGATAATATGAACCGTTAGATGCTCTTTGAAATTGCTTTTAATCAATCTGAGCGGTCGGATTATCACGATGAGCAATCTGGACCGTTAGATCATCTTTGGAAATGATTTAAATGAATCTGAATGGTTGGATTATGATCTTAAGCGATTTGATCCGTTGGATTGTCATCGTAAGTGATTTTGTTGAATCTAAACCGTCAAATCTTGATCATGAGTGTTTTGATGAATCTGAACGGTTGGATTATGATCTCGAGTGATTTGAACCGTTGGATTGTCATCATAAGCAATTTTGGTGAATCTAAACGGTTAAATCTTGATCATGAGTATTTTTTATGAATCTAAACGGTTGGATTGTGATATTGGTTGATTTGAACCATTAGATTGTCATCGTGGGAATTTTGAATGATATAAACTGTTGAATCTGGATCATAATTGATTTAGACGGATCTAAGCCACTGATTTCTTTGTCTGATCATTATTATATCTTGATAAGAGATCTAAGTCATAGATCGTAGCTATTTTGATGAGATATGAATCATTGAGCATGATTATAGCTATTTGATGAGATCTGAGCCATTGATCTTGGCTATTTTGATGAAATCTAAGTGTTGATCATGATCATCATTTTTTGAAGAGATATAACCGTTAGATTGAGGATCTGATATCGTCTATGTCGTTATATCCATGCATCTATCATGTCCCTTGATTACATTGTCATATTATGCGCTACCCTGTTCACATGCTTACAATGCTAGCTTTGTGCACACTGCCATGCTGATCTGCTGCTGTATGCTATGCTTAAATGATGTTTATGTCGGCAAGTACTTTTCACTACACCCTAGTCGAACTGTCGTGCATGTACACTGATAGAAGACACTCCTAGGTGTGGGGACGTGCATGTAGGCACCCACATTCATGGGAAGGGTAATAATGGAAAATGATAAAAGTCTTAATCAAGAATCATGAAGCTTAGCCCAACAATTCCAAATTAGGGTTGTAAGTGACAAGGGTAGTTTAGGACGATCCCTACCCCTCAGTTCATTTCCCCTAGGATGCAGAATCTAGATAGATGTAATGTGAATCCAACCATAAATCATCTAGGATCATCATTCGGTCCAGTTGGACCACCCATATTCTGACCCGAGTGGGTCACCCAATGAACAGTGCCGTTCTCGAACTACGCGGATCCTGATTCTCAGGTCAATACCCTGAGATACGTAGGTAGTCTGGGAAACTCCCAGATACGGTTCCACACATCAATCAATGTGCCTTCATACCTTACTCCATGAGAGTACAAACCCTACTCCCTGAGAGTACAAATCCTACTCCCTGAGAGTACAAACCTTACTCCCTGAGAGTACAAACCCTACTCCCTGAGAGTACAAACATCACTCCCTGAGAGTACAAACCTTACTCCCTGAGAGTACAAACCTTACTCCCTGAGAGTACAAACATCACTCCCTAAGAGTACAAACCCTACTCCCTGAGAGTACAAACATCACTCCCTGAGAGTACAAACATCACTCCCTGAGAGTACAAACCCTTCTCCCTGAGAGTACAAACCTTACTCCCTGAGAGTAAAAACATCACTCCCTGAGAGTACATACCTTACTCCCTGAGAGTACAAACCTTACTCCCTGAGAGTACAAACCTTACTCCCTGAGAGTACAAATCCAACTCTCTGAGAGTACAACCTTACTACCTGAGAGTACAAATCTGACTCCCTGAGTCACACATAAATATTCTACTCCTTGAGAGTACGCATGCTCAATCCCGAATCCGTACTTGCGAGTACGCACCCTTGGCCTTGCGAGGCTCAATCCCGGAGTCGTACTTGGGAGTACGCAACCTTAGCCTTGCGAGGCTCTATCTTGAAGTCGTGCTTGCGAGCACGCACCCCCCTTAGCGTTGCGAGGCTCTATCTTGAAGTCGTGCTTGTGAGTACGCACCTTAGTTTTGCGAGACTATCTTACACTCTACTCCCTGAGTGCCACATCCTACTCCCTGAGAGCCACACCTTACTCCCTGAGAGTACAAATCCAACTCCCTGAGAGTACAACCCTTACTCCTTGAGAGTACAAACCTTACTCCCTGAGAGTACAAACCCTACTCCCTGAGAGTACAACCCTACTCCCTGAGCGTACAACCCTACTCCCTGAGAGTACAAATCTGACTCCCTGAGAGCCACACCTTACTCCCTGAGAGTACAACCCACGAAACGAACTACGTTGTACCTAATTTCCAGGACCTCTGGAATACGTAGGCAACTTGGAGGACTCTCCAAGTACGGTACCCCATCTTAGTATCCTTAGGTCTCCCATATCCATATCTGTATCCATATCCTCGTTCACTTCGATCCGTTTAGGCTATCTCTAGATTCAATCTCAATCATCATCAAGCATAAACTTCAACTTGAATAAATTGAATCTAAGAAAGCTTAATAATCTACATCCATAAACCTTAATCACTTTCTGTTTCGAACTACGTTTTGGACTTGATTTCCAGGATTATAATACGTAGGCAATTTGAGATGTTTTGGACATCTCAGATTCAGTCCATCACCGAACCATCTTTGGTTCGGTTCATTGAATATTATTTTGTTTGTTTTCTTACTTTAAGAACATGTTTGGCTGAACTTAAGCTAGAAGAACTCAGCAGCTTGGCATAGGATCCCCCATGAGCCCTAGTCATCATCCATTGACCATGAACAGTCAGAATCATAGAGTCTAAGGAAAGTAGAATCACATAGGAGGCCGATTTTTGGACGGATAGTTTTGGGTGCCTAACACCTTCCCAAACTGTACTTTGAACGCTTACCCGTTCTCTGTTGGACCAAAGTCGATATATTGGGTCATGAGTCAATAGAAGTCTTATCTCAGGATGAGGCTATATTTTAGGTCCTAGACCTTAATCTAGGTGGTGACTCCAAATCATTTTATCATCCATTCAGCGTGGGTGGACATCACTATCCTCACACTAGGGCTCTGCATTTGATTCCCTTATGGGCTGTGATTGACATGATCTTTGAATGAGCTAGGGCTCTACATTTGATTATGAAATGGGCAAGAACTTGGAATATCACTTTTAGGGTGAGGAATTTGCTATTGATTCTGAAATGAACAGGAACTCAGAAGATCACTTATAGGGTGATACTGAATGACTCTTCTTTGAAGTTCCTACCAAGTTTGGACCTTTGGGGTTAAAAATTGGAATATCCTTCTTGGAAGCTCTATGACTATGAACCTTTAGGATGCTTGAAAGTGAACCATACAGGAAGGCTTTGTTGATTTTGAACCTTTAGGGTTGAAATCTGACCCATCTTGGAAGTCTCTTGACTTTCAATCTATAGAGTGTTGGACATATTTGAAATGATGGTGAATTCCTTGGCAGTTTTCCAAGTTTTTTGCTCCTGCTTTATTGGTGAAGGCACAAAACATGACATCAATGGAAATGGTGTCATGGACTTCGCTGGCATGATACCTAGATTTGAAATTTACCATTTATGACCTGGTACTAAAAGTTTGACACAATTTCAGCATGGTAGTGATGACTTGGTTGCTCCCTTGGAAATGTTCCATGTAATTTGAAAATGATGATTTTCTTCAGCCAACATTGGTGTTGTTGGATTTTTGGATTGAAAGAAACTCTAGCGAGGATTTTGGACAAGAATGAGGGGAGCTTGACAGTCTCTAACCAAATTGATTTATTGATTGACCTTGGTGTTAAACTGTCGAGGGACATCTGGTCAACTAAGTTCTTTGACTGTGCACTATGGTAGACCAAATTGGTAGAACAGCCAAGCGGCGATGAAATGTGACATGGGTTTGGCCCTTGATTTAGGCTCATGAAAAGCTCAGGGCTTTGCAACATTGTTGTCCCAATTTTGAAAGATGAATGAACCATGGCCCCAAAGTAGGCATGAAGAGCAAAGGATTCGAAATGTTCCTTCAGAGAATTTGGTGATCAAATCCTAACAGGTGAGCGACCACATTGGATTTTCTTCATCAACATGATTGGGAGAACTGAGAAATTGACAAAAACCAACTTGGACGGACCTACTTCTGTTGACTAGGAAAGTAGTGACTTCAGACTAGACAATGGATCCTTATGATCAAGTTCAATTCTTCTACATATGGTATATCTATGCCCCAGTGTCTGCATGTTGTGACAGACCGGTACTATAGAAGGAAACGAGCAACCTAACAAAGTTGGAACTAGGTTGAATCTGGATTGCATCAAGAATTTGACCATGCTTCCAAGGTCAAGGGAAGATTAATAGATTGATTGCAGAAAATGATTTCTTAAATAAACCCTTCTTGAATCTTGGAAAATGAGGGAGCTGATGATTTGATGAATTTGGCTACATCCGTAACCAGGCCATGAGAATTTGCTCTCTCCCTAACATGACCAAAGGATTTGAAGTTAAATTCTGTTGAAAGGCAATGCTTTGGAGCTCAAAAGGTGATGGTTTATTCAACTCCTCCGAGTATGATTCACTGGAGAGCAAGAGGGGTTCCTTTCCTTATGGAGGGTAGACTGGTATGACACTTCTACATGAACCACTGAATTTTTCTATGAATGGCCAATGAGGGCAATGCTTTAGGGTTGCATCAGGTCGCCTATCCCTACTGAGGTATTATGGGTTGCCCATTGAGGTTTCTCGGGTTGCCTTTCCCTTGTTGCGGTTTCTTTTCTTCCCTTTATTTTTTTATTTTTTCTTTTTGCAAAACCCATCTTGGGTTGAATAAAAAGTCCTGATATGGTGAGGATATTGGCAAAACTATGGTCTTATCCAATGGTCTGAAACCCTTAGGGGAAATCCGAATGACACGACTTTCATGATAAATGGGTAGCCTTGGCCCACTGTTTAAGTTAACACCTACACGCATTGATAGGCGGGCAACTATTTGAATCATCACTAAAAGCGATCTTAGGGAAATGCAGTCCCACACCAAAATTAGAAATGGTGCCGAATTATGTTTTCCTTTCTTGGAGATGTTTAGATGGAATACGTGTCTCAACAAGCTACATCGAGAAGCCGAATCAGTCACGATCATATCTGGACCTGAAACCTTTAAGTTTGTTGACAAGTATTGATGTTGAAGGTCCAAGAGGACTAATGTGAAACTGTCCACATGGGTCTACCATTGGGAGATTGTTTGGTTGTTTATGTAGAATGGGTTTTGTCACACCCCAATTCTGATCCAACCAGAACGGTGTGAGTGAACTGTCATTGAACCAACGGTTCACACCAGGATCTCGATTAGGCCGTGTCCACCCATACAAACCAATTACACATAACCACAATCAGAATATAAATATATAGCGGAAGACTTTAAATAGAATGAACTGAGTATCTATTGATAATTTAAATAAATATCCCGTTATTCAAATCCAAACACATAAAATAATAATCCTTTTACATCTCTTAATACCAAGCAAAAATAACTGAAACAATTAAATAAAAATCCATCACAGGTACACGCAAAAAGGGCACTCGCATGAAGCATCATGCTCGTCCTCCCCTGCTTGTACATCCAGAGCCGCTACACCTCCATACGCCGGAGTGTTCACATAATCATCCACAGTGTATCCTGCTTTAACATCTAAAAACAATGTACGTACAAAAGGTGAGCACACAACACAACTCAGTAAGGCAATCAGACAGTTTCACAATATTATGCATGAGTAACAATCATTTTATGCTGGGTCTAGTTTTAAGTTTGCAATGTGCTATAGAAAGGTTTGGTGGCCCCCGCACCTCTATACACGAGTGTGTGGCATCGCACAGTAGATCACACTACCACCAACCCACATGCACCCATCATTGAATAGAGATAGAGCTAAGGTATACCCGCACCTCCCCTGATACTCTACCCATACCAGTACCTAAGCCCCTACTGGCCAGGGCTCGTAAACTGGGCTCGCAACTAACCAATCCTATATGTCAACAATGTATGCTCTATCCCAGCACAGCCGTCTACGGCATAGAGATAGAGCTAGAGCGTGCAGGCCGGGCCGGAGACCACAATACCTCACCTCCCCCTGATACCCTATCCGCAACTAACCCACTAGGATAGAAACAATACGCAGGTAGACCCTATCCCAACATAACTCCCTACGGCATAGAGATAGAGCTAAAGCATCGTGGACAAGCCAGCGTCGAATCGGAATCCTCAGTACCACATAACAATGGCCGGGACAACATCAATATCGGAGACCACCGTACCACGACCTTCCCCTGATACCCCACCCGTACCAAGCATGTTAAGACAGAATACTACAAAAAGGTGCCAGTGTGAAGAGCGATCCCAGGCCCATGCCCCACTCCACACACCAACGAAAACAATCACATGCCAAACAATCACATCCTATGAATGCATGAACAATAATAATAACTGAAAGTAAAGGATGGCATGTGAATATGCACAAACATCACATCATAGATATTCAATGATTAACAACGATTTACTGTTCATTAATTATTAGGTTTAGGTCAGATTCCCTTACCTGACGCTCGTTCGTTCACTTGCTCCATGTCACAAGATCCAAACGATATGTCACAAAGTCCTACAATATTATTAGGGTTTCATTAGAATATATTATTTAGGGTTTCATGTTGGTCGGAAACCAACAGAGATCACAAAACACCCTCACAGAGCTGACCGGTGGCATGTACCGGTCGCATCTCTGTGGGAAAGACTGGCGACCGGTATGGTCAGCCGGTCCCCACAGACAACCTCCCGAGAGGTAGCGGTCGCAACATACCGGTCGCACTATGTGCAACCGGTATAGTCGACCGGTATGTCTCCGGAAGACCATACATGGGTTTTTTGACTGCCGACGATCATCCTCCATGGATTTTCAGGGTTTTTCCTATCCATTCTAAGTCTAGGCTTTGAGTTAGAGTTATCCCCAACTCATTCAAGTCTCGTTTCGATGAATATCATCTCGAAACTCGAATCCAGGGTTTGACGGCAACTTAGGGTTTATTGGGCAATTTAGGGTTTTAGATCAATACCTACTTTGCATGGTATTGATCCACCCACACAACTAACATAGAATAAGAAGATGGATTCAAGCACTTACCGTTGACAGGCATAGCGTGAGCTTCGTCAAACGGTAATGGCGGCACCTCCTTCTTCTTCCTAGCTCCTTCTCCTTTCCAAGCTCTTTCTCTTCTCTAGGGTTTGCGAGAGACAATGGAAAGGATTTTAGGAGGTTTAAGGGTGTATTTATAGGCTAGAAATAGGGTTTAGTAACCCTACTAGGATTAGGAAACTTCTAGGATTCGAAATCAAAAAAGTGGGACCCGCAGAGACCAATTTCCAAATTCCCGCACATAGCTGTGCAGGCCATACCGGTCGACCGGTACCAAGACCGGCACCATCGACCGGTATACCTAAAATCAGGTATAATTGGTCGACTTCGGTCCGATTTCGTACCTGTTTGTTATCCGGTTGCCCCGTCTGGCTCGGTGATGATCGGAAGACCTGTCACGACACAAAACCAAGGTTAGACCGGGTTTTCAGAGTGCGGGTCTTACAACTCAATCACCCTTAAAAGAAATTTCGTCCCGAAATTTGCATGTAGGTACTACAACTCCCTCACCCTTAAAATAAATTTCGGCCTCGAAATTTGAACGTACCTTGATCGTCAAAAAGGTTAGGGTACTCCTTCCTCATCGCGCTCTCTTCTTCCCAAGTAATTTCCTCCACATTTTGGCTTCTCCAATGCACCTTCACATAGTGGATATCCTTGGTTCGAAGTTGCTGAACTTTTCGGCTTGAGAGCATTACCGGCACCACTTCGAAAGTTAAGTCTTCGATCAAGTCTGGAGGATCAGCGATCAAGATATGCGATGGATCTCTGACATACTTTTTCAGTAATGATACATGGAACACATTATGGACGCTAGACATAGATGGTGGTAGAGCCAATTGATATGCTACATTACCACGTCGATTCAATATCTCATATGGTCCCACATACCTGGGGCATAGCTTCCCCTTCTTACCAAATCGTTTCCGACCTCGCACCGGTGACACCTTCAAGAATACTTTGTCACCCACTGCAAACTCCAGATCTCGACGTCGATTATCCGCATAATGCTTCTGTCGGACTTGAGCTGTCTTGACTCTCTCTTTGATTTGATCAATCACTCGGCAAGTTTCTTCAACAAACTCTGGTCCTACAATTCTTCTTTCCCCCACTTCATTCCATAACAGAGGTGTACGACACTTCTTCCCATAGAGTGCTTCATACGGGGCCGTCTGAATTGTAGCCCGATAACTGTTGTTGTAAGCAAACTCGATAAGTGATAGCTTCTCATCCCAAGCTCCTTTGAAATCTAATGCACAAGCTCGGAGCATATCTTCCAAAATTTGAATAGTTCGCTCGACTGTCCGTCCGTCCGAGGATGAAAAGCTGTCCCGAACTTCAATTGTGTTCCCATAGCTTTTCGTAATCCTTCCCGAACTTCGATGTAAAACGGGGATCTCGTCGGATACTATACTCTCTGGAACGCCATGAAGTCCGACTATATTATCAACATATAACTTGGCCGGTTTCTCCATGGTATACCGAGGTCCGACCGCAATAAATCGAGCTGTCTTGGTGAGTCGATCCATTATAACCCAAACCGCATCCACCGACCTTGGTGTCAAAGGTAGGCCGGTGACAAAATCCATAGTGATACAATCCCACTTCCATGCAGGTTACCGTAACGGCTGTAGTAAACCCGCGGGTCTTTGCCTTTCCGCTTTAACTTGTTGACAATTCGGACATTGGAACACCGAAACTAGCTATATCCGCTTTCATACCCCTCCACCAATATAGTCTTCTTAGATCATGGTACATCTTGGTACTTCCCGGATGTACCGAATATGGAGTGTAATGAGCTTAGTCATAATTCGACCTCGATATCGCAGTCTTCGCTCTCGGGTATACATAGCCGTCCGCGATACTTGAGTACTTTGTCCGATTCCAAGGTAAAGTCAGAATTGCACGTATCCTTCTCTAAGTCTTCCTGCACTGTCTTGAGATATGGATCCTGTAGGATTGCTACCTTGACTTCATCAATTAGACCCGGTGAGATCTTCAATGCGGCGAACATCATAGTGAACTTATGAATCAAGCCCTGCTCAACTGGATCTTTTGCAGTTTCGATAAATGTTCTTCATCAATTTCCATTGAACTCGAGGCTGCAGACACAATGCAGCATTTGTACTTGGTCCTGCCTCAGGCTTCGATGCCCACTTTCTGCTTAAGGCGTCAGCCACCACATTTGCTTTACCCGGATGGTACTGGATGTCACAATCATAATCTTTTAACAATTCCAGCCTTCTCCTCTATCTCATATTCAGATCCTTCTGAGTGAAAAGATAAGTTAAGCTCTTGTGATCTGACTTGATCTGAAACTTCTCACCGTACAAGTAGTGTCTCCAAGTCTTGATTGCGTGAATAACTGCTGCTAGCTCCAAGTCATGCGTAGGATAGTTCTTCTCATGCTCTTTTAATCGTCTTGATGCGTAAGCAATCACATTCTCCTTGCATCAATACACACCCGATACCCAACCCCGAAGCATCCGTATACAAAGTAAATGGTACGCTTGGTTCTGGGATGGTCAAGATAGGTGCAGAGACAAGTCTTGACTTCAAAGTTTGAAAGCACTTCTCACACTCATCTGTCCATATGAATTTCTCTCCCTTCTTGGTCAATCTGGTGAGTGGAACTGCGATCCTGGAGTAATCTTCCACGAATCTTCTATAATAACCAGCCAACCCAAGGAAACTACGAATCTCCGCCACAGATTTTGGTGCTTCCCATCCTACTATAGCAGCTATCTTGCTTGGATCAACCTTCATACCATCTTCAGATACAACATGGCCCAAGAAAGCCACTTCCTTCAGCCAAAACTCACACTTCTTGAATTTTGCATAAAGCCTCAGATCCCTCAGCCATTGTAGGGCTGCCCTCAAATGCGTTGTATGAGTCTCCATGTCCTTAGAGTAAATCAATATGTCATCGATGAATACGATGACCGAAGTGTCCAACATATCATGGAACACTCGGTTCATCAGTTCCATAAATGACGCTGGAGCATTGGTCAACCCGAAAGACATAACCAGAAACTCATAATGCCCATACCTCGTCCTGAAAGCAGTCTTCGGAATATCTCCGGCCTTGATCTTCAATTGGTGATACCCCGATCGGAGATCGATCTTCGAGAAAACCTTTGCACCCTGCAGCTTATCAAACAGATCATCGATCCTAGGCAAAGGATACCGATTCTTAATCGTCAACTTGTTCAGCTCACGGTAGTCAATACATAGTCGTACACTTCCATCTTTCTTCTTGACGAATAATATAGGTGCTCCCCAAGGCGATATACTAGGTCGTATGAAGCCCTTATCCAGCAATTCTTGTAATTGGGTCTTCAACTCCTTTAACTCGGTCGGGGCCATCCTGTATGGTGCTTTAGACACCGGCGCCGAACTTGGCATAAGGTCTATCAGAAATTCTGTAGCCCTGTCTGGTGGTAAACCTGGGAGATCTTCTGGAAATACATCTGGAAACTCCCGAACCACATCTATATCTTCCATCTTGAGTGACTCTGCCGTGAGATCGACTACAGTTACGAGATAACCCACTCCCCCTTTCTCCAAGCATCTCTTAGTTTTTAGGGCGGAGAGGATCAGCTTCCGCTTCCTGGATAGCTTAATCCCTGCGAAACTATATTCCCTTCCCTCTTTGTCAGTAAGCACAAGCTTCCTTTGACCACATAAAAGGATGGCCGAATGATGGCCTAGCCAATCCATCCCCAAAATGACATCAAAGTCTGCCATCTCAAGTATTACTAGGCTTGCTTCTAAGTCTCGGCCCTCAATACATACAGTACATGGTCCATAATATTCGGTCAAAGCCACTTCGACTCCTAGTGGAGAGCGAACTATCAAGCTTGGGTTCAAATGCTTGATTGGTAACTCCATTCGCTTCCCAAAATAAATAGAAACAAAGGAGTGCGTGGCCCCAGAGTCAAATAATACTCTGACGGGTAAACCAGCTACATTTACAATTCCTGGAATATATTGCCCCCTTAGTTCTACATGCTCATGCAACTGAAAGAATAACCAAATAGTAAGGGATAAAGTCGTACCGGTTACCACATCAGGTGATGCGGCTGCCTCTTCAGTGGTGACCGCATAAACTCTTCCTTGCTGGGGAGCTTGCTTCTTAGGTAGAGTGCAGTTCCTTGCAACATGTCCCAGCTGCTGACAGTTATAACATTTAATATTTGGGTTGGGTCTGGCGAATTGTGGCACAGGTGGTGCCGGGTTGTTTCTCGTAGGTGCTGTAGCGGTCTATGCCCTGTATGGGCGGAATGGTCTAGTATTACCGCCACCCGAGCTCTCACCAGCGGATCTCTTCACTCCCCTGTTCTGAGCGAAGAAGCTGTCCCTCTGACTGGACTCTATCACCCTCGCAACCTGCACCACCTCATTGTAGGTCTTCTTGTCCAGACCCAAAAGGTGCTCTCTGATGCTTCCACGTAGTCCCATGGTGAACCTACGTGTCTTGGTCTCCTCCTGCATACTGGCCGGTGCAAAGAAGAATAGCTCTTCATACCTCTGCTGATAGGCGTCTACGGTCGACTGAGCTTGCTGCAGATTGAGAAACTCTCTCTCCATTTGATCTCTGAAGCTTTTCGGAAAGTATTTGTCGAAGAAAACCACTTTAAACACTTCCCAATCAACCAGGGTATACTTATTCTCCAGATATGCCCGAGTAGAATTCCACCAAGCATTGGCGTCTTCCTTTAACATATGAGTGACAAACAGAACCTTCTCCTCCTCAGTGCAAGTCATCAGTCGGAAGTTCTTTTCCATTTTAGAAACCCACTGTGCTGGCCACAATGGTTTCCCCCGTCCCGCCCTCGTGAACGATGAAGGTTTCAACTTCAAGAATCTGTCCACTGACCTGCTCAGGTCATGTTGTCCCTGTGTGTCTGCCCCGTACCATGGTGGTGGATACGGATAAGCTCCCGGGTATGTAGAAGGCGACGGAAACCGATGCGGTGGTGGTATGTTCTGTGCTTGGCCCCTCGGCCTTGGGCTACTCTGCATCGGTTGGGTAGTATTAATTCCTCCCGACTCGGGCGTATTTCCCGCGGAACCGAACCCGTTGGCCCGAGCATCTTGCACTTGCCGGCTCGAAATTCCTTCGTTGAGCCTGCATCTGATAGACCAAGTTCGTAATAATGGTCTCAGAATTCCTGTGAGGTGGGCCAGGTAAATTTGTCGGTACCTCTGTGACCTATTCCTCCTCCACTTCAGGACTGGGTTCTCTAACCTGGTCTTGTTCAGCTTGCTCTTCTTATAGGCGCATCCTGGCCTGATGACGCTTCCGACCCCTTCGACCGTTTCCACCTGCCATCTCAGACTATTTATTTGGATCTGAGAAGAAGACATAACACATGAGAACATCAATAATAGTAGTGTTAGTCTTGAATAATGCAAGGGAAAATAGTCGAGAAGTAACATTTCAATTTACACAATTTTAGAAATTTTAAATTCAATTTTTCTGGTTCTTTGGGGCGTACCGGTCGCAACATACCGATCGCACACCTGTGGAAATATGCTGCGACCGGTATAGTCGACCGGTCAGAATTAAAATTCTGGCTGAGACATAGCGGTCGCATGTCTAGGAGATACCGGTCGACACTCTGTATACAGTGTTGCGACCGGTATAGTCGACCGGTCAGGAAAATTTTTCTGACCGAGACATAGCGGTCGTACACCTGGGGTGATACCGGTCGACCGGTATAGGCAAAACCGTCGACTGGTATACCCAGAATTGACTTTAAAATCGCGAAAAGTGAGAAATTTTCTCACTTTTCTTTCTTTCTCCTCTCCGGTGGCGATTCTTCTCTGCCCAACTGAGTTGCTACAGTCCGGCCGGTACTCTTAGAAGCCGATTTCTTCCATTCAAAAGCTAGAACATCGTCTCCAGGTAGGTCTCCTCCCTCTCTCTCATATTTTACAAGTTTTTCCATATCGTCTATATGTAGAAATTTAGGTTTTTCTTTGTTCGAGATGATTTAACCGTAGGAATTCTTTTCCTTCGGCTTGGAAAGGGTTTAGGGACCCCCAAGAGCAAAAGCCCTCAACCAATTTGGGGTTCCACCGAATGGTTTTGATAAAAATCGAATTTTTACACTTTTTAACCTAGGTTTTCCAAAAATTTCAAAATTTCTAATTTTTCTTAAATTCTTGAAATTTCTCCTTTAAATTGCCTGTGATTGGTTTGTCGAAGAGTGTGGGGGTTACGTAAGTCCTCCTCCCCATGTTTTTGGGTGAGTTCGAGGCTTTTTCCCAATTTATAGCCGTTATGCTGCCGAAATTTCGAAAATTTCTAACTTTTTATTTTGTTTTGCAGATTTTAAATGGCTCCTAGACGTGCTCTTGGCAAGCATCCCCACGACTCGAGTTCACGTGCCCCCCAGCCACCAGTTCCCCAATTTGACGAGCACTGGTTTCGTTCTATAGAGGCACAAGCTCGATTATCGTGGTTCGATAATAAGAGCATTGAATCAGGGAGACGGGTCAACGTGGAACACTTAGACCGGTTCGACGTGCGAGCGGCGTTCGACAGGCTTGGTTGGTTGCCCGTCATTTCATACACCTACACCACCCATCCTAACCTGGTTAAGCATTTCTTTGCTAACCTGGAGCTGCACGGAGATGTGAACGATCCCAATCAAGGTAGGGATTTACGTATCTCCAGTTATGTCCGGGGTGTTCCCATTTCCTTTAACACCCATCAGCTGGCCGACCTTTTAGGGGTTCCAAATGATGGGGACCTAGTATATTGCCCTCCCAAAGCGAAGGGCTATCTGACTGAGGACCTGCGTCGAGAGATAGCTCATCAGATCCTTAACCCTGGGGTTCCTATGAAGGAGGCTAGCTTGAGACCCTCCACGGGTGGGTACACGCATCATCCAAAGACAACATCGTCCCCCAGAGCGGCCATTATGGTGAGTTATCCCAGCTCACTCAGTACATCACTTACTGCATCTGCACTGGGGAGCGGATCTCTCTCCCATACCTCATCATTAGGACTATGCATCAGGCGACCCTGGCCGATCAGGCCAGTAACCTTCCCTACGTTCGTCTCATTACCTTTCTTCTTCGCCGTCTGGGCGTGAGCATGAGAGGCGAGGTGACCGTCGAGGACACTATGACGTCTGATATAGACTGGGACGCCATTCAGAGGATGCAGATGGTCGATCTGCCGGTTAGTGACGACGAGTTGGAGGCTCGCCCTCGTCCACTTGGGAGAGTAGCAGCAGCAGCAGCAGCAGCAGCCGCGGCCAATGCGGCCTATGCGGCAGAGATGGGTGATGACGATGTAGCTGGGGAAGCACCGGTGCACGCCCCACACCGCACCCGCACCACCACCATCCGTTCCCCATAGCTGGGCCATCTCAGCCCCCTCGACTCGTTGATGGGTATGTTTATGGAGCTCAGGGACGCCCAGCGGGAGATGAGCCGTGACATAGCACAGTTGACTCGCAGCCTCCGAGTCACACAGGATTAGGTGCACTGGCTCAGGGTTGCTTACGAGAGAGACTATGATATAGCGGACCCCATACCTCTTAGGCCCCCTATCCCATGATTATCCCCTTTATTTCTTTCACTTATGACTGTTTATAATACAAGGTAACTGTCCGGTTTGTGGACTGTACCCTGTAGCACTATATCATTTGCTACAATTTTCTAAATTAATTAAAATTTTCATGGTTTTTCCTAACTAGTGTATGTGCACATATTAAGTTTCATATTTAACATAATATATTATTCTCTTTCTTAGTCCGTCTCAGGTATCAAACAATGCTTAAGGTGCGTTTGTATTAAGATTTTTAATTTTTCCTAACTCAGTTCATCGACTCGGTTAAAGTGCAACATGGTTTGTTGGAACAGAGCCCGAGAGCTCGATACCAAGTTGTCACACCCCAATTCGATCCAACCGAACGGTGTGAGTGAACCGTCATTGAACCAACGGTTCACACCAGGATCTCGATTAGGCCGTGTCCACCCATACAAACCAATTACTCATAACCACAATCAGAATATAAATATACAGCGGAAGACTTTAAATAAAATGAACTGAGTATCTATTGATAATTTAAATAAATATCCCGTTATTCAAATCCAAACACATAAAATAATAATCCTTTTACATCTCTTAATACCAAGCAAAAATAACTGAAACAATTAAATAAAAATCCATCACAGGTACACGCAGAAAGGGCACTCGCATGAAGCATCATGCTCGTCCTCCCTTGCTTGTACATCCGGAGCAGCTACACCTCCATACGCCGGAGCGTTCACATAATCATCCACAGTGTAACCTGCATCAACATCTAAAAACAATGTACGTACAAAGGGTGAGCACACAACACAGCTCAGAATATTATGCATGAGTAAGAATCATTTTATGCCGTGGTCCGGTTTTAAGTTTGCAATGTGCTATAGAAGGGTTTGGTGGCCCCCGCACCTCTATACACGAGTGTGTGGCATCGCATCGTAGATCACACTACCACCAACCCACATGCACCCATCATGGAATAGAGATAGAGCTAAGGTATACCCGCACCTCCCCGATACTCTACCCATACGAGTACCTAAGCCCCCCTCGGCCGGGGCTCGCAAAACTGGGCTCGCAACTAACCAATCCTATATGTCAACAATGTATGCTCTATCCCAGCACAGCCGTTTATGGCATAGAGATAGAGCTAGAGCGTGCAGGCCGGGCCGGAGACCACAATACCTCACCTCCCCCTGATACCCTATCCGCAACTAACCCACTAGGATAGAAACAATACGCAGGTAGACCCTATCCCAACATAACTCCCTACGGCATAGAGATAAAGCTAAAGCATCGTGGACAAGCCAGCGTCGACTCGGAATCCTCAGTACCACATAACAATGGCCTGGACAACATCAATATCGGAGACCACCGTACCACGACCTTCCCCTGATACCCCACCCGTACCAAGCATGTTAAGACGAATACTACAAAAGGTGCCAGTGTGAAGAGCGATCCCAGGCCCATGCCCCACTCCACACACCAACGAAAACAATCACATGCCTAACAATCACATCCTATGAATGCATGAACAATAATAATAACTGAAAGTAAAGGATGGCATGTGAATATGCATAAACATCACATCATAGATATTCAATGATTAACAACGATTTACTGTCCATTAATTATTAGGTTTAGGTCAGATTCCCTTACCTGACGCTCATTCGATCACTTGCTCCACGTCACAAGATCCAAACGATATGTCACAAAGTCCTACAATATTATTAGGGTTACATTAGAATATATTATTTAGGATTTCATGTTGGTCGGAAACCAACAGAGATCACAAAACACCCTCACAGAGCTGACCGGTGGCATGTACCGGTCGCAGCTCTGTGGGAAAGACTGGCGACCGGTATGGTCAGCCGGTCCCCACAGACAACCTCCTGAGAGGTAGCGGTCGCAACATACCGGTCGCACTATGTGCAACCGGTATAGTCGACCGGTATGTCTCCGGAAGACCATACATGGGTTTTTCGACTATCGACGATCATCCTCCATGGATTTTCAGGGTTTCTCCTATCCATTCTAAGTCTAGGCTTTGAGTTAGAGTTATCCCCAACTCATTCAAGTCTCGTTTTGATGAATATCATCTCGAAACTCGAATCCAGGGTTTGACGGCAACTTAGGATTTATTGGCCAATTTAGGGTTTTAGATCAATACCTACTTTGCATGGTATTGATCCACCTACACAACTAACACAGAATAAGAAGATGGTTTCAAGCACTTACCGTTGACAGGCGTAGCGTGAGCTTCGTCAAACGGTAATGGCGGCACCTCCTTCTTCTTCCTAGCTCCTTCTCCTTTCCAAGCTCTTTCTCTTCTCTAGGGTTTGCGAGAGACAATGGAAAGGATTTGAGGAGGTTTAAGGGTGTATTTATAGGCTAAAAATAGGGTTTAGTAATCCTACTAGGATTAGGAAACTTCTAGGATTCGAAATCAGAAAAGCGGGACCTGCAAAGACCAATTTCCAAATTCCCGCACATAGCTGTGCAGGCCATACCGGTCGACCGGTACCAAGACCGGTACCATCGACCAGTATACCTAAAATCAGGTATAATTGGTCGACTTCGGTCCGATTTCGTACCTGTTTGTTATCCGCTTGCCCCGTCTGGCTCGGTGATGATCGGAAGACCTGTCACGACACAAAACCAAGGTTAGACCGGGTTTTCAGAGTGCGGGTCTTACAGGTTTATCTTACCGAGAAGATCCCATTTTATTGGCTTAAGAAATAAAGGGCTTATAGGAACTTTGGGAAGCCGTCAGATGTAATGAACGACAGACGAGAGTTTCAGCCAGATTCATGAATTGGTACATAAGATGATGACATGATCATGAGATACAATGCCATAAAAATTGATAGTCAAAAGAAGGGCTTGTGATAGAGACTCCTTGGAAGGCCGTCAGATTGATGGACGGGAGAGGGAGTCTAATGCCGATGAGAAATATTTTTCTGATGATGAAGAAGTGATGAGATCGTCTCCTGTAAAGGCGGGATGTAATTGACCAAAATCAAAAGTTCAGTCCAACATGCTGTGAATCTCGAAGAACGATCGCACTTGCTTTCGGGCTTTAGTTGGAACTACCATCTTCTTGAAGTGAGAGGGACAATTGGCTTACTGTCGAGCTCCAATGCCATTCAACATCTTGCTATTTTTTTTTCTTTTTATTTTTCTTTTTTTCTTTTCTCTTTTTTTTTTTTGGATGTGATGGCTACATAATGCAGTGCTTCGCTTGATCGCAAAATTGAATCATGACTTTCAATATTGGATTTGAATCTTCTTCTTCCAAACATTTCCAATAAGATAGAACATCTTTGCACCTGTTAGTACTTTGTTCTTTTGTAAACTTTATGAACATTTGTGACTGCTCATCTAGTATCTGATTTTATCTGAACGGTGAATCTGTATGCTGTCCTCTAGAAGTTACTCATCTCCTTCTTCTGATGTGACTACCTCCCATATTGATGTAGATAAAACATAGGCTTGAATTTTTTTTTTTGGGATATCCCAATGACCTCATTCTTTGATTTTGAGATTGATCATTCATCATGTATCTCTTGCTTGTAGATGATGTACTTTGTAAGAACTTTGAAATTTTTATCCTTTTGGTGGCACATCTGTCCTCTACTCATTTGTACTGATTGGCTGACCTGTTGATCTAATGCTTTCCTTGGAATCTTTTCACAGGTAGAACAAATGGCAGCTTCTCCAATACATGTTTCTTGAGACTACTCTTGTGTCTCTCGATTGATCATTTAAACCTTTCCCAGACGGGTTGGATCTTTCTTCCTCAAGAGGCCAGGTGGCGTAGAAGTTCAGGAGATGGCTCATCGTTTCAATCATCTTCAGAGTCAAAATTGACTGCGCACGTAGAATAGGAAGATGTATGAAACTGGGAGGAAATGTATGGAAGAGACAAAGCCCAGAGTTTGAAATCCCAAGCGGGGTGGTTTTCTTTTACTTACAGGGCAAATAGGGCTGGACTTGTCAACGAGCATATCAATCTTGGACCCATGCCTGGATGACCTATCGAATACCGATAATAGAAAGTTGAAACAACTAGTTCGTCCGAGCGGCTCCAGTTGGGCATAACGCCTTCGACGACCACCTTCAGTCGTTGCGGGAATAAGTCTTCCTTCAGATCTCTAATAGCAGGACTCATCATGCCCCTCTATCAATAGGTGCAAGATACCTACCTTTTAAGGTTCCATACAATTCTTACCTCTCTTTTTTATGTTTAGGATCCATTCATAACCGGACTATTGCTTTTAAGCACAAGGTTACTCTGGTTCATGCCCCAGTTTGGGGTTCAGTGGATTCATCAATGGACCACTTCTAGCTGAATTCAAAATCATTTTGGCTTATGCCCCAGCTTGGGGAGCAAGGGGTATCGCCGTTGCACTACACCATTTTGAGTCCAAGATTAGACTAGTTTATGCCTTGGCTTGGGGGGTTCAATGGATTTTTTTGTTAGACCACTCTCAATTTGGGTTTAAGGTCAATTTGGTCCATGCCCAGTTTAGGGCATAATGGCTTTCCTCATTAGACCGCATTCAATTTGGGTCCAAGGTCAATCTGGTTCATGCCCCACTTAGGGCTCATGGCTTCATCATTGGACCATTCACTAGCCGTGATTCTGGTTCTTATCCTAGCCTGGGGCACATTAGATCTCATTTTTGGTCTACCCTACTGCTCGGGAAATTCCATTCCCTCTCTTTGAATAATGAGAAATGTGAGGGCAACTCTTCGGATTCTAACATTTCCTTGGCCAATGGGGCAGAAATGCCCATGATGGGATAGCACTATTATAGCTGAAGATTCATGGTCTCTTGCTGATTCCAGAATTTGGAATTGATCTTTACTGACACGCAATGAGGAATGCTTCTCATTCACCATTCCTGATGAGCTATCCTAACTTGTAGCACTGGGCTATGATAGACATGGATCAGACTCTAATTGATAGAGCCAGAGATTGATTTTGAATCGATCTCCGATTGATAGAGACAAGATTGACTTTGAATTGATCTCTGATTGATAGAGATCAATATTGATTTTGAATTGGTCTCTGATTGATAGAGATCAAGATTGATTTTGAATTGGTCTTTGATTGATAGAGATCAAGATTGATTTTCAATTGGTCTCTGATTGATAGAGATCAAGATTGGTTTTCAATTGATCTCTGATTGATAGAGATCAAGATTAACTTTAAATTGATCTCTGATTGATAGAGATCAAGATTGACAGTCATGGACTGGGCTCTAATTGCTAGAGGTAAGGATTGATTGAGTTGGGCTCCGATTGATAGAGGCCAAAGAAGACAATCATGGATTGGACTCTAATTGATAGAGATGATGGATTGATTGAGTTGAAATGACTGAAATTTTCTTTGATTCCTTTATGAAGTGGAACCTGGACCAAAGGTAATGGTTGAACAGGCCTAGAGGCTAACTCAAGCTCACATTGAGTTCATATGAATGGAACTTTTCTTAGTTCCAACATGAATCGAAACCTAAACTGGAGTTGACAATTGAATAAGCCTAGGGGCTAATTAAATTCCAATGAATGGAACTCTTCTTAGTTTCAACATGAATCCGAACTTAAACCATAGTTGATGATTGGATAAGCCTAATGGCTAAATGAATTCAGATGAATGTGACTCTTCTTAATTCGAACATGAATTAGAACCTGAACCAAAGTTGATGGTTGGATAAGCCTAGTGGCCAATTGAATTCAGATGAATGAGACTCTTCTTAGTTCCAACATAAATTAGAACCTGAACCAAATTTGATGGTTGGATAAGCCTAGTGGCTAATTGAATTCTGATGAATGGGACTCTTCTTAGTTCCAACATGAATTATAACCTGAACCAAATTTGATGGTTGGATAAGCCTAGTGGCTAATTGAATTTAAATGAATGGAACTTCTTCTAATTCTGTCATGAATCGGAACCTAAGCAAGAGGTGAAGGGTGAAAAAGCCTAGGGGCCAAATGCCTCCTCCATTCTAGCATGATCATGAAGTGATGATTGAACTTGCTTAGGGGTTAAACCCTTCTTCAGTTCTGAGATGAACCAGAAATGGTGGTTGGACCTGCCTAGGGGCTGAATATTTTTTTGATTCTGAGATGAACTGGATGTGATTAAATCTGCCTAGGGGCTGAATCTTTCCTTAATTCTGGATGAACCAAAATGATGATTGGACCTGCCTAGGGGCTGAATCTTTCCTTCAATTCTGAGATGAACCAGAAATGGTGGTTGGACCTGCCTAGGGGCTGAATATTTTTTTGATTCTGAGATGAACTGGATGTGATTGAATCTGCCTAGGGGCTAAATCTTTTCTTAATTCTGGATGAACCAAAATAATGATTGAACCTGTGTAAGACCCGCACTCTGAAAACCCGGTCTAAACCTTGGTTTTGTGTCGTGACAGGTCTTCCGATCATCACCGAGCCAGACGGGGCAAGCGGATAACAAACAGGTACAAAATCAGATCAAAGTCGACCAATTATACCTGATTTTAGATATCGGTTGATGGTACCGGATGATGGTACCGGTCGACCGGTATGGCCCCGCAAGCTATGTGCGGGAATTTGGAAATTGGTCTCTGCGGGTCCCGCTTTCCTGATTTCGAATCCTAGAAGTTTTCTAATCCTAGTAGGGTTACTAAACCCTATTTCTAGCCTATAAATACACCCTTAAGCCTCCTCAAATCCTTTCCATTGTCTCTTACAAACCCTAGAGAAGAGAAAGAGGTGGAAAAGGAGAAGGAGCTAGGAGGAAGAAGAAGGAGCCACCATTACCGTTTGACGAAGCTCTCGTTACGCCTGTCAACGGTAAGTGTTTGAATCCCTCTTCTTACCCTATGATAGTTGTGTGGGTGGATCAATACCATGCAAAGTAGGTATTGATCTAAAACCCTAAATTGGCCAATAAAACCTAAGTTGCCGTCAAACCCTAGATTCGAGTTTCGAGATGATATTCATCGAAACGAGACTTGAATGAGTTGGGGATAACTCTAACTCAAAGCCTAGACTTAGAATGGATAGGAGAAACCCTGAAAATCCATGGAGGATGATCGACGGCAGTCGAAGAACCCATGTATGGTCTTCCGGAGACATACCGGTCGACTATACCGCTTGCACATAGTGCGACCGGTATGTTGCGACCGCTACCTCTCGGGAGGTTGTTTGTGGGGGACCGGCTGACCATACCGGTCGCCAGTCTTTTCCACAGAGCTGCGACCGGTACATGCCACCGGTCAGCTCTGTGAGGGTATTTTGTAACCCTGTTGGTTTCCGACCAACATGAAACTCTAAGAATGTTATTCTAATGAAACCCTAATAATATTGTAGGACTTTGTGACTTATCGTTTGGATCTTGCGATGTGGAGCAAGTTATCGAACGAGCGTGAGGTAAGGGAATCTGACCTAAACCTAATAATTAATGGACAGTAAATTTTTATTAATCATTGAATATCTATGATGTGATGTTTGTGCATATTCACATGCCATCCTTTATTTTCAGTTATTATTATTGTTCATGCATTCATAGGATGTGATTGTTAGGCATGTGATTATTTTCGTTGGTGTGTGGAGTGGGGCATGGGCTTGGGATCGCTCTTTACATTGACACTTTTTATAGTATTCTGTCTTAACATGCTTGGTACGGGTGGGGTATCAGGGGAAGGTCGTGGTACGGTGGTCTTCGATATTGATGTTGTCTCGGCCATTGTTATGTGGTACTGTGGATTCCGAGTCGAGGCTGGCTTGTCCACGATGCTTTAGCTCTATCTCTATGCCGTAGGAAGTTATGTTGGGATAGGGTCTACCTGCGTATTGTTTCTATCCTAGTGGGTTAGTTGCGGATAGGGTATCAGGGGGAGGTGAGGTATGGTGGTCTCCGGGCCCGGCCTGCACGCTCTAGCTCTATCTCTATGCCGTAGACGGCCGTGGTGGGATAGAGCATACATTGTTGACATATAGGATTGGTTAGTTGCGAGCCCAGGTTTGAGCCCCGCCGCAGGGGCTTAGGTACCGGTATGGGTAGAGTATCGGGGAGGTGCGGGTATACCTTAGCTCTATCTCTATTCCATGATGGGTGCATGTGGGTTGGTGGTAGTGTGATTACTGTGCGATGCCACATACCTGTATAGAGGTGCGGGGTCCACCAAACCTTTCTATAGCACATTGCAAACTTAAAACCAGACCACAAAGATAAAATTGATTGTTACTCATGCATAATCTTGTGAAACTGTCGATTGTCTTACCGAAGCTGTGTTGTGTGCTCACCCTTTGTATATACATTGTTTTTAGATGTTGATGCAGGATACACTGTGGACGACTATGTGAACGCCCCGGCGTACGGTGGTGTAGCTGCTTTGGATGTACAAGCAGGGGAGGACGAGCATGACGCTTCATGCGAGTGCCCTTTCTGCGTGTACTTTTGATGGATTTTTATTTATTTGTTTCAGTTATTTTCGTTTGGATTAAAGTGATGTAAAAGATATTATATTATGTGTTTGATTTGGATAATGGGATATTATTTAAATTATCAATAGATACTCAGTTCATTCTATTTAAAGTCTTTCGCTGTATATTTATATTCTGATTGTGGTTATGTGTAATGGTTTGTATGGGTGGACACGGCCTATTCGAGATCCTGGTGTGAACCGTTGGTTCAATGACGGTTCACTCACACCGTTCTGGTTGGATCAGAATTGGGGTGTGACAACCTGCCTAGGGGCTGAAATCTTTCCTTAATTCAAAGGTGAATAGGGAATATTGATTGGATTTGCCTAGGGGCTGAATCTTTCCTTAATTCAGAGATGAATCGTGAAATATGATTGGATTTGCCTAAGGGCTGAATCTTTTCTTAATTTTGAGGTACATTGAGAACGGTGATTGGATTTGCCTAGGGGCTAAATCTTTCCTTAATGATTGGATTTGCCTAGGGGCTGAATCTTTTCTTAATTCAAAGGTGAATAGGGAACAATAATTGGATTTACCTAGGGGCTGAATCTTTCCCTAATTCAGAGATGAATTGAGAACAGTAATTGGATTTGCCTAGGGGCTGAATCTTTCCTTAATTCAGAGGTGAATCAAGAACTATGATTGGATTTGCCTAGGGGCTGAATCTTTCCTTAATTCAGAGATGAATCGGGAACTATGATTGGATTTGCATAGGGCTGGATCTTTCCTCAATTCAAAGGTACATTGAGAACTATGATTGGATTTGCCTAGGGGCTGAATTTTTCATTCTTTCTTATAAAATTTGATGTTTAATCAAGATCTAGATTCATGACTTCCATTGATTCATTTAGAAAGATAATATGGATGGATCTCAAGGTGGGAGATCAAGACAATTCCCTAATTGTAGGGGCCTCTCACCCTAAAAGGGTGGATATGGTTGCAGTTTGATTTTCTTTTCCAAAGGCATTGAAATCCAATGGAAAAATATCAAGATTCTAAACATCTACAGGAGTAGAAGGAGTCACATGCACAATCAAGGATGACTCAACCAAACAAGAGTTAGCTCCCTCATAAGGGCGATTGGGTAAACATTATCCTAGTCAATTTAATTGAATTTGATTAAGCCATGTGTTTAATCTTGGGATCTCATGATTCCAAAATGGATAATCAGTGGTACCAAGGTCTGGCCAATTGGATTACCGAATTCGATGAAATTGAAATGGATATATTAATCCGTCGTCCTTATTAGGGATGGTTAGCAAAAGTGGTTCATAGATGAACAAACTAGTAAATTTCTTCTTGACCATGGTATCTAAGTCTTGACAGGGATTTTCTACTCGTTTTTTGAAATCGACGTGTTAACAATGAGAGATTCGACACATCGAGCTTACTTAATGGAGGGTGTATAGTGACCGTCTACTATGATGTAGAACAGGTGTATACATACCTCATACTCCCAATGGGTGAGAGTTCAAGATGCTCATCGTGTAGATTCTAACATGTTGACCAATCGAGGACAAAAACGGATAGAACTTTGACGTCTCGAACATGGATGTCATGGTTAAGCCGATTTTACCGGGTAGGTTCAGCGATGAACCAAAAAATAACAAACATTGGGCTACATCTGGGTTAGGACAGAAAAGGCCACCTTGACGAGGATGGGGTAACCTATCACCGAATGCTCGATGAATAATGGGCCCCCATTCCCTTTATATACTATGTTGCCAGAATCCAAGCGACGTGGAGTAGCATAACGCATTCCCAGGAGGACCCAAGAAACGCTCGTTAGAGGCTGCTCACCGGTCGTGGTCTCACAAGGTACTAGCCAAGGCTGTGTGTTTCGCCTAGCGGGCTGCCCCATATGCATGGGACCCGATTCGACTACTCGCACGAATATGTAACTGAACTCATTCCCCCCAAAGCAATAATATACAAGCATAAATATAGTATCCTAAAATCTAGCTTCCAATTCACACAAGGAAAATTTTCATTTAGGAGTTTGACATTTATATCCCCAGTGAAGTCGCCACTGTGAGGACAAAGATGGAAATCTTTAGAAGTCGCCACCTAGATTTAGGTCTAGGACCTTAAAAATGTGAAATATCACCCCAAGGTAAGACTTCGATTGACTTATGACCCTTAGATTGGAATTCTGGTCCATCAGAGATTGGGTAAGCGTCAGGTTACGGTTATGGGAAGGGGTTAGGCACCCAAACCGTCCGATCGAAAAGGGTCTCTTATACCTTTCCTATGCTAGACTCTATTTGCTAAGCCAAACCAAACCAAGGGGTTTGATATCATTGAACCGAATCTGTATCCATCAGATTGCCTACGTATCACAGAATTATTCCGAAAATCAGGTTCACCATCGTAGTTCAGGTGTGATTAAAGTTTATGGCTGTGATTTATGCTTGTGCATGATTAAGTTTATTGTTCAAGTTGAAATTTATGCTTGAAAGGCTAAGAAAACCCTATGGGTTAGGATCTGGATAGTCCAAGTGGACTGATAGATAGTCCTAGGAGATCTAAGAATAACCCTATTTGGGTTGAAATATGGATAACCCATTCTGGGTTGGAATGTGGATAACCCTATGTGGGTCAAAATGTGGATAAATATCCTAGTGGATCTATGGATAGTCCAAGTGGACTAAGGTTTGGATCTGAATTTGGGATTCTCCCAAATGGCCTACGTATCCTAGGGTTTGCCCTAGGAATCAGAATCCGCGTAGTTCGAAACTGGATAACCCTATTTGGGTCAAAATGTGGGTAAGTATCCTAGTGGATCTATGGATAGTCCGAGTGGACTAAATTGTGGATCCAAATTTGGGTTTTTCCCAAATGGCCTACGTATCCTAGGGTTTGACCTAGGAATCAGAATTTGCGTAGTTCGGGTTGGATAACCCAATTTGGGTCAAAATGTGGATAAGTATCCTAGTGGATCTATGGATAGTCCGAGTGGACTAAGGTTTGGATAACCCCTTTTGGGTTGGGATATGGATAGATATCCTAGTGGATCTATGGATAGTCCGAGTGGACTAAGGTGTGAATCAATATATCCTAGTGGATCTATGGAAAGTCCGAGTGGACTAAATTGTGGATCCGAATTTGGGTTTCTCCCAAATGACCTATGTATCCTAGGGTTTGACCTAGGAATCAGAATCCGCGTAGTTCGGGATGGATAACCCGTTCTATGTTAATGATTGAGAACCTATTCTAGGTTTAGGGTTTAGAACCTATTCTAGGTTTAGGGTTTACCGAGGGATAAAATCGTCCTAAATCACCCTTTTTATCCTGAATTCTAATTTTGAAAAGTTTGGCAAGGTATTCTCTTTCTTTATTAAGATTTTATCATTCCCATTATGCCCTTCCCAAGAATGTAGGTGCCTAAATGCACGTCCCCACACCTACATTGTCTTCTAGAAGTGTGCATATATGGCAGTTTAACTAGGGTGTTGCATAAAATAAGTTATTGCCAAAAAATAGAATATTCTATCTAAATATGGCACATAAAACATTTATGACAAGAAATTCACATACAGTAAGATTGTTTAAAATCTTTCAAATATGGCATTTATTGCAAATAAGGCAAGACCCTACATGACATGATCTAGTATGCTATTTTCTACCCTAATTGTTATTTTCTTTTCATTTTAGGGTTTTCTACCCTAATTATTATTTTATTCCCATTTTTTTAGGGTTTTCTACCCTAATTGTTACATTCTTTCTATTTTAGGGTTTTCTACCCTAATTATTATTTTCCATCTTAGGGTTTTCTACCCTAAATGTTATTTTCTTTCCATTTTAGGGTTTTCTACCTTAATTATTATTTTCTTTTTATTTTTTAGGGTTTTCTACCCTAATTGTTATTTTCTTTCCATTTTAGGGTTTTCTACCCTAATTATTTTCTTTCCATTTTTTAGGATTTTCTACCCTAATTGTTATTTTCTTTCCATTTTTTAGGGTTTTCTACCCTAATTGTTACTTTCTTTCCATTTTAGGGTTTTCTACCCTAATTGTTACTTTCTTTCCATTTTAGGGTTTTCTACCCTAATTGCTATATTCTTTCTATTTTTAGGGTTTTCTACCCTAATTGCTATTTTTCAATTTATCTCTTTCCAAGATGAATATGGCGAATGAAAACATTCCAATTATAGAGTGGTAGTAATCCAAACATAGCAGTATGCATCCAAATATGACAGTAATCATCTAAATATGATAGTAAGCATGTGTCAGACAAATATGGCAATAAGCATGTGTAGCATTCCAAACAGCAAGAATCATGCAAGCATCAAGATGGTGGACATATCAACATGAAATCCAATGGTTCAGATTTAATATCATCACATAATCAGAAATCAATTGATTATCCAGTGGATCAGATTTATCAATCAATGGCTCAAGATCAAAGGCCATAATCAAATCATGTGAAAATAACATATCAATGGTCCATATTCAAATCATTTTAAATTTTAAGCTAATGGGATTAATTTCATAGAAATTCCAAACATGTGGTGGGATCAATTTCATTGAATTTCTAAATCTATAGGATCATAGCCACATCAAAATTCGAAGATCAATGGTCTAATTTTATCTTTACCAAAATTCATGATCAAGACTTTGATTTTCATCTTATAAAATTTTTGATCAAAAGGGTCATATTTTAATCATCTTAAAAATTCATCCAATGGTCATCATATGATCAATAAAATTATCACTCAACCAATCATATCATCAAGTAAAATTATCATCCAACACATCAAATTTAATATCATCACATGCTCCACATAAAATCAAACATCCAGCCCATCAATTAAACAAGTTCAAAACCAACACCCAAATGAATCAGATTCAATTAAGGCCTATCAATCAAAATTCAAATTTTGAATAAAAAAAGATGTCATAGGAAAGGGGAATCGGTTTGGTCTGCAATAGAGTTTGGAGAAGTGAGTAGTCCGGGTTGAGCTACATGGGATTCTCAACCAATGGAACTATCTCGGGTTCAGCAGGAGGTGCATAAAACAGGTGGTTTGGTGCATGCTACAGTGAAGTACTGATGAGAGGAAGTACCGATGGTTGTGCAAGGCTGTGTAGCAGGGTGTTATGGCAAGTGGCAATGGATTGCAGCAGCTTTGTGGAGGTGGGTTTGTGGTTTATGTGGATCTGCAGGTTATGGAAATACTGGTTGGTTTGGGACGGTGATGGTCTTGCAGATTGGGTTCAGGAGAGAGAAAAGCCGTTAGTGGTTGTGGACGGATGGCTGAGGTGTTGTGGGAGTTTTTAATGGAGGTGATTATAGCAGGTTGTGAATAGATAATCAAGAAGATTCACGGGGTAGAGGGATGGTTTCAAATTTTCAGACTTGATGGAGGTTTGCTGCAACATATCAAGTCGGTGGGAATGTTTGAGGTTGCAAAGAGGGTGGGTGAGGTGGCCATCGGTGGTAGTATTCCATGATAAAAAATAATAAAACCAAGAAAAACGGTAGCGGGGAAGCCTGGACTTACCCGAGTCTTTCTTCACCCCATGCTGCTTGTTCTCTCTATCTCGGTCCTCGTTTCGCTGTGCTCCCTTTTTTTGTTTTTTTTCCTTCTCTTTCTCCACCTCCTCCTTCTTCTCGGTCCTCTCCCCTTCTTTTCTGATTTTTTTCTTCTCCTCTCCACCTCCTCCTTCTTCTCGGTCTTCTCCCCTTTTTTTTTTATTTTTTTTGTTTTTTTCTTCTCCTCTCCACCTCCTCCTTCTTCTCGGTCCTCTCCCCTTCTTTTCTCTTTTTTTTTTATTCTTTCTCTCACCGCCCTCTCTCTCTCTCTCTCTCTCTCTCTCTCTATCTTCTCGTATCTCCCATTGATGCGTGTCGAGCGCTCAAATTAAATTACCTTACTTTGAAACGTAGATAGTAGTAAGTAAGAGTCCAACCCACAAGGAATGTATGATCAAGATTTAAATGTTTAATTAACCTAAAGAGAGAAAAAAAATAAATGAAAATAAAATAAGACTCAGAAAGTAACCAATTGTTGTACTAAAACAGATTCTGATTAATCTTATTAGCACAACTTCATTGGCTATTCTATGTATGGAGGGGGGTATGTTTGCAGTAGAAAAGAATAGTAATTAATCATCTAAAATGCAAGAATAAAGAGCAAGGTAATACAAATATCAAAGATTAAATCAATAAGAGAAAACTTCGGTCAAAAGGATACTTACACCATCTTCATAAACTTGTTCATCGACATAAAGGATAATCAATTCCAATTGAATAATCAATCAAGAAAATTAGGACTAGGCCTAAAATCCTTAGTCTTTCCTTAAGATTGGTCTATTAAAAGATAGCTTATTATTAACACCCTTACTCTTAAATCAATCTCAAGACTAGGCTCTCGATTTAATTCAGGAATAACAATAACAATTGGAAAGACGATTGAAATTAAACGTTAAGCACACACCAGCGTGGTTTAATTATTTTAATCTGATTTCTCCTAAAAATATAACATTAACTTGTCCATTAACATCAATCCCCATTGCCACTGACATAGAATCAATTGATAACAATTCAATTCTAATATAACAATTGATTAAATAAATAAATCAATTAGTAGTACTCCTAATAAACCCATTCATCAATCATTATACTCATAAATTGGATGAAAAACAAATATTCAATTAAAAATTAATAAATAAAAACAAGTCTCACAAGTTTACAATGATGGCTTCAGCTCCGTCTAACCAAAGATAAGAAAGTTAGCCACACATGACTTCTTCAAGAACACAAAAGAAAGAGAGTTGTTCTTCAGCCATTGTCTTCTTTCTCAATCACTCTTGAATGCTCTTTACATAGGCTTTACATTGTTTAAATAGTTAAAATACAATACTAAAATTGGTATGCCTAGATTTGACAACCTTATTACATGGAAATAAAAATTAAACAAAATCTTCATTCTTAGATTAGATGAAAATCATTCCATTATTAAACAATTGTCACCCCCAAATCTACCAAAATTTGTAAGATTCCATAGTTGTGTATATTCTCCTCAAGATTTCCAATAATCAATTAAGGCCTTCCAATAGTGAACCTTCCGTGTGTAGCAACCTTCCTTCTCTGGTTTAGATTTGGATCAATTTTCCAGATTAGATTTTAAAACCACATTTGGAAGCCCAAACGAACTCTTTCCATGTCAGAATCCTACATGAAATTCAAAACGTTATTATTAAGAGTGCTAAAATTTTCATCTTTTATTAATTAATTAACAAGATTTCTAAAATATACTAAACTCATAAAATAAATTCTATTAAGCTCAATAAGGTATAAAACACCCTAAAAATCATAATGCAAAAGGAATAAAAAAATATAAAATTATACACTTATCAAATTCCCCTACACTTAGCCTTTGCATGTCCTCGGGCAAAATAAAATAAAAAAATCATAAACTATTCCACTTTCGTAGGAACCACGATTGCACTTAGCATGTACAACAAGCCATTGAACCCCTAGGTTACCCCTAGTGGACGAGTTGTGTCTCGTGAGGGTTTGCAATGAATCTACCCACAAAATTCAAAGAAAAATATTTTTAGATTTGACAAATTACAAGAATTAAATAAAATCTTTAGTACTCCACAATTATAACTCATAAACATAATTAAACTCAATAGAAAACTTAAATCTTATCAAAGATACAATAACCTTATTTTAGTCACCATCTTCAACAAATTCATATTAATATGCATCTATAGTGTGAAGTGTGAAGTGATATAACTCAATTAGTAAGGGGCTTTACAGTATATTCCAAGAAAAATAACACCATTTTTTTTATTAACTTGTGCAATGTCCGTTTTCTTAGGCTTTCTAAGTTACCCATGTAGCAAGTGTTGGGTCAGTGACTCCCAAACCAATTGGCTTTAGGGCACTAGGTGGAGAGACACCCCTAGGACTTAATAACTCAAGTAACAAAGGCCACAAAATCAGACTTAGTCAATTAAACTGCTTATAACCATCATCTCAATTTTTTTTTTGAGGTATTTTGGACATTGAAACAGTTATTTATTCTTTTTCAAGTTTTTTTTTTTAATTGTCATTTCTCAAATTTACCGTTTATTCCCCACAACTAAGAGTTGGTGCAAACGTGAAATACAAAGACACATAACAATAAAACTTTATCTCAGATGGTGATTCAAATTTAGTTGCATATCTAATCTAAGGTTCAAGATTCTCAATAATTTAATCATATATATAAAGTTTCAACATTGTCACTTTAGAGAATTAATCCAAACTTGTAACTAGTAAAAAAAAAATGTTTTTTTTGAAAGAAAATTTGAAGTCAATTTTTTTTCAGTTACTATATACAACCAATATTTTTTTTTTTAGTTACTATATACAACCAATATTTTTTTTTCCAGTTACTATATACAACCAATATATACTAACAACATGTAAAAATAAAAACAAAACACATCGTAGAATTCCCCCACACTTAAAACTTACATTGTCCCCAATGTAAGACTAAATGCAAAGAAAAAGACAAATACAAACATAATATCTATGAAAAAAAAAAAAATAAATAAATAAATAAAAAGAGAAAGGGTTAAGAAAGTAAATCTGATTTCTTGGGTTGCCTCCCAAGTAGCGTTTTTGTTTAACATCGTTCGCTCGACTTTGCAGCTTTTCTCAATCTGAATAAAATGGATCTTCTAAGTCCATAGCTTTCTCAACCAATGAGTTAACTTGAAAACCTTCATGGTAAGGTTTAAGTCTATATCCATTGACCTTGAAAATATTTTGAGTGTCCAAACTTTGAATCTCAACTGTACCATGTGGAAAGACATTAATAACAATAAAAGGACCAATCCAGCGAGATTGCAACTTACCAGGAAATAACCGAAGCCTTGAATTATAAAGGAGCACTTTTTGTCCAACAACAAATTGCTTCTTAGAAATCATTTTATCATGAAAGGCCATGAGAGGCCTTCGTCTTTTCCTTATAAATCCGAGAGTTCTCATAAGCTTCATTGCGAATCTCCTCTAACTCCTGCAATTGCAACTTTCGTTGCTCCCCCGCCTTATACGTCTCCATGTTACATAACTTAATTGCCCAGAATGCCTTGTGCTTCAATTCTACTGGTAGATGACATGTTTTTCCATAAACCAACCGATATGGAGACATCCCTATAGGTGTCTTATAAGCAGTCCTATAAGCCCATAGTGCATCGTCAAGTCTTGTACTCCAGTCTTTCCTATTAGGATTAACTGTTTTTTCTAAAATTGACTTCACCTCTCTATTAGATACCTCGGCTTGCCCATTAGTTTGTGGATGGTAGGCAGTTGAAATCTTATGGGTCACAGCATACCTCTTAAGCAGTGCTGCTACAGTGCGGTTACAAAAGTGAGTCCCTCTATCACTGATCATTGCCCGTGGGATCCCAAATCTAACAAAAATGTGAGACTTGACAAAATCTGCAACCACTTTAGAATCATCAGTTCGGGTGGCTTTTGCTTCCACCCACTTTGACACATAATCAACAGCAAGTAAAATATAAACATTGCCAAAAGAATTAAGAAAATGACCCATAAAGTCAATGCCCCAAACATAAAAAATTTCATAAATAAGTATGGGGGTTTGTGGCATTTTATCCCTACGGGCCTCATTACCTGAGTATTGGCAACGAGTGCATGACTTACAAAATATATATGCATCATGAAATAAAGATGGCCAAAAGAAGCCACATTCAAGCACTTTTCTTGCTATTCTTTTAGGACCGAAATGTCCACCACATGCATATGAATGACAAAAGATAAGAATGGATTCAAATTCAGTTTTGGGTACGCACCTTCTTACCATTTGGTCTGAACATTGTTTCCAAAGATAAGGGTCATCCCAAATGTAGTACCGAGCATCACTCTTGATTTTCCCTCTTCGTACTCTAGGTAGCTCTGGTGGTAAGGTTTTGGTAGCCAAATAATTGACTAAATCTGCATACCAGGGCACTACATTTGTCACCTTAAGTAGTTTTTCATCTGGGAAGAAATCTTGTAATGGTATCGCATCATCCTCCTTAACCACCCGACTAAGATGGTCTGCAACTAAATTCTCAGCCCCCTTCTTGTCCTTAATCTCCAACTCAAATTCTTGATGAAGAAGGATCCATCTGATCAATCTTGGCTTAGATTCCTTTTTCGCCAGCAAATGCCTAAGAGCTGCATGATCAGAATAGACAATAACTTTAGTTCCCAATAAATAAGATCTAAATTTTTTTAAAGCAAAAACTATAGCCAATAGCTCTTTCTCTATTGTGGAGTAGTTACACTGTGCTTCAGTTAGTGTCTGAGAGGCATAATAAATAGCATGAGCAACTTTCCCAACACGTTGACCCAAAACAGCCCCAATAGCATAATTGCTAGCATCACACATGATCTCAAATGGGAGTTTCCAGTTCGGTGATTGAATCACGGGGGCTGTTGTTAGCAGTTCTTTGAGCTTGTCAAAAGCTCTTTTGCACTCATCATTAAAGTCAAACACCACTTCCTTTTGTAAGAGCTTGCATAAGGGCAATGAAATTTTCGAGAAATCCTTGATGAAGCGTCGATAAAAGCCTGCATGTCCAAGAAGGAATGCACTTCCCGTACAGTTGTGGGGTAAGGTAAAGATTGAACAAGATCTATCTTTGCTTTGTCAACTTCTATACCTCTAGAAGATATCACATGACCTAAAACTGCTCCTTGTGTTACCATAAAATGACATTTCTTAGAATTCAAAACAAGGTTAGTTTCTATACACCTCTTAAGAACAAGTGTAAGGTTATCCAAGCATGTATCAAAAGAGTCTCCATAAACAGTAAAATCATCCATGAAAACTTCTATAATGTTCTCTACATAATTAGAAAAAATGCTAACCATACACCTCTGGAATGTGGCTGGGGCGGTGCAAAGACCAAACGACATTTGTCGGTAAGCAAAGGTACCAAATGGGCAGGTGAATGTCGTTTTCTCCTGATCTTCAGGTGCAATCACAATTTGATAGTAACCTGAGTAACCATCAAGAAAACAATAGTGCGAATGACCTGCTAACCTCTCTCCAACATTTGATCGATAAATGGAAGAGAAAAGTGGTCTTTACGAGTTGAAACATTCAATTTCCTATAATCAATACAAACATGCCACCCATTTTGTATCCTAGTAGGGATTAACTCATTATTTTGATTCTTAACAACAGTTATGCCCATCTTTTTAGGTACCACCTGAACCGGACTTACCCACTTACTATCAGAGATAGGATAGATAATTCCAACATCAAGGAGCTTTAATATCTCCTTCTTCACAACTTCCATCATAGGAGGGTTGAGTCTACGCTGTGCTTCTCTAATCGGTTTGGCTCCCTCCTCAAGAAGTATGCGATGCATGCACATGGCCGGGTTGATTCCCTTAATGTCGGCTATTGTCCACCCAATGACTGTCTTATGGTCTCTCAAAATTCGAATGAGTTTTTCCTCTTGTAGCTTGGTCAAATCCCTTGCTATTATCACAGGTAACGTCTCATTATCTCCTAAGTAGACATATTTGAGATGGTCTGGAAGTGGTTTCAGCTCAACGATAGGTGTCTGCACAATGGAAGGTAACAACCTTGTATGAGATATAGGCAACTCAATATGAGCAACATCATATCTTTTTGGAATTGGGGGTAAGGTCTGCAATGCCATCAACATCTTCTCTAATTCAGCATTTAACACAAATTCTGAATTGAAATCCATGCTATTCAAATGTTTGCTAATGGCTACCATCAACTCATCTTCACCATTTAATTCAAAAACTTGTTGTACCATAGAATCAATTATATCAATAGCAAAAAACAGAATTTATATCACTAGGATACCTCATAGCCTCAAAAATATTAAAGCGAACTATCTCGCCATCAAATTTCATAGATAAGGTACCATCATGAACATCTATTTTTGTTTAAACAGTCTTTAAAAATGGTCTACCCAACAAAAGAGGTGTAGAATTATGAGATGAGTCATCCAATATTTTTAATACATAAAAATCAGCAGGAAATACCAATTCATTAACTTGAACTAACACATCCTCAATCACACCTTCAGGATATACATTTGATCTATCAGCTAATTGAATAGTTACACCAGTTTCTTTTAAAGGTTATAGATTTAATGAAGCATATATTGAATAAGACATGACATTAATTGATGCTCCTAAATCTAACATAGCTCTATTGAAATTGGTGTTACCTATTTTGCATGGGATAGTGAATGTACCTGGGTCTTTACACTTAGGGGGAAGCTTTCGTTGAATAACGGCTGAGACATTTTCACCCATACTTACCTTTTCATCTCCTTTTAATTTTCTCTTGGATGTGCACAATTCCTTAAGAAATTTAGCATACCGTGGAACTTGTTTAATTGCTTCAATAAGAGGTATATTTATCTCTACCTTTCGAAAAATCTCCAACATCTCATTTTCTTTTTCTTCCTTTCTAGATTGAGCAAACCTGCTAGGAAAAGGAGGTTGAATAGGAATAGAGGAAATAGAAGGTTTAGAGTTTACCCCAGATGAGAAAATAGATGTGGAGCTGATTTTGAGGTCTCTTTCTCTTTTTCCTTTTCTATATTCTCCACTTCTTTTCCACTTCTCAAGATTATGGCATTTGCATTTTCCTTCGGATTCACCATTGGTTGCGAAGGTAGCTTTCCCGAGCCTCGAACCTCTGGTCTACTGATTGAAGTGGCCAGTTGGCTTATTTGAGTCTCCAAGTTCTTTATACCTGCCCTTGTTTCCTGTTTAAATTGTAATGAATCATTGGCAAGTGTTTACCAATATCTTCCAAGGTCATACCTGAACTTGAAGGTGCTTGTTGTCTGGATTGAAAAGGTTGTTGGCCTTGTTGATACCCATACTAACGATTGGGGCCATCTTGATTACCATAGCTGAGATTTGGGTGATTCCTCCATCCCGGATTGTAAGTATTTGAGTATGGATCGTACTTACGTTGAGGTTGTCCTGGAAATCCACCCATAGTATTTGCTTGCTCTGTAGATTCCTCTTGAAGCGCGGGACACATATCAGTTGGGTGTCCCACGATGTAGCAAATTCCACAAGTTTGAACCTGTTGCACCTTATCCACAGCCAATTGACGAACAAGTGAAGACAATTCTACAATTTTTAATTCAAGAGAAGAAGTGCTTACCTCATTAACCTTGTTCGATGGAGGGTCATTTCTTACACCAAATTGCTGAGAGTTAGTAGCCATATTTGCAATCAAATTACGGACTGCCCTTGGAGTTTTATCCACTAATGCTCCTCCACTCGCTGCGTCAATCATACCCCTATCAGTATGAGAAAGCCCTTCGTAGAAGTATTGAATGAGTAATTGTTCGCTAATTTGGTGATGAGGGCAGCTGGCGCAAAGCTTCTTAAATCGCTCCCAGTATTCATAAAGTGTTTCTCCATTATATTGCCTAATACCGCAGATTTCCTTTTTATATTGGCTGCCCTTGAAGCTGGAAAATACTTTTCCAAGAAAATCCCTCATCTCATTCCATGTGGTAATGGATCCTGATGGCAAGTAATAAAGCCAATCTTTTGAATTGTCCGCTAATGAGAATGGAAACGCCCTCAACTTGATTTGCTCCTCAGAAATTCCGGTTGGTTTCATGCTCGAACATACCACATGGAATTCTTTTAGATGCTTGTGTGGGTCATCACCTACAAGACCACGAAAAGTAGGAAGGAGATGGATTAGACCAGATTTAAGTTCAAAGGCAACATCAAGATTAGGATACTCGATGCAGAGTGGTTGTTGGTTCAGATTAGGAGCCGCTAACTCCTTAAGAGTGCGGTTGTTGTTGTCTGCCATTTCTTCAAAGTCTGAATTACTAGTGCTGCCAGAAGCTAAATCAATGGCTATGTTGTTGCCTGGTGAATAATTTTTTACTGTCTTTCTACTTTCTCTCCTTAGCTTGTGTAGAGTTCTTTTTATTTCTGGGTCAAATTACAACTCTCCCAAATGAGAAGATCGGGTCATTCACTTAAGAGAACAAGCAGATAATAAAAAATAAAAATAAAAAAAATCAATTAAATAACCAAACAAATCAATTTAATCAAAACAGTCCCCGACAACGGTGCCAAAATTTGATGCGTGTCAAGCGCTCAAATTAAATTACCTTACATTGAAACGTAGATAGTAGCAAGTAAGAGTCGAACCCACAAGGATTGTATGATCAAGATTAAAATGTTTAATTAACCTAAAGAGAGAAAAAAATAAATGAAAATAAAATAAGACTCAGAAAGTAACCAATTGTTGTACTAAAACAGATTCTGATTAATCTTATTAGCACAACTTCATTAGCTATTCTATGTATAGAGGGGGGTATATTTGCAGTAGAAAAGAACAGTAATTAATTATCTAAAATGCAAGAATAAAGAGCAAGGTAATACAAATATTAAAGATTAAACCAATAAGAGAAAACTTCGGTCAAAAGGATACTTACACCATCTTCATAAACTTGTTCATCGACATAAAGGATAATCAATTCCAATTGAATAATCAATCAAGAAAATTAGGACTAGGCCTAAAATCCTTAGTCTTTCCTTAAGATTGATCTATTAGAAGATAGCTTATTAATAGCACCCTTACTCTTAAATCAATCTCAAGACTAGGCTCTTGATTTCATTCAGGAATAACAATAACAATTGGAAAGACGATTGAAATTAAATGTTAAGCACACACCAGCGTGGTTTAATTATTTTAATCTGATTTCTCCTAGAAATATAACATTAACTTGTCCATTGACATCAATCCCCATTGCCACTGACATAGAATCAATTGATAGTAATTCAATTCTAATATAACAATTGATTAAATAAATAAATCAATTAGTAGTACTCCTAATCAACCCATTCATCAATCATTATACACATAAATTGGAAGAAAAACAAATATTCAATTAAAAATCAATAAATAAAAATAAGTCTCACAAGTTTACAATGATGGCTTCAGCTCCGTCTAACTAAAGATAAGAAAGTTTGCCACACATGACTTCTTCAAGAACACAAAAGAAAAAAAGTTGTTCTTCTGCCATTGTCTTCTTTCTCAATCACTCTTGAATGCTCTTTACATAGGCTTTACATTGTTTAAATAGTTAAAATACAAGACTAAAATTGGTATGCCTAGATTTGACAACCTTATTACATGGAAATAAAAATTAAACAAAATCTTCATTCCTAGATTAGATGAAAATAATTCCATTATTAAACAATTGTCACCCCCAAATCTACCAAATTTTGTAAGATTCCATAGTTGTGTATATTCTCCTCAAGATTTCCAATAATCAATCAAGGCCTTCCAATAGTGAACCTTCCGTGTGTAGCAACCTTCCTTCTCTGGTTTAGATTTGGATCAATTTTCTAGATTAGGTTTTAAAACCACATTTGGAAGCCCAAACGAACTCTTTCCATGTCAGAATCCTACATGAAATTCAAAACGTTATTATTAAGAGTGCTAGAATTTTCATCTTTTATTAATTAATTAACAAGATTTCTAAAATATACCAAACTCATAAAATAAATTCTATTAAGCTCAATAAGGTATAAAACACCCTAAAAATCATAATGCAAAAGGAATAAAAAAATATAAAATTATACACTTATCACCCATCCTCTCCTTTTTTTTTTTTGTTTTTTTTATTCTCCACTCACCGCTCTGTCTCCCTTTCTCCCTCTCTCCCTTCTTTCGGTTTTCTCCCCATTTTTCTTTTTTTTTTCTCTCAGATTCTCACCGCTCTCTCTCTCTCTCTCTCTTTAGATTCTCCTCCAGCTCTCTTTTATTATTTTTTTTCCTCTCTCGATCCAACACCCTTATCTTCTCGATTCTCTCTTTCCCCCGATTTGTTTCCTTTTCGGATCCCCTCTCTCTCTTCGGGATCTTCTCCTTTATTTTTTTCTTTTTTTGGTTCTTCCTCCACCTCCTCCTTCTTCTCCGTTTTCTCTCTTCTAGATTTTCCCTTTTCTCCTTTATAGTCCGTCTCTCTCTAAATATATTTTCTTAGAAAGAAAATCCTTCCTTTCTCCCTCTCAATCTCATGGCTTACCTAAAACCGAAAAAACCTATCCCTCATTTTTTCTCTCCTTCTCAATCTTTCCTTTTCTTTCCTCAATCTCAATCTCACGGCTCTCTATTTCTTACTTTGCTCTCTCGGATTTTTTTTTCAATTTCTTTCCTTAAAATATATTCCGTTGATCCCACTCTCAGCACCTATATTATAATATATCAATATGTAAATATATATATATATATATATATATATATATATAATATTATATGAACATATAATATGTACTATATAATATATACATATAATATAATATATAGAAAATACGTAACTCATGATGCACATAGGCTGAAACAATTTGAACTGGATTGAGACTGGCTTGGGTTGAATTGATTGGACCGAGTTGACTGGATTTAACTGGGTTTTCTCTCTATCATTTCATGGGTCATTTCCGCTATCATTCCGCACGAAATTTTTTTGATAGCCTCTATTCTAATTTTTTTTTGCGTTCATTTTGTAGAACATTAAAAATGAGGAATATAGAAACTTGAATCACCTCATTTGGAAGTAAAATGGTCAACTTATGAATTTTTGTAAGTTTAAGCGGACCAATTATCGATAATTTGATTGACCATTCTGCATGAGATCCTTCGGAGGCTTCTACCAGAAATATTTTACGTCCACTTTGTAGAGCACTAAAAATGGAACATAATGAGACTGGAATCACCTGATTCGGATATGGAATGATCAAAATATGAATTTTTGAATATTAAATGACCATTTCCATATGTAATTTTGCATGGGACCCTCCGGAGATTTTTACCCGAGATTTTCCACGTCCACTTTATAGGACATCACAAATGAAGAACAATGGCCTTGGAATCGTCTGAATCCGATGTAGAACGGAAAAGATATGAAGCTTTGAAGTTCTAACGATAATTTTGCATGCAAGCTTGCATGGGACCCACTGGTGACTTCTACCCGGGATTTTTTTACGTCCACTTTGTAGAACATCATGAATGAAGAATAATGGTCTTGGAATCATCTGAATCCGATGTCGGATGATCAAGATATGATGATTTAAAATTCAAACAATCCGACTTAGGATAATTTGCATGAAGGCCCCTGGGATTATTATTTATAATAATTTCAGAAACCTCCCTTATATGTATCATCCGACTAAAATGGTCGTATCTTCCTCATTTGATATCAGAATTGAGCAATTATGGTCTCGTTTCGAAGATAATCATATGACCTATGCATCTATGCAGATAATAGCCCATGACCCTGCTGTGGGGATCAGTGGAGAATCACAAATCTTTGGGTTAAAGGTCAGAAACCTGCCATATTGATTCACTTATGCCGAGGGTGGCAAAAATGGGGTGCTTACAGGTCCATCAATTGGTATCAGAGCACCAGGCTCAGTGACAGCTTAATCAGCAACTGAGAAGATCAGAATAAAAGATATGGCACCAGGAGAAGGTTCAAACAAGCCCCCCTTGTTTGATGGGACAAATTTTGTCTTTTGGAAAAGAAGAATGGAGGTCTATGTAGGATCTCTTGGTTATGATGTTTGGGCTTCTGTAGAGAATGACTACACTTAACATGATACAAATGCTCCCAGAGTTGTAGACAAAAAGAATTTTGAGAATAATAGAAAGGCTCTCAATGCCATTCAAAGGGGACTGACAAATAGTGAACTGGTTAAAATCATGGACTACAAGACAGCAAAGGAAGTATGAGACAGACTGATCAACATATATGAAGGAGATAAGAAAATCAAGACTGTCAAGTTGCAGACATTCAAAGCTCAGTTTGAGAATCTGAAGATGAATGAAGATGAGACCATTGATCAATACATGAATAGGGTTAATGAAGTGGTCAATTCTATTAGAGGACTTGGGGAAGATTGGAAAGGTCATATTGTTTGTCAGAAGATTTTGAGGTCTCTCACTCCAAAATTTGAGTCAAAGGTATCTGCTCTTGAAGAAACCAAGGACTTGGAACAGGTTACTATTGATGAAATTCATAGAGCTTTAACAGCTTTTGAGATGAGGATTGATCCAGGAACCACTAGTGACAAGCAGGTAGCTTTCAAGGCTATGACGAAGCTGAAGATTTCTGAAAAACAAAATGAGAAAGAAAGTGAAGATGAAGCCACAGCTCATTTCACTAGGAAATTAAGAAAAGGTACAAGAAAGTATAAAAACAAGCTTCCATTCAAATGCTTTAATTGTGGTAAAGTTGGACACTTTGCTGCAAAGTGCCCAATGAAGAGTAAGTTTGACAGTGATGATGAAGATGATAGAAAAAGCAAGTTTAAGGGAAAGAAAAACTACAACTTCAAGAAAAACAGGTCAAACAGAAAGAGTTTTATCTCTAAAAGAAGCACTGAATCCTCAGATGATGACTCTGATGAAATCTCAGAAGATGAGCCTAGTGAGGCTTTGTTCATGGTTTATATTGAAGATCAAGAGAAGACAGCTAAAGAAAAATTCTCCTCAAAAAGCAATGAAGAAGGCATTGTGGAATCTATCTCTAGCAGTGAAGAAGAAAAAGGGAATGAAATTTCAAGCTCTGGTGATGATGAAGAAGGTGAGGTAAATTTTGAAGAAGAGTTTGCTGCAGCTATGAAGGAACTCAAGAAAGAAAGAAAATATAATAAGCTTGCCTCACAAGAAGTTAAAAAACAGAAAAAGGTAATTCAAGATTTGAGAATTCAATTGGTAGAATCCAAGAAAATTATTGAAGATCTCAAGACTCAGCTTGAACAAGTATCTACAGACCACTCCAAACTAATGACTGAGAATACAGGTTTGAGAGCTCAACTTGAAACATAAACCCCTGTGATGAGTAAATTTGAAGAGCTTGAGAAGGAATTTATTTTGTTAAAAGCAAAGGTGAATGAATATGAAATAGAAGAGTTTGAAAGACAACAAAAATTAAACAAATCTGATGAGCCAAGCAACACTACAATACATCATAGTAGCAGAAATCTAGATGGGATTATAAATTCTCAAAGACCTTTCAATGTAAAATTTGGTCTTGGTTTTGATAAGGGAGAGACTTCAAATAATGCAAACTCAAATAGAAAAGGTTCCATCTCTTTTGTGAAAGAGAGTGAAAAGGGCAAGGCTACTGTGGTTTATGATCAAAATGTAAATCATGTTCCTACTCCACTGACCAACAATGCAAGGCAAGGTAGGAGAGTTGAAAAGACTAACATCTATGGAAGAAATTATCCCAATGCATTGCAGAGACAGATGAGTTATGTGGCTCCTTCTAGGTCAAGATCTTATTTTCATGGTTATTGTTATAAATGCAATACTTATGGTCATAGAATAGCTACTTGTAAGTTCAATATGAATCAAGTTAGATTTGAAAGCAGAAATTAGTTTGCCCCTCTTGAAGAAAATTTTGTTGAATGCTATAACTGTAACAATTTTAGGCATATAGCAAGGAACTATAGAACCATCTTTCCCCCTAAGCCACCTTCACAGAGATAGTATAACAGAATTCGAAGCAAGATTCCAAGACAGAAGCAAGATGAAATATCTAAATCAAATAAGAGGGTCTGGGTTCAGAAAAATAGCTCTTTGGTTGTACAGACAGCTCTCAAGGGTCAAAATAGTTCTACACCATGGATTCTTGACAGTGGATGTTCGAGTTATATGACAGGAGATAGTAAGAGGCTTCAGAAACTTCAACATATGAAGGAGGCTCAGTCAAGTTTGTTAATGATATTGGTGCAAAGATTGTTGGGAAAGGAAGCATTAGCCTCAACAATGGGAAGGTAAAATCTCATGAGGTTCTCTATGTTTCAGGCTTGAAACATAATCTATTGAGTGTCAGTCAGCTTTGTGATAAGGGCCACAGATTAATTTTCTGTGATCAAGGATGTGAGATTCGAAGAACTGACAGTGGCAAATTGATGGCAACTGGAAAGAGAACGTCAGGAAATCTTTATACATTGTCTGAAGATTTTCAAGAAAATTACATGTTGAACCAAGAAGAAGAAACATGGCTATGGCACAAAAGACTGGGGCATATTGGATTTGAAAATTTAGTAAAGATTTCCAAAAAAAATGTTGTGAGAGATATCCCCTCTTTGAAGAAGCCTACCAATGGCATATGTCCATCTTGTCAGAAAGGGAAGCAGACAAGAGTATCATTTAAACCAAAAGATTACCATACTACTCAACCACTTGAGATTATTCACACAGATCTATGTGGGCCAGTGAGAACTAAGAGCATCTCAGGAGAGAGGTAATTTATTCTATTCATAGATGACTACTCCAGGATGACTTGGGTAATGTTCTTGAAAAATAAGTCAGAGGCTCTTGCGAAGTTTAAAATCTTCAAAGCTCAAGTTGAAAATGAGACAGGAAAAAAAATTAAATGTTTAAGGTCTGACAGGGGAGGAGAATACACCTGGATTAATTTTGCAGATTTTTGTTCTGAGAATGGCATCAAGAGACAGACTTCAGCTCCTAGAACACCACAACAGAATGGTGTTGCAGAAAGAAAGAATAGAACTGTTCAAGAGATGGCCAGGACTATGCTGACAGAAAATGACATGGGGAACAAATTTTGGAGAGAAGCAGTGCATACAACAGTATATGTTCAGAACAGGTGTATGTGGAGACAACATGAAGACAAAACTCCCTATGAATTATGGTTTGGTAAAAAGGCCACAGCAAAGCACTTCAAAGTGTTTGATAGTAAATGTTATATCAAAAACACCAATCATGATTTAGGGAAGTTTGATGATCGAGCAGATGAATGAATTTTTCTTGGCTACTCTACCTCAAGCAAAGCATATAAATGTTACAATAAAAAACTTGGCAAAATTGTTGAAAGTGCAGATGTGAGAGTTGATGAGCACAAGAAATCTCCTACAGGATCAAATAATGAGGTTCCTATTTTTGAAGACCTGGACAGTGAGCAAAATGACATTGAAACAGAAAAGAAGCAGGATGTTACAAATGAGCCAAGACAAAGAGCTGTGGTTGAGACAGAAGAAAGAGAAGAGCAGTCAGATTCAAAAGCAAATAGGCAGAACAAAAGTGGCTCAAGCAGAGTAAAAAAGAATCATCCTGACCAATTAATTCTTGGTGATCCATCAGCTGGTATGTAAACAAGGAAGGTGAGACAACAAAAACAAATGTTTTCTTTATTATCTCACATTGAACCAAAATCAGTTGCAGAGGCACGTGAAGATGCAAGTTGGCTCAAAGCAATGAATGAAGAGTTGGATCAAATAGAGAAAAATAAAACTTGGGAATTGGTGCCAAGGCCTACAGACAAGAATGTCATTGGCACTAAATGGGTCTATAGGAACAAGCTCAATGAAGATGGCAAAATTGTAAGGAACAAGGCCAGATTGGTTTGTAAAGGATATGCTCAGGTTGAGGGCATTGACTTTGAAGAAACATTTGCTCCTGTTGCTAGGTTGGAAGCAATCAGGATGTTTCTTGCATTTGCTGTACACAAAAATTTCAAAGTTTACCAGATGGATGTCAAGTCAGCTTTCTTGAATGGTGACTTGGAAGAAGAGGTGTATATAGAGCAACCAGAAGGATTTCAACTGAGTGAAGATCCTACACTTGTTTGTAGACTGAGAAAAGCCTTGTATGGGTTGAAGAAAGCACCAAGAGCTTGGTATTCAAGGCTGGACACTTATCTATGTCAGTTGGGTTTCAAGAAGGGACTGGTAGATAGCAACTTGTATGTCAAATCTGTTGATGGTAGTCAGACAGTTGTGGTTGTGTATGTAGACGACATCATTTTTGCAGGTCACAAAGATGATTCATGTAAGGATTTTGCTCAGAGAATGCAGAATGAATTTGAAATGTCCATGATTGGGGAACTTTCTTACTTTTTGGGTCCGCAGATCAGTCAGTTGAAAGATGGGTTCTTTTTATCTCAGACTAAGTATGTAAAAGAGATGTTGAAAAAGTTCACAATGGAGGATTGCACACCAGTGAGCACACCTATGATGACTAATTGTAAGTTGAGCAAAGATGATGACTCTCCATCAGTTGATAATACTATGTACAGGTCAATGATTGGAAGTCTGCTCTACTTGACTGCTACTAGACCAGATATTCTTCAGTCTGTGTGCATGGTAGCTAGATTTCAAGCTGGTCCAAAGGAGACACATGTGGTAGCTGTGAAGAGGATCTTTAGATATTTTAAGGGGACAATGGAGTATGGTCTCTGGTATGCAAAAAGCAAGGATTTGGTTCTATCATCCTACTCAGATGCAGATTGGGCAGGTTGTGTTGATGATAGGAAGAGCACTAGTGGAGGTGCTTTTTATCTTGGAAGAAATTTGGTGGCTTGGCATGGTAAAAAGCAAGAGTCAGTCTCATTGTCTACAGCAGAGGCAGAATATATTGCAGCCACCTTTTGTTGTACACAGGTTTTGTGGATGAAACAAATGTTGAAGGATTTAGGCATTGAGTCAGACAAGCCTATTTCAATGTTCTGTGACAAGACTAGTGCTATTAATATCTCTAAAACTCCAGTTATGCACTCCAGGACGAAGCACATAGCCATTCGGTATCACTTCTTGAGAGAAAAGGTTTTGGAAGGAAAAGTTCAGTTAGAGTTCATTCCTACAGCAGAGCAGATTGCAGATATCTTCACAAAGCCTCTTCCTAAAGAACAGTTTGGCTACTTGAGACAAAAGTTGGGAGTAGTTATCCTCCCCAAGCATTGAGGAGCTTGGAGTGAGGGGGAGCAGTGTATGGTTGTTGTTCTCTATTTTTTATATAGGACTCAGGGGGAGTCTATTGGTATTTTTTGTATTGCTATGGTGATGAGTTTATGTTTTGCAGTGTCCATAGGATTGGGAAGATGCGGTGGGCACTCCTATGTGGCTAATCCCTTTGTTCTTGTTGTCAAAGGGGGAGAAATGTCTGTAGATTGAGTAGGGATTGAGTAGTTGCCAACAATTCCAAAGGGGGAGATTGTTGGCCTTCATATTGTAATTGTTGGCAAATTGGACTAACTAGATTAAGTTTGACGAGAGAGAGTGTCTACGGACCCTACAGGCGATATGACAGTGAAACAGGCATTGCGGCTTTTCTACAGGCGATATGACAGTGAAACACAGGCATTGCAGCTTTGTTATAGGTGCTGTGAAGCATGAAGCATGAAAGAGGAGAGAGAATAAGAAGAGAGAGAAAGAGGAGAGAGAAAGTGGGACCCACCAAGGTGGCATGCCACCAAGGCAGCCAGCCTGGCCGAGCACCACGGCAGCCAGCCCAACAGGCCAGCCGCATGGCACCACAAGCTGGCCAGCAGCACAGCAGGCCAGCAAGCCGCATAGTAGGCCCGCAAGCAGTAGCATGGCACTGCCCACAAGGCCCGCGCACGCGCTGGCCTTGTCGTTCCCACATGCCGTGCCCTCCCCCAGGTGTTCGACACATTGTTTAGAGAGAGAAAGCTTCTCTCTTTAGAGAGAAGCACCTCTCGGGAAGAAATCTTCCTGCAGAGTTTTTCTTAATAGAAATTGGTTCCAGAGGCCATTAAAAACTCTTTCAGGGGCATTTTGGGTAGTTCGTAAGAGTCAAAATACCTTATCAACCGTCAAGATGGAGCCACGCCTTCTAGATTCTAAATCAAGGGTTCTGGTTAATGCGGGCTATGGTGTTTCTCAGGCAGAGTCGTCAGATACTCCCGCGCATGAGCTGATTGGCCAGACGCAGCGCATAATCATGCACCGCGTCACATGGGAGCAGAGCTGTGATTAGGTGTGATGCATGCGCAATACGGAAGCGGGTCAGATCCAGATCTAATGGCTGTCGTTCAAGCCGATTTTCGGAGACGCGGATTATCCAGATCCGAGGGATCAGGTTCGATCCTACCTTTTTTGAGTGAGATCCGACGGTCGATTATACAGATTCTTTCTTTGGCCTATCAGAGCGCGACACCCAAGCGGCGGGGTGCGGCTACGGTGCGTCGCAGGCGCACCAAATGGAATTTATAGATTCCATTTAGAATTTTTTTAATGTCCGAACTTGTTTTTGCCATAACTTGATCATCCAGAGGCCAAATCCGACGATCCAAATTGCACCGAGCTAGGTTTTTCATGCTCTTTCTATTGAGAATGGTTAGAGAAGCTTTAGGCTGCGTGAAACAGAGGCAGAGAGGTGTTTTTGAAGAAAGAGATTTGCTTTTCTTAATATTTTGAAAATTTTCTGGTTTTGGGTGTTGAAAGCTATCACTCATCCTCTCTATGTGTGCCCATGTCGATGTACTGCTGTGATTTTTGAAGAATGATTGAGCTTCTCTGCATATGGCAAGGGATTGATTGATTATCAGAAGAAGAGGAACGTCGTCAGTTATCAGAAAAATTGGTTGTGAGATTTTCTCATTCCCTAACTCTTTAGATAATTTTCATGCACTGTATGGTTGTATAGGTGAAAAGAAAAATTAGTGGAATACCTATCTAGCTTGTGGGATTTAATTGTAGGGCATAATTATAAGCCCCAAAAATTGTTTTAGTTGTGGTGTGTTCAGTGGGTGCTAGACACTGGCTTTATGCCTGAATTCTGGCGTTGTTACGCCCTCTCAGTTTTATGCTGGGAAAATTTAGGGTGAGCATCCTTGTCCTGTAAAGGGCTAAAAGTTGAGTATTGAGTAAATACGGAGCCCATTGGGCATTACTCCGTGGATTAGCCATCACTCACTGTGGTGGTGAACCACGTAATTCTTCTGTGTTGTGGTTTGTTTTAATTATGTACCTTGTGAAGTGCGTGAAATGAATTGCACGATGGGTGTGCAAATCTGGTAGACCTGGCCACTGAGTGGTTGCGAGGTAGATTTGCATACGATTGTGTGTGGGGTAGTTTGGTTTATCATAAGCACTGGGGAGAAAAGAAATATCAAGAAAAAAAGTGTTCACACTGATTCACCCCCCCCCTCTCAGTGTCATTCAAGGTCCATCAGAACAGCGGGAGTTGTTGAGGGAACAGCACCGTGATAACCAAGCCCATCAATGGTAATTTATTGATGACTAGGTAGTTGCTCTGAGGCCCACAAATGCAACTCAGACTGTACGTGCTTAGAGGACTACCAATGTTACGATTCCCCTGCTAGGAATTAGTGCCGTCAATACTGCTTTGGCATTACTTTCCAGATTCAAGCCCAAGATACGAATGCAACGGATGCAAATCGAACAACAACGGCTGGTCAAAACCAGCCACCAGTGGTGCCCGTACCACAACAGTATGACCTAGCCAGGACCATCGAGAGGTTTATGAAGATGAAGCCTCTGATGTTTACGGGGGTTGGTAGAAATCTGCTGCAGCCGGCTATCTGGATTAAGTCAATTAAGAAGACTCTTTGGATGATGGTTTGCATTGAGGATGAAAAGATCCTTTCTACCATTTATATGCTTGCGGATGAACCTAATACTTTGTGGGAGTCCACTCAGCCTCTCCTAGCCATGAAGCACCCCCAAATAACTTGGAAAATTTTTAAAGAAGCCTTCTTTGACAAGTATTTCCCAAGAAATTTCAAGGATAAGATGGAGGTTGAATATCTGAACATGTCTCAAGGACAGCAATCGGTGGACGACTACCAGCACAAGTTTGAAGAAATGTATTATTTTGCCCCGATCAGTATGAAGGAGGAATCTGCCAAGGCTCGCAGGTTCATTGAGCGATTGCGAGGTAATATTCAATTTACGGCTGACTCCTTGGGTAAGCAAATATATTCTGAAGCTGTGGAAACAACTAAGGTCATTGAAGCTAGTTTGAGAGACAATTACTTTGCGTAGAAGGGAAACAACAAGAGGACAGCTCACTTCATTGGTGGAAGGGCAAATAACATGACTTTCCATATTGATCAGACCACGGTGAGGCCTACTAATGCTAAGATTGCACCCTTGGGAAATCGACAAGCTGCTCTACCAGTCACCAACCTAAAATGCTTCAATTGTGGTCGGACATAGCATTTTTCAAGATTGTGCCCTCACCCTCCTAAAGAGACTTAAATGGGAAAGGTGTATGTTGTATCTGCCGAAGAAGCAGAGGCCTCCCTAGATGTGGTGACAAGTATGTATTTTCAATTATTGCATTAATAAATTTTATGCATGAAACTGAGTTATAGTAATTACTATAGGTATTGTTAATATAGTGGGAGTTCCAGTAAAAGCACTCTTTGACTCGGGAGCTATCCATTCCTTTGTGTCTCCATCTTTTGGAGGGAGGATTAAAGTTGTTATAAAACCCTTTGAGATGTTGCTGTTTGTTCGATCGCCTCTTGGTGTTGAATTGGTTCTTAATGAATATCAAGGGCCATGCCCAGTCCGTATTGCTGGTAGAGGTTTGGATGCAAATCTAATTCAGCTAGAGATATTAGACTTCGACATAATTTTGGGTAAGGATTGATTATCTAAACACAAATCTAGTCTCTAGTGTGCGGAGAAGAAATTCTTGTTCGATGAAGGTGACAGAAAGATGTTTGAATTCATAGGGGACAAGAAGCCCAAGAAAAGGAAACTATTCCTCTCTGTACTTAAGGCGATTAGGTGTTTATAGAACGGTGGAATAGGATTCTTGGTATTTCTCTTAGATGTCACTACAAATAGACCTCGGTTAGTGTAAGACCCCAATTTTGGCCTCTTTCTTATAGGGGCATTTTGGTCATTCTAGGGCTTTATGAAAAAGAAAAAAATCATTAAAAGAAAAAATATAAAAATGCAAAAAAAGAAAATATGTTGAGTCAGTTTGGGCTTTAGGGTAGTCTTGGGCTAAGTTTAGGATTAGGATAGTGATGAAGGGTATTTTAGTCATTCAACTTTTCAAAAAAAAAAAAAGAAATAATAAAAAAGGGGAAAATATGAAATTACAAAAAAATTGTTGTTGTTTTAGACTGGTCCGGGTTTATAGCTTCTCTTTTGATAGGTTTAGTTTTTGTTTTAGTTGGGCTTCGGCCTATAACATTAGTTTTATGTTAGTGGGTTTTAATTTTGTTATTCTAATGGGTTTAGCTTAGGTATTAGTGGGTCTTAGTTTTGTTTTTTTTAATGGGCATTTGTTTGTTATTGAGCCTTATGATAGAGTTTTATTTATTTATTTATTTATTTATTTAGTTATTTGAGTCAATGGGTTTCTTTTCATCGGGTTTAAGTTAATGGGTTTTAGGTGTTTATTTCTAATAGGTTAAGAGGTTTAGATGTTGTTGGCATTAGGTCTTTAGATAGGGGCATGCTTGTCTTTCCAGGAGAGGGTTATGAAACCCTCACTGAATGCCCTAAATCGAGGGTAGGTTGGCCGTTCGAAAAAGGGGGGAACGAAGAAGTGAAGAGTACTCCTATGCGTACGGGCATAGGAGACGCGGTGGAGACCGTCGGATGGCTGCCACCTGGAAATGCGGTCATCTAACGGTCTTAACAAGAGTTGCTGTAGAGAAAGAGGGATTACGGTTCAACACAGGAAAGTCTACCCATTTTGAATTTCCAAATGAAAAGAGGCGAGGGAAAAATGGAGAAAACACTCAGCTTGAAGACGATTCGATCGAGAGCTGCGAGAAAACCCAACAACGGTCTTAACAAGAGTTGTGTCGGATGATCAATAAGAAATGGAAAACACCGAATGATATTACTAGGGAAAGAAAGAAAAAAATCCCTCTTTCACTCTGCTAGAGAAGACGAGAGGCGTGAGACAGAGAAAGAGAAGACGAGAGAGGAGAGGGAAAAAAGGAGAAGACGAAGCAGAGAGGTGGAGAAGACGGAAAACACCGAATCTTCTTTCCATTTCAAGTTTCAGAAAGAAAACAATATTGCGAGGGAAAGAAAGAAAAAATCCCCCTTTCACTCTGCTGAAGAAGACAAGAGGTGTGAGACAGAGAAAGAGAAGACGACAGAGGAGAGGGAACAAAGGAGAAGACGAAGTAGAGACGTGGAGAAGAAGAAAACACCGAATCTTCTTTTCATTTCAAGTTTCAGAAAGAAATTGATATTGCGAGGGAAAGAAAGAAAAAAAAATCCCCCTTTCACTCTGCTGGAGAAGACGAGAGGCGTGAACAGAGAAAGAGAAGATGAGAGAGGAGAGGGAAAAAAGGAGAAGACGAAGCAGAGAGGTGGAGAACACGAGAGGCATGAGAGAGAGAAAGAAGGTTTGGAGAGCTCTTTGAGCTGCACATTCTTCTCTGCCTTTCTCTTCGTGCTTTCACCTCTGGTAGACACAATTCGGACCTTCGTTCTGCTAGACACAAACAGCTGGTTAAGCAAAGAAAGGGGTAAAACGCTTCCCGCCTTCCCTTTCCTTAGCCATCGGATTGATTTTAGTTTCTAGGGTTTCTTATTGTGTGGTTTCTTTGTTAAAATCAGTATCTCAGGCCAATCTTGCTATAATTTACAATATAAGGTAGAATCTGCAATCTTTGCTTATTGTGTGGTTTTAGGGTTTGTTGTAGTAACTGTCCCATGGAGAATGAAATTTTCATCCAGAATTTTTTCCTATCTCTTTGGAGTTGTTCAATGATATAGTGTAGTGGAAATCTTTGATTTTCTCCAAGCATTTTTCCCCATCTCGTTGCAATTGTTCAATAATATAGTATCTCTGATTACTCCAGGCTAAAATTGCATGCAGATGGCTGGATTTCCTTATATTCCCTCTTCTCATTTCTCAGCTTAAGTGTGGAAAATAGGTTACACTACGTCTTTCACTCTGTTTTCTTGAAGTTCAAAATTGATCTTACCTTTGATTTTTTGATCGCTTTCTTTGTTGGCAAATCTTTTCGATTTGATTTATTAGTGTTTGCTATTCCAAAAATCCTTTAATTCAATATGGTTTTGATTGTTCATTTAGTTTCCTATTAATTCCATCGATGTATTTTTGCGACAAATTTTCACTCGGGTAATAACAGACCTCGGTTTATCCCAAACTTCGTTTTGACATCGCTTCCAATTTCACCGGTGTTCTGATCATCTTGTAGAAATCCTCTTTCCAACAATCAATTCATTCAAATGTATTTCACAGGGGAAATGTTTTTCCTATTTTGTTGCCAAAAGAAAAAAAGAATTTTACAGTGTAAAATAAATTTTGCGGAGGAACTTAATTTTCCCGTTTTATTTCCAGACTAAAAATCCAAGTAAAATTAAAACCCGATTCTTATAGAGTATCATGCGTATATCAGATACTTCATTCTTTGATTCTTTTGTAATCTTTTTTTTTTTTTTTAAATGTTGAGGAAGCAGGTTATGCTTGTTTGCTTGCGGGCTATCTTCTTTTAGATTCTTCATAGTATGAGATACTTGTAATATAACTTATCTTTTTTGGATTATCTCGCTTTGCATGTTTGCTTTCTTGCGGGCTACAATGGTAGAATCATTCACACTTCAATTAAGTCTGAATGGCTCCTCTTTTACATTTTCCTTACAAATTATACTAGCCATCATTCATTAAACCATTGATAACAGTGATTTGCGATTGAGCCGATCCCACCTTACCTTTGTGGGGTAGATTTTGTGCAATATTAAAAAAAAAAAAATCTTCCTTTATTTTGGATTTTACTTTCACAATTTTAGTTTTCCATGGTTTTGGGTAACATGAAACTTTGGAATTTATCCGAAGAGTTGGCCTGTTTATTGATCTGTTGTGTTGAATTAAAATAATTTCAGAGTCAACTCGATTATGTTTTTATGTAAATGTTAATAACTGAGATGAGGATATATATATATATATATATATATATATATATATATATATATATATATATATATATATATATATATATATATATATATATATATATATATATATATATATATATATATATATATTCCAGGTTATTCTATTGATATTATGGATGCCAAATGTGAGTCTTGTGGTGTGACATGTGTGACACGGACAACTAGTAACAGAATTTTTTTTGGAAGGAAGTACTATCGTTGCCCAAGGTGTCAGAGGTTTGTTATGTGGGTGGACCAATTGAATCAATGTCCATGTGGAGCAGGGCAATGCAAAGTTAGAACGGAGAAAACAACAATAACAAACAATGGACAACAATTCCGGTGTTGTGCACGTTCCATAGGAGTCAATGTTAATGTACTGTCTTTTTAATTGTCATTTTCAATGATAGTTGTCATGTATAATTGTCATTTTCAATGATAGTTTTCTTGTAAAATTGTCTTGGTGTTGGTGGATAATCCTGAATGTGGAATGTTCGAATGGTTAGACACATCAGTATGTTCTCAGGGTGATAGAACCACACATGCAATTGCTGAGTCAGGGGAATGCTCCCAGCAGACAGGAGAAAGCTCGCAGACGACAACATTAAATACAACAAGTGATAGAAGTACGTTTCCAGCTTATTTGAAAGGTTACTTAAGAGGAGCCATCAGAGCTAATGCACAAAATTCTAGGTTGTATGAAGAGCTCTTCGAAGCTACCGAGAAGCTAGAATTAAAGAATCCTGAAGAAAGAACTGATTAGTTGACTGTAGTTTGTAGTTTGTATTTAGTAATTTTCTTTCCTGTTTTTTTTTTTAAGTGATATGATATTCGTACTTGTTTCGGCCCAGATCCGTCCTGTGGGTCTTCCAAGCTGACTAGACCTGCAAGACAAGGAAAGGGAAAGAAGGGGGGAGGCGGGCTGGATGCCCCAGGTCCACTCCGATGCCAAAGTTAGGGCTCTGTGAACAGTCAGTGGGCTCGACATGGGCTCGGTGTCGAGCCCACTAAGATACTATAGAAAAGTGTGGGGTGATGTGAGATTTTCCGTCCCAAGTGTCAGAGCGTGAATCTCTAGGAGTAAATGAGCAGTAAATGTTGTGTGTAAAAAACCTCGGGATTCGCCCTATTTATAGTGAATAGTGCAAAATCCCAAAATGCCGATTTTACCCTTTGTTCTTGTATTTGAGGGGCCTTCTTATGTCGAATAGGGGGTCTCCACGTGGCTCTGAGATTGAGTCCTATGTGTCAGGGCCTCATTGCCAGCGTGGCGTAGTTCCCTAACAGTACTATTTATGATACTTAGAAGAATTCTAAGGCATCAACATTTCATGAGGCAAGCTTTTTTACTCCAATTTACGAATACCTTGTTCCAGTAGAGGGATACAGGTGCTTGAAGCTTTAGTGTTTAATTCAAAAGAAACTGTGCCATATGAGTTCATGAAACTAATCCTAGCCCAGCCACAACCAGAACCCAACAATCTCATTTCTTGGCAACATTGTTTTTCTTTGTTTGATGAACTGCCATAGTGAAAAAAAAAATGTTATATCAAAACAGATAGACCTCTAATGAGGAGATGTAATGGCTTTCAGAGGATTTCCGTTCATGAATTTCTCCAAAAGTAAAGATTTTATCAAATTGTGAATATGTTTTTTGATAGAGAATTATTGGTTGCATTCCATCTACAACAAACATAATTCTAATTAATCTGTAAATCCTTACTTTGGAATGGCAATGGAAAGCTCATAGGTAGAAAAAAATCATAGGAGTAGCTCATACAAGACATGGATGGGAATGTAATTTTGATCCACAGCCAGAATAAGACCCTTCCTTATGGCAATAGCCTCGCCAAATATAGTTGAACTAAATTATTTTGGAGAAGAGATAGCTTTGAGAAGGGAACTTAAGCTATCCTTAATCACAAAACCAATACCACCTTAAATAAAATTAGACTGTACACTGGCATTTAATTGAGTTTAGAAGGTCTTGCATTTCTTCCTTCCATCATTATTTCTTCCATGCTCATCTACAAATATTTTAGATCAAGGGAGGTAACTGGATCAATTTTAGAGTAGATGCAACTCAAAATTGCAAGATCTATTTCTTATTGGATCAATAACTCAGATAACCATTCAAATACAAATATCATTTAAAATAAATTTCTTAATACATGTCCAATATCCTCTTTGGCTTGCACTAATTACCTACTGAATTACAAGCCCAAACACAGGCCCATGGCCTAGCCTAAACCCAATTGTTTAATTGTCTTTCTTGTTGAACAGTACAAAGCAATATCCAACTGATGCTTCCAATTTCTTTTCCATCAACTGTAGGAGGAAAGAAAAACCAATGTTAGTTTCAGATTAAAGAAAAACCAATTCCATCTTGAGCAACAGACTCCATTAATTTGAATGTTTTTAATACAATTAAACTTAATCAAGTGACAAAATAAAGTAGGCATTTTTATTGAAAAAGTCAGGGGGCCAATATATGGCCAACTGACAACTACAATGGCACGTAGATATTTATCCATCAAAATAACCACATCACCCCACGTAAATGACATGTAACCAAAGTGCCCTAATATTCATTATTATGTTGCTTCCAACTGCTCAAGAAGGAAATCGAAAAAGAGGAAGACAATCCTGAAATCAGATAGAAAGTAATAGCAGAAAAGAAAACAAGAATGAAAAAGCAAAAAAGAAAAAACATGAATTATAGAACATTAACACAGGAATTCTGTATAGAACATTATCCTACCCCACTTTCCCAACCACTCTAGCCCCGCCCCCAATAAAACCAATCTAATCTACCAACCAAACTCTTAAAAAGTTTGCTTTTGTGTAAAACCAATCTAATCTATATCTATATATATGCACTTCAGGTTTGCTTTTGTGTATATCAAGAACTTCTAAACTAGAAAAAAAAATGGTAAAAAGAAACTGAGACCCAAATTAAGAAAAGAAAAAATAAGATTTATTGCACCATCTTAAATTGTGTGCACCTGACCAGATCAGGCATTAGCATATCAAAAAGATAATTATAGAACATTAACACAGGAAAATAACAAGATAATTTTTAACACATAGGATGAAGATTGAAACAAGCAATTGATGCAGCAATTTCACTGCTAATGGAACAAGCAACGAGAAAAGGAACTTGATAAGAGAATGTATTATCATTTGAGGCATGAAATTTTGAAGAAAAAGAGTTGGGAAGTTAAGCTAGAAGTTATTTTGTTTGTAGTAACACTAAGATCTCATACATAATTCATCATACACGTAAAACAAACCCCTTAGATGGATCTCATCTTCAATCCTTCGATCACATAATTATGTAATCATAATTATGTAATTACAAAATTCATTTTCTAAAACCATGATCATAAAAAAGAAATTGGATTATGCAATCATAATTATGTAATTACCTTAAACTCTTATTAAATATCAGCACTCATTCAATTTGGTTTGGGTGGACCTTGATTGTATCTGCAATGAAACAGAAGTACATAGTATTATAAGTATTGTGTATCGACATATAATGTACCACAACAAGTTGAAACCTTTTTCTTCACTTGAAACTACTGGAACAAGCAGGTTGAGAATAATGCTCTATCACTCTTGAGGATTGGAAAAAGAACAACGTCGAGTCTGAATGATCCAACGGTGTCTATAAGAAAAAAAATTGACTCAATTTTTTACACAAAAAATGCTTAAATGGGGACATATATAAATACATGTATTCCAAATCATTACCATTAAATACGATGTGAAGGAAGGGTAAATCTTCGATGGTTGAGGAGTTTCAGAAGGTGCCAAATGGGGAGCTTCAGGAGGTGCCAGGGGAGCCAATGAAGGTGACTGGCCCCGAGTAGATTTCTTTCCCTTTCTTCCCTTTTCTAAACAACTTCTATGTCTTCTGCCACCTTTCTACCCTTATTTCCTTTTAGACCCTTCACATTTAAGTAGGTAGTATGCTCTGTAGGGACGGGATCTTCAGTTCCTAGATCTTGAAGTTGCATATACAACTCAGTAGTTGCCTTGGTAACTTATAAACCATCATATATCAATGTCAGAGAACTACATGATATCAAATTTTGTGTATCAATGGAGCCACCACATAGTAAATATATATGCGACCATGAAAATAAATTTTTTCCTGATTAAAAATTTTATATAATTCAACTAATATTTTTTTTTTATTTTACCAAAAAAAATAAATTTTTTGATAAAATATACATTAGCAAACCCATATGGGGCCCATTTCATGAAGGACCTAAATCGCCGCTCTTAAGAGACCATTACCCAGTGCTGATCCCACCTATGTGGGGTCCTAGAAGGGTGAGTTTGAAGTCAAGCCTTAACTTTAGCCATTTGGTGCAAAGTTATCACCCTCGAGAGTCCAAACCGGGCATTTGCCTGGTAGCTTGGACCTTATACCATTGCTCTAAGCAATGGCCCCTAAAGTGCACTCTATAGTTAGAAAATCAGAAATGGAGATTTGAAGAACATCAGCTGAAGCCTATGGAATTGTTAACAATTTTTAATTAAAAAGCTTATTAGAGAGTGACATATGATCACAAGCCCAAAAAGAGAAATATATTCTGTAATTTTTTTTATATAAATCATGTTAACTTCTTGTGCTATTTTGCTTGGAATATCTACCTGTTGCATATATTAATACTGAAGATAGATTATCATGCTGTTGTGCTTTCTCCTGTGGGGCTCTACTGAAGATAGATTATCAGGCAGTTTTCTCTAGTGGTGGTTTTCTTTAAATTCTTTAGGAAACAAGTAAAGTATTACACATGTACTGATGGAAGCAGTCAGAAAATAACAAAATGAGTTCAGTGAGACAAACTTACACATACCTTGTGATGGTATTTGAGCATCCATATTTAAAGCAGGTTTACCTACAGCAGAATGAACCTAACTCTCTATCTATGGATCCTAAAGGAAGTTCATTCAAACTCTTGATGGCATAATCCAAATCATTATTGCATTCTTCAAGTGCTTCCCCAAGAAGCTGAAAAAGAAAATATCTTCAAAAATCAGTTAAAAGGAAATATCACTTGAAACATTTACCCAAAAAAAAATATTTCACATGAAGCAAATATCAAATAATAAGCCGATCAGAAACAGAGGGCAGAAACCCCATATGAGATATGCGATTCCATAGATAGATCAAAGGAAAATGAAAGCAATCCAAATGGATCAGGTATGCAATCAAAAGAAAATTTGATAAATAGAAAGGGAGAAAAGAGAACGTCAAATGAATAATATATTTCTCTGAGAGAAGGAAGAAGCAAAATGGAAACAAGGTTTTCTTACACATTATATAACTCGTGGAATTGGTCCCGCATACAAGAAAATAAATCGAGGGTAGGGAAAACAAATATGAAATTAATAACGAACGAAGAGTTCTAAAATCCAAATAGGTACAACACTGAAACAGTCCATTTAGGCAAGTCTAGCAACTGAAAAAACAAAAGCAGATTTGAAAATACAAGCAAATAGAAGATTGAGATGATATGAAAAACTCTTTAAAAGAATATGTTAAATCATTCAAGTTAATACCTCTGGTTCAGTAAATGTCTACGAACTGAGGCGGGACTCGAATGGCAAATCCAATACCGAAGACGAGAAAAGGTTGAGCGGTTTCATCAGCTGAAATCGGACAATGGAGTCCATCAACCTACACCATTTGGTTCAGAAGAAGAAGAAGTTGCAACAAAAGATCTCTTCGTTCTTTGTGCTGTACTTGATCTCTTAGTTCTTCGTCACGATTTGTCAAGCTATCTACTAAATCGAATCGTCTTCAAGCAGCAGCTCTCGATTGGGTTTTCTCGCAGCTCTCGATCGAATTGTCTTCAAGCTGAGTATTTTCTCCATTTTTCCCTTGTCTCTTTTCATTTGGAAATTCAAAATGGGTAGACTTTCCTGTGTTGAACCATAATCCCTCTTTCTCTATAGCAACTCTTGTTAAGACCGCTGGATGACCGCATTTCTACGTGGTGGCCATCCGATGGTCTTCGCCGTGCCTTCTATGCCCGTACGCGTAGGAGACGATTTTGATTCATGGGAAGGTTGTCACTTAGATGGGAAATAGAGAGAAGCTGTAGGAGAAAGGGGTGACAATGGGGGAGAAGAAATAAGGAGGAAGAAAGGGCGGCTGCAGAAAAATAGAGAGAGAGAGAGAGAGAGAGAGAGAGAGAGAGAGAGAGAGAGAGAGAGCAATGGGGAAAGAAGAAGATGGAGAGTGTAGCAAGAAGATGCAGCCAAAAATGGAAATGAAGTGGAAAATGGTTGCGGTTGTTGCTGGGAAGAAAAAGAAAAGGTACAACAAAGAAGATTGCCTTAAATAGCTGTATTGAATTCGGTCCAGGTGAGTTCTACTTCTTCCAATCTGATAATATTTTTTAGTCGATTTCGTCGTCTGCATGCTGAATCTCCCATTTCCTATCTTCGGTTAAGGTATAATAGACCTTCTTTGCTCTTTTGTCTATCGTTTCCTTGCTGTAATAAGTAATGGCATTCAACAGAAATGAATTCTCCCCAATATGTTTGATTTGTTTGTTTGAGTTCCTTTTCCTTCTTAGAGGCATGGTTTGATGAAATGAGTTTTGTATTCTTTTTCTTTTAAATGGTGTTAGGTATTTTTAGTCTTCTTTTCCAGGATTTTGTGTTTCCTATTCCTCTTCTTCACACAGTGGAGTTTTGGTAGGAGATGGGTTTGGGGTTTGGTCTCTCAGATTAGGATAGCTTCAGTTGAGGATAGGCTTGTGTTTTGCACCATTTGTTCTTCGTGTCTGGGTGTATTGCTCAATAGATTTGGTTGTAGGGTGTTGAATTCAGTTCACATTTAGAACCTGGCTTGGTTAGTTTGGAATTTTATCTTTTTTGGATTTAGTTTATCATTTTTATTCCCTAGAGATAATTTCAGTTAGGGTTTTCTGGTTTTTAGTTTCACAGAGGATTTTCGATTGAATGCTGTTTCCCCATTTGCTTTTCTTCTTACATAATGTCAACTATTAACTTGTTTGATAGGTTTTGTTTCTCTTTTGTTGTACTTTTGGTATTATAGATAGTGTTTTCTTTTTCACAGTGTTATTAATTTGTTTGTTTGTTATTATGGATAGCATGGGATAACCCAATGTGATGCTCTTTTGTGACCCAAATATTATATGATGCTGTAACCATTGCCTTGTTGTGACTCAAGTGTCATGTGCTGATTAGTGAGGTCTTCTTACATGCTTGGGTCAGTTTGATTGGATATTCGGGCGGTTCGGTCCATTGCCAAAATTGGTCTAATCCTTGTTCTTGAACCTGATTTTATGCTTGAATCCAATCCCAGCGGAGTCCATTCTTGCTGGGATTCTCAAATCCCATGTTAATTAGTGTGGGCCCCGCCTAGGTCATGGGCCCGCTCAAACAATAGGGTTGGTCTTCAAAAATTGTTTTCATTTTTTAAAAGAAAAATACAAAAAATAAAGAAAAAGGAAACTACAAAAAATGAAAGAAAAGAAGAAATACAAAAAAATGTGTCATGCTTTCATGTTTCAAGCAATGGTTGGGATCAAGTTTAATCTCCAACCTAGCCTTTATCTAGTTCTATCTATGGCTTGAGGGCATTTTTGTCTTCGAAGTCTGAGATTTGTTTTGCAAAGCAACCAACATCATTGTTTTCAAATGTTAGTTCACCCTTGCCGAGTGCAGTTGAGGTCCGAGCACCTCTTGAGTGATACCATGTGGGGTCCAACAGCCCGTTAACTGTTTGACCTGATTCTCTGAGGAGATATGTAGGCAGCGGGAAGTGGACAGAACTCCGAGTAGTTCACCCTTCGTGCACGGTCACACGTGTTTCCTTTGTCAAGGGAGCACCTCACACACAAGCACAATCCCAGCACAAACTACGTTTGGCCTGATTGCTACCGCACAGGGATACGTAGGTAGCTTGATATCGAGCTCGGTCATCAATCTGTTGTATTTTTCTATGTTGTTCATTCTTTTAATTGATTATTTGTTTATTCATTATTATTTCATTCTTTTATCCATTCATTTGTTCATTGATTCATTTATTGTCTTTTGATTAGTATTCTATTTTTCAAACTTGTGTGGCGGCATCCTAGGTTAGCAAAATTTAGAAACTTGGTTTAGGGATCCCCACTTTGCCTATTTAGGCTAGTTTGAACGACCTGAACATACATAAGCTTCAAGAATGTAGGAAAGGATAGGACAGAAGGAGACTGGTCCACTGACCGGGTGAGTTGGGTGCCTAACACCTTCCCAACTAGTAACTTGACGCTTACCCTTCTCTGGTAAGACTAGAAGCCAAACCATTGAGCATGAGTCATACTGTCTATCCAAGTGAGAGGCAATTTATAGGTCCTAGACCTTATCTAGGTGGTGACTCCATATTTTCACCTTCCATTGGCGTGGATGGCTTAAGTCCATAAGGCGAGAGACTTTTCATTTTATTTGTGGAGGATTGAAAATCCTTTGTCCTCACAGTTAGAAGACTTGGAAGTGGTAAAGGAGTTTCCTGATGTTTTTTTAGAAGACCTACCAGGATTACAGCCAGATCGAGCGATAGAATTTGTTATAAACCTACAACTAGGATCAGCACCAGTATCTAAGGCTCCATATCGAATGGCTCCTACCAAATTGAAGGAATTGAAGGTGCAGTTATAAGAACTATTGGATAAGGGTTTTATCAGGCCCAATATTTCCTCATAGGGCATGCCAGTATTGTTTGTGAAGAAGAAGGATGGTAGTATGCATCTGTGCATAGATTACCACGAGTTGAATAAACTTACCATCAAGAATCGATATCTGCTACCACGTATAGATGACCTATTTGACCAGCTACAGGGTGCTACAATATTTTCCAAGATTGATCTTTGATTAGGGTATCTATGAGGACAAAGATCATAATCTTTTTTGGAAGTCGCCACCTAGATTAAGGTCTAGGACCTTAGAAATGTGAAATCTCACCCTAAGGTAAAACTTTGATTGACTCATCACCCTTAGATTAGATTTCTAGTCCATCAGAGATTAGGTAAGTGTTAGGTTACGATTATGGGAAGGGGTTAGGCACCCAAACCACCCGATCAAAATCGGTCTCCTATACCTTTCCTATGCTAGACTCTATCTATTAAACCGAATCAAACCAAGTGGTTTGTGTATCCATCAGATTCCCTACGTATCACAGAATTATTTCAAAAATCAGATTCACCATCTTAGTTCAGGTGTGATTAAAGTTTATGGCTGTGATTTATGCTTGTGCTTGATTAAGTTCATTGTTCAAGTTGAAGTTTATGCTTGAAAGGTTGAGAAACCCTATGGGTTAGGATCTGGATAGTCCATGCAAACTGATAGATAGTCCTAGTGGATCTAAGAATGGATAACCCTTTCTGGGTCTGAATGTGGATAACCCTATTTGGGTCAAAATGTGGATAACCCTTTCTGGGTTGGAATGTGGATAACCCTATTTGGGTCAAAATGTGGATGGATATCCTAGTGGATCTATGGATAGTCCAAGTGGACTAAGGTGTGGATCCAAATTTGGGATTCTCCCAAATAGCCTATATATCCTAGGGTTTGTCCTAGGAATCATAATCTACCTAGTTCAAAAATGATGGGTGGATATCCAAGTGGATCTATGGATAGTCCGTGCGGACTAAAATGTGGATCCGAATTAGGGTTTCTCCCAAATGGCCTACGTATCCTAGGGTTTAACCTAGGAATCAGAATCCACGTAGTTCGGGCTGATGGGTGGATATCCAAGTGGATCTATGGATAGTCCTAGTGGACTAAAATGTGGATCCGAATTTGGGTTTCTCCCAAATGGCCTACGTATCCTAGGGTTTGACCTAGGAATCAGAATCCGCGTAGTTTGGGCTGATGAAATAACCTGTTCTAGGTTAAAGATTGAAAACCTATTCTAGGTTTAGGATTTAGAACCTATTCTAGGTTTAGGGTTTAGAACCTATTCTAGGTTTAGGATTTACTGAGGGGTGGAAATCGTCCTGAGCTACCCATTTCATCCTAAATTCTAATTTTGGAAGGTTTGGCAAAGCATTCTCTTTCTTTATTAAAATTTTTATTATTTCCCATTATGCCCTTCCCAAGAATGTGGGTGCCTAAATGTATGTCCCCATGCCTAGATTGTCTTATAGAAGTGTGCATACATGGCAGTTCAACTAGGGTGTTGCAAAAAATGAAGTTATTGCCAAAAATAAATATTCTATCTAAGCATGGCATATAATACATTTATGGCAAGGAATACACATATAGTAAGATTGTTAAAAATCTCCTAATATGGCATGTATTGCAAATAAGGCAAGAACCTATATGGCAAGATCTTATATGCTATTTTCTAAGCATGGTAAGACCTAATATGACAAGAAATTAATGTATGCATCTATATATCAATATGGTAAGTACCAAACATAGAATGCAAAATATGGCATGAATCATCCAAAAAGGTAAGATTTTATATACTATTTTTTAAGCATGGTAAGACCTAACATGGTAAGAAATTAATGTATGCATCTATATGTCAATATGGTAAGTATCAAACATAGAATGCAAATATGGTATGAATCATCCAAAAAAAAAAAAAAAGATCTTATATGCTATTTTCTAAGCATAGTAAGACTTAAAAATGGTAATTATCAAGATTTTGCTAAATATGGTAAAAATCTATTATTCTACCAAATATAGCAACACATGGAATATGACAAACATGGTATGTGCACAATCCAAACAAAGCATATGAATGCTCTAAATATAGCCATTTATCCAAATATGGCATGTAGATACTCTAAATATGGCAAGTATGTAATCAAATATGGTAGAATTCACCAAGCAATCAATTGTATGTTACAGTGAATGAGACATCATTGAAACCTTTCTGAAAAAATCCAAAATATAAAAAAAAACATATGTTCAATAAGTTCTTTGAAAATATTGTAACTTTAATGAAGACATTTGGAATGAATAATGACTCAAAAATGACAAAATTGTGACACAAAGTTTCAAATATTGGACAAGCTATGAACTGTTTTCAGATTCTGTTACATTACACCAAAATAACCATAAGTAGGTCTTTTGTAACTCAAATCAAGCTCTATTTCTTTTTATAGAAGATGATTTGACATGCTATATTTTATCTCAAGGGGTCGAATCACAACAGAAGACAAAACCAGGTCAAATGGATGCCCCAAGACCAGATATGTGCACTGGTCAAGTCTGTTCCAGATTTTTTTGACCAGTTGCACCATAAATTCCGTATAAAATCTCATACTTAATGAAAATTAAATCCAGACATATGTCCATGTAGATAACTGTCAGATATAAAATTTCATCAAGAAAAACAAGTGAAAACAGAACATTCTTTTTGTGAAAAAGATCCTTTTCAATCATGCAAATTAGAATATCCTAACAGATTCAAAATCAGAGCATTATACACTTAAAAATCAATATAAATTCAATAAAAAATCAAAAAAATCCGAAACCAATGCCATTTTTTATAAGAATTCTATATCTAAAAAATTCATATGAAGTTTCTTTTCTGATTATGGCCATAAGTTTTTTTTCTAGAGACTTTTTGATAGGGGATTGCATTATACCCGAGTAGGGCAGCAATGCAAAGAAGAATTTTTTTGATGGACTTTTTCCAATTACAAATGGAACGAAATTTCTAAGGTAGTCTTCTAATATATCAGAGAGAATCTCATAAAAATTTGGGCTTCAAAATCTAAGAAAAACCATATGAGATGTACGTTCTAAATTTGGATCCTAAATCTGGAAATTTCAGATTAGAAATCAACTTTGTAAAATTTGTCAAAAACATCAAAACATCATCATATAATATTCAAATCATCATAATTGAATAGTTTAAACAAATCATCATCCATAAAAAATGCTAGACATGAGTATCCTTGTCACACCCCAATTCTGCACCAACCAAAATGGTGTGATGAATCGTCTATGATCCTTCAATCAGGATCTCGAATAGGCTGTGTCCGTTTGTTTAAACCATACACATCCACAACCATAATTAGAGTAAATAAACAATAGCAGAAGTCTTTAATACTAATGAACTGAGAATCTAACAGTGATAACATAAATAAATTATCCAATTATCTCCAAATGATTAAGACATAAAATAAAAATAAAATAAATAAACCAATTACATCTTTTGAATAATCAAACTAATAAAACTAATCAAAGATGCATGAGTTGCACTCGCACGATGAATCATGCAACTCCATCATTGCTTCTGTATCCAGCATCGCAACATGTCCGTACATCGGAGCATTCACATAGTCTTCTACAGTAGGACCTGCATCATCAACTAAAAATATTCGACGTCGAAAAGGTGAGCACACATCATGGCTCAGTGAGTAAACAAAATAATGCAACAAACATATGCATGCATTCAATTCATATCTTTGGTCTGGATCATAAGTTTGCAATGTTCAATAGAAAGGATTGGTGGCCGTCGTACCTCTATACACGAGTGTGTGAAGCCGCCCAATGGATCAAATACCATTGCCATCCCACATGCACCCATCATGGAATAGAGATAGAGCTAAAGTGCCCGGATTAAACATCGCATGACACTTCCGCTGATGCCCTACCCATATCAATACGTAAGCCCCTATTGGTGAGGGCTTGTAAACTGGGCTCGCAACTAACCAGTCCTAATGTCAAACAGTGTATCCAAGGCCACACCCCAGCATCCCTCAATACGTCCATAGAGATAGAGCTAAGGTCCCCAGGCAGAGTCAGAGACTACACGGTCCGAGACCACCTCCCCTGATGTCCTATGACGTAATAGTTCTGCTAAGGTAATGGCGATGCGACGAAGTCAGTGGACAAAACTTGAGATAAAGCTAGAGTTTGGTGACCAGTATGAACCACAGTGTCACTTCCTCCCCTTGATGCCCCACTCGCATCAAGTACACTAACCACACACATACATTCACATGCCTATTCCTAGCATCATCATCATCATCATGTTATAAATAAACTGAATTAAATATGCATGGATAGTAATAACAAGAATATTGGATGATATGTGAAATGCACAATACACACATACAATCATAGAATCATTCATGGCATTGGACTCAATAAATAAAAATAGTTTATTATTAGCCAATTAGTTTAGGTCTTATTCCCTCACCTTTGATTGATAGTATATCCTCATTCAAGTTTTATAATTCACTCTTAGATCACTTGAAAACCTAAGAAGTTGATAGATTTTTAATTAAAATTAATTCCCATATGTTTAGACTAACAAAAACTGAGTGGTCGTAGGTGTGGCAGCACTTGTGGTCTCAGTTTCTGCCACCACAGGGCGTGGGGTCGTAGGGTGGGGTCGGACATACTCCGACCACACGTGCGACCACACCCTCCTTGAAAACTTCCCAAGGGCATGTGGTCGGACATGTGTGTCTTGTGGGGTCGGACATCATGCGACCTCACGTGCGACCACACGTGTTGTGGTCGACCTTTCACTCTTAATTGCATTCCTTCATGTTTGAATCATTTGGCTTATCATCATGGTCCTTCCTATGATTGTTCTATGGCTAAAAAATATTATTTTATACACCACCCATTGTCCACATAATTTTCTCCATGGATTCTTTTGAAATTTATCCATGGATGGATGATTTGGGTTTTTCCTAAATCCTATCTTCTTCATGAACTATTCTAGGCTCTCAATTTAACATGGGGAATATGTTCATACCTTAAGCTTGCTGAAGATTCAGAGTTTCCTTTGAATTCCAAGTCATGAGTGGGATAGTTCTTCTCATGAGTCTTCAGTTGTCTTGAGGCATACGCAACTACTTGTTCTCCTTGCATAAGTATACATCCTAAACCCAACCTAGACGCATCAGTGTACAAGGTGAATGATTGTCCTAGAATAGGAATAGTCAAGATGGGAGCTGATATCAATCTAGCTTTTAATCTTTGAAAACCTTCTTCACATTTGTCGGTCCAAATGAACTTTTCTCCTTTCTTAGTCAAACTGGTGAGAGGTACGGAAATTCTAGAGTAATCTTCCACAAATCGTCGGTAATATCCAGCTAGACCTAGGAAACTTCTGATTTCTGCAACACTCTTAGGTGCTTCCCATTTCACAATGGCTTCAATCTTGCTAGGATCCACTTTAATTCCTTCAGCGGATACAACATGGCCTAAGAAAGACACCTCATCCAGCCAAAACTCACACTTTATAAATTTTGCATAAAGCTTCTCTTTTCTTAGTCGCTGTAGAGCAGCTCTTAGTTTCATGATATGAGTTTCCTTGTCTTTGGAGTAGACCAATATATCATCAATAAACACAATGACTGACGTATCCAACATATCATGGAATACCCGATTCATGAGTTCCATAAAAGTTATGGGTGCGTTAGTCAATCCAAAAGACATGACTAAAAATTCGTAATGTCCATATCTTGTTCTGAATGCTGTCTTTGGAATATCACCTTCCTTAATCTTCAGCTGATGGTATCTTGATCGAAGATCAATCTTGGAGAACACCTTGGCACCTTGCAACTGATCGAACAAGTGATCGATTCGAGGCAATGGGTACCGATTCTTGATTGTAAGCTTATTCAATTCTCGATAATCTATACACACAATTGAACACTACAGTCCTTCTTCTTCACAAACAATAGCGACGCTCCCCATGGTGATATGCTGGGTCTGATATAACCCTTGTCCAGTAATTCCTGTAACTGTACCTTTAGTTCCTTTAGTTCAGTAGGAGCCATTCGATAGGGTCTTTAGATAATGGTGCGGCTCTGGGTATAAGATCTATGACGAACTCTATCGCTCGGTCAGGTGATAGTCCTGGTAGTTCCTCAGGAAATACATCTGGAAAGTCATGCACAACATCAATATCCTCCATTCATGGTACTTCCTTGGTGAGGTCGACCACGGATACTAGATACCCAACTCCTCCTTTCTCGAGGCATTTTCTAGTCTTTAATGCAGAGAGGATGATTTTTCGTTTACGGGGTAGTTTGGTTCTCGTAAAACTAAACTCTGATCCTTCCTTGTCTTTAAATGTCAATTTCTTTTCTGCACATAATATGTTTGCAGAATGTCGAGCTAACCAATCCATTCCCAAGATAATGTCAAAGTCTGCCATCTCGAGTTAAATCAAGGTTGCATCCAAAATCTTCTCGCCGATAAGAACTAGACATGGTCCATAACATTTTTCTAATTCCACTTTTATTCCCATAGGTGATCGTACAAGTAATTTGTAGTCTAAAGATCTAAGGGGTAGATTTAGCTTCTTTTCAAATGACACAGATATAAAAGAATGAGTAGCTCCAGAATCAAAGAGCACTCTGGTGGGTATGCCATTAATAGGTACGATACTTGTGATTTATTTTAATTTAGTCTACATGCTCACACAAGGTAATACAAAATGAAAGGTTCAGGTCATACCTGTGACCACTTCAAGTTTAGTCCTTCATTATTTTGCTTTTGTTGAGGTTGGGCTATTGGAGTAGTCTTGACTGGAGTATTAAAGCCTTGAGTACGGAAGGGTTTAAATGTCTTTGTGTTCCCTCCGTTATAAGAATTTCCATTCGGCCTTTTGATACCTCTATTCTGAGCAAAGTAGCTCTCCCTCTGGCTCGATTCTAGTACTCGAGCAATTTGCACGGCTTCATTATAAACTTTCTTTTCTAGCTCCAAAACATGCTCTCGAATGCTTCCCCTAAGTCCCATGGCGAACCTTCGGGTTTTAGTATTTTCCTCCTACATGCTAGAGGGAGCAAAGAAAAACAGCTCTTCATAACACTGTTGATATGCATCCACAGTCATCTATCCCTGATACAAACTCAGGAACTCTCTTTCCATAGCGTCTCTGAAACTTTTGGGAAAATATTTCTCGAAGAATGCCTCTTTATAGATAGCCCAGGTCAATTGGGCATGCTTGGCTAACAGATAACTCCGAGTAGACTTCCACCAGTGGTGTGCATTGTCTTTCAGCATAAATGTTGCACACAGTACTTTTTCCTCCTCATTAACCGTCATCATCATAAAATTCCTCTCCATCTCATTGATCCAGTGGGCTGGCCACAAAGGATCTGCTGGCTTGCCATTATATTCCTTAGGTTTCATTTTTAGAAAATGCTCGATCAGTCGAGAGTGGTCCAACTGATACTGAGAATAGGCCCCATACATAGGTGGTTGATACTGGTAACTGCCTTGGGCTACCTTAGGGTTCTGTACTGGAGCTTGTACAATTGGCGTTTGAGGTGCTTGGGGTACTGTGTTGCTACCCCCTAGTACTGTGCTAGCTTATCCGGCTGGTATAGGTGTAGTATGTACAGCTGAAAAAGTCATTCCCATAGCAGCTTGCATATTGGCTTGTACTTACTGTATTTGCTGCAGCTGTTGTGCCAGGTTCATAACTACTATAGCCAAATCTGTAGGTGGGGCTGGCAAGTTTGTAAGATTAGCCTGATCATTAGCTCCTGGTGGTGTCATATTCTGATTCCCTTGTTCTTCAGGATTTTCATGGCTATCTTCCTCCCCAAGTGGTGGTGGTGGAATTGGATTACGTCCTCATCTGGTTACTCTTTGCCCGGCCATTTCCTGTTCCGGTGGTGGTAGTGTTTGAAAAAATCATAGAACATGTGAGGCAATCATAATATACGTCATTCCAATGTCAAAATCTAACTAATTAATGTAAAATTCCAATTTTCGAAGTCATTCAGTCAAAATAATGTATTTTCCATCGTAGGGTCGATGGTGGGGTCGCACTATGTCCGACCACAGGGTATGCGACCTCACAAAACCCTGTCAGCTCACCGAGAGCCTGGGGTCGATCGTAGGGTCGGTATATGTCCTACCACAGGGTCCGACCACACGATGTCTGTCAGCTCACCGAGAGCCTGGGGTCGATCGTGGGTTTGGTCGTGTGGTCGCATATTTAGTCAAATTTTGCGACTTCACGACCCCAAATCAGGTTTTTAAACCCGATTTTTGGAGTCATTTCCCACTTTTTCTTTTTCCTTCAACTCAACTCGCTTCCCCTGAGTTGCTACAGTATCAACTACTTGTGTTTGGTGATTATTTCTTCCATTCATGACCTCCGCTCCGTTCCTTCAGGTATTTTCTCTACTGGTCCTTATTTTTAAGCTTTCAAAACTAGGTTTTTCTCTATTTATAGCATTTTCTTCAAATTAAAATTTTTCTAACCGTAAAAATTTGATTTTTATTAGGGGCTTTTACTATTGGCCACCCAATGGACGAAAGCCCTCAAGAAAATTTGAGTTTCATCGGTTAGTTTTTGAGAGACTTGAAATTTTTCATTTTTGACCTAATTTTTGGGATTGTTCAAAATTGTTGAAATTTCTTCGAATTCAATCTTCATAGTTTAATTTCCAACCGTATGAGCATTGCAGGATGGTTTGAGACATATGTAAGTCCTCCTGCCCAACTGGTTGGGTGAAAAGTGAGGCTTTTGGCCAAATCACGCCGTTATAATGCCAAAATTTTGAGTTTTGCTCTAATATTCATATCTTATCTATTTGTCTGTATTTTTGCAGATAACATGGCTCGCACCAAAGTTCTCAGAGTTCATGATCCTATCCGCTTCCGATCTAATGAAGCGGAGGCTCAGTATGCTCATTATGAGCGTAAAAAGGTGAAAGGGGGTCGCTGTGTAAACTTGGCTAGTCTAGCCTTGGTTAATATAAAGGGTGCTTTTGGTGACATGGGTTGGCTCCCCGTGATATCGTATGAGACTTGCACTTGTCCTGCTCTGGTGAAGTAGTTTTATTGCAACCTTCAGGTACTGGGTGATCCAAATGATACAGACAGGGGTAGAGAGCTCAGGATCACCAGTTATGTTAAAGGGGTGGAGATCTCCTTTAACTACTAGGAGTTGGCTGATCTCCTGGGTATTTCAAATGACGGCCCCTTGGTGTACTGTGCACCTAAGGAAACCCAGTTCCTATCTTTGATGATGCGTGCAGAGATTGATCGCCAGCTTCTTACAGATGATCGCTGGGAGATAAAGGCAATCAACCTACGGCTGGAACCTCAGGTGTATTGTAAAATTATTTAGCACAACCTGATTCCTCAGAGTGGGCATTATGAGAGGATTTCCCAGTTGACCCAGTATCTCCTATACTGCTTCTGTACTAGGAAACCCGTCTGCCTTCCATACATTATCATCAGGACGATGATCCGTGCTACGACGCCTGGTCAGATAGGCAACCTGCCCTATGGGCGTTTGATCACTACCCTGCTCACTCGCCTGCATGTTGACTTAGTGGATGAGAGGATTCATGAGTACACCTTCTCGTTGACCTTGACTGGGAGGCCATCTGCTAGATGGGGATGCAAAATGCGTAGGTCAGTGACAAGGAGAGGAACACTATGGTGCGTCCCCGCACTAGGGTCGAGGTAGCAGACGCTGAGGCGGCAGCAGCAGCAGCAGGAGTTCATGGGGGTGATGCTGAAGATGATGATCGTATGTACATAGATGTGGACGCCATACCTCCTCCATCACCATTGCATTCCACTGGAGCTGGCCCTTCTCGGGTTCCTTTTCACTCAGCTGGTCCTTCGCACCCACCACCAGATGACGTCATGGGGTTGCTGCGTGAGATTAGGGAGGCCCAACGTGCATCTGATCAGCGGATGGCCGATCTGGCAGCTAGTCTTTAGGTGACCCAGACTCAGGTAGCATGGTTGACTAGAGTGTATGCTGAGGACTATGACCGAGTTCGTGAGGCACCTCCTCCTCCAGCACCTCCAGCTCCATGATGCATTCTTTTTACTTTTTCCTTGTACTACAGAGTAACTGTCCGGATTGTGGACTGTACTCTGATTTGGATATATATATATTGTTTTTATTCGATGTGTATATAAAACTTGTTTCTCATCTTAATAGTGCATTATTCTCTTTCTAAATTTTGTCTCATACAACACAGGTGCTTATGGTGTGTTCTTATTACAACTTTTAAATTTTATCCTAACTTAGTTCACAAATTTTTATGGAAGTATATCGGTTTAATAGACAGGGCCCGAGAGCTCTGATACCAAGTTATCACACCCCAATTCTGCATCAACCAGAATGGTGTGATGAACCATCTATGATCTAACGGTTCAACCAGGATCTCGAATAGGCTGTGTCCGTTTGCTTAAACCATACACATCCACAACCATAATCAGAGTAAATAAACAATAGTGGAAGTCTTTAATACTAATGAACTAAGAATCTAACAGTGATAACATAAATAAATTATCCAATTATCTCCAAATGATTAAGACATAAAATAAAAATAAAATAAATAAATCAATTACATCTTTTGAATAATCCAACTAATAAAACTAATCAAAGATGCATGAGTTGCACTCGCACGACGAATCATGCGACTCCATCATAGCTTCTGTATCCAGTGCCGCAACATGTCCGTACATCGAAGCATTCACATAGTCTTCTACAGTAGGACCTGCATCATCAACTAAAAATATTCGACGTCGAAAGGGTGAGCACACATCATGGCTCAGTGAGCAAACAAAACAATACAACAAACATATGCATGCATTCAATTCATATCTTTGGTCTGGTTCATAAGTTTGTAATATGCAATAGAAAGGATTGGTGGCCGCCACACCTCTATACACGAGTGTGTGAAGCCGCCCAATGGATCAAACACCATTGCCATCCCACATGCACCCATCATGGAATAGAGATAGAGCTAAAGTGCCCGGATCAAACACCGCATAACACTTCCCCTGATGCCCTACCCATACCAACACGTAAGCCCCTATTGGCGAGGGCTTGCAAACTGGGCTCGCAACTAACCAGTTCTAATGTCAAACAGTGTATCCAAGGCCTCACCCCATCATCCCTCAATATGTCAATAGAGATAGAGCTAGAGTCTGGTGACCAGGATGAACCACAGTGTCACATCCTCCCCCTGATGCCCCACTCGCATCAAGTACACTAACCACACACATACATTCACATGCCTATTCCTAGCATCATCATCATCATCATGTTATAAATAAACTGAATTAAATATGCATGGACAGTAATAACAGGAATATTGGATGATATGTAAAATGCACAATACACGCATACAAGCATAGAATCATTCATGACATTGGACTCAATAAATAAAAATAGTTTATTATTAACCAATTAGTTTAGGTCTTGTTCCCCCACCTTTGATTGATAGTAGATCCTCGTTCAAGCTTTATAATTCACTCTTAGATCACTTGAAAACCTAAGAAGTTGATAGATTTTTAATTAGAATTAATTCCCATATGTTTAGACTAACAGAAACTGAGGGGTCGCAGGTGTGGCAGCACCTGTACTCTCAGTTTCTGCGACCATAGGGCGTGGGGTCGCAGGGTGGGGTCGGACATACTCTGACCACACGTGCAACCGCACCCTCCCTGAAAACTTCCCGAGGGCATGTGGTCGGACATGTGTGTCTTGTGGGGTCGGACATCATGCGACCTCACGTGCGACCACACATGTTATGGTCGACCTTTCACTCTTAATTCTATTCCTTCATGTTTGAATCCTTTGGCTTATCATCATGGTCCTTCCTATGATTGTTCTATGGCTCAAAACTATTATTTTATACACCATCCATTGTCCACATAATTTTCTTCATGGATTCTCTTAGAATTTGTCCATGGATGGATGATTTGGGTTTCTCCTAAATCCTATCTTCTTCATGAACTATTATAGGCTCTCAATTTAACATGGAAAATATATTCATACCTTAAGCTTGCTGAGGATTCAGAGTTTCCTCTGAATTTTCTTCCTCCTTAGTCTTCCTCTTCAATTTTCCTTCTCTTCTTTCTCTTCTCTTTCTCTCACTTTTAGTTTGAGTTCTAAAAGAGTGAAAGAGGCTAAGGGAGATCTTATTTATAGAGGAAAACCCTCCATAATATGCCCTAATGAGTTTATGAAAGACCCCCCTTCGGATTAGAAAGGTTTCCTAAATTTGGTTTCTAACTGGGTTACGTGGGGTCGTAAAATGCGTCGACCATACCTTTTTAAAATGTCCGACTACACGACCTAATTTCGTGTGGTTGGACTAATTTGAGGTGTGGTCGTCACACCTGTTTAGGTATGCGACCACACACTCATAATTGACTATTTTTGGGTTGATTTAATACTGGGTCTTGTGGTTTCTTCACGCACTTGGTCCACTTGGCTTGACCATGATAGGTAGACCTGATACAAGGTGCTAAGACAGGTTAGTTTGATATGGGTCTTACAATCCTAACATCACCATGCATGCAATAGAGCATTCATGATTGAGATTAAATGAAAATAAGCATTTTTCAAGCAAAATCGACATTCAAGCATTCTAAAGACCCCTAAATTTGTTTTAGGGTACCAACCTTGTGCTCGAATGGAGCAAAACCTTCGATGTAGTATTTTTGGAGATCGTATCAAGCTTTTTGATGTTGAATCCTTATTCTCCTTTTCTCTGCTCCTTTCTCTCTTCTCACATTTCTCTCTTTCCTTCTTTTCTTTTCTTTCTTTTCTCTTCTTTTTCTTCTCTCTTTCTCCCTCTCTCCTCTCACGTTTTTTTCTCTTCTAGCAACTAAAAAAAATCCTTCCTGCTCTTTCTCTTGGCCTATTTATCCTCTCCTCTCCTCTTTTAGAAGATCCCTTCTTTCCTTTCCTTCTTCTTTTTCTAGAAAATCCCCTCTTTCCATTTCTTCTTCTTTCCTTTTTCTCTTCCTTCCTTCTTTTCTCCTTCTAGAAAACCCTATTCTCTCACGTTTTTTCCTTTCTTCTTTTCTTTCCTTTTTTCTTCTCCCTCTCTCTTTCCTTTTTTCCTTCTCCCTCTCTCTTTCCCACGGCCTCTCTTTCCTCTCTCTTCCCACGGCCTCTCTTTCCCCTCTCTTCCTTCCTTCTTTTCTCCTTCTAGAAAACCCTCTCCTCTTACTTTTTTCCTTTCTTCTTTTCTTTCCTTTTCTTCTTCCTTCCTCTTCTACTTCTTTCCTTCTTTTCTTCTTTTCTTTTTTTCTTGCTTCCTTCTTCTCTTCCTTCCTTCTTTTCTCCTTCTAGAAAACCCTATTCTCTCATGTTTTTCCTTTCTTCTTTTTCTTTCCTTTTTTTCTTCTCCCTCTCTCTTTCTTTTTTTCCTTCTCCCTCTCTCTTTCCCACGGCCTCGCTTTCCTCTCTCTTCTTCTCTAAGTCTCTCCTCACGGCCTCTCTTTCCTAAACTGGTTTAATTTGAACTAAGTTGGGTTAAACTGGTTTGAACCAAATTTGATTTTTTTCTATCATTTTATAGTCCATTTCTGACACAATTCCACATGGAATTTTTTGATAGCCCCTATTCAAATTTTCTACATTCACTTTGTAGAACACTAAAAATGAGGAATATTAGAACTTGAATCACCTCATTTGGAAATAAAATGGCCAACTTATGAATTTCTGAAGTTTAAGCGGGTCAATTATCGATAATTTGGCTAACCATTTTGCATGGGATCTTTCGGAGACTTCTATCGGCAATCCTTTACATTCACTTTGTAGTAGTAAAAATGAAACATATTGAAACTAAAATCACCTGATTTGGATGTGGGGTTACCAAAATATGAATTTTTAAAGATTAAATGACCATTTCCATGTGTAATTTTGCATGGGACTCTTTGGAGACTTCTACCCTAGATTTTTCATGTCCACTTTGTAGAACATCACAAATGAAGAAAAATGGCCTTGGAATTATCTGAATTCGACGTAGAACGGCAAAGATATAAAGCTTTGAAGTTTTATCGATAATTTTACATGAAAGCTTGCATGGGGCCCACTGGTGATCTTTGCCTGGGATTTTTCATGTCCACTTTGAAGAGGACTAAAAATAAGGAATATTGGCCTTTGAATCATCCAATTCTGATTTCAGATGACCAAGATATGATGATTTGAAGTTTAAATGATAATGCATGCATCATACGATAATTACGTAAATGCCCTTGCAGTTTCAAACTGTGATATCTTCCTTGTTTGATGTCAGAATTTGATGATTCCAGTCTCATTTTGAAGATAATTTCACGACTTATATATCCAAGTAGGTAATATCCTATGATCCTGCTGTGGGGTTCATTAGAGAATCACAAACCTTTGGGTTAAAAGCCAGAAACCTGCCATATGGGTTTACTTATGCTGATGGTAGCAAAAATGGGGTGCTTACAGATGTCCCTCTTTAGCCAAGATTGTTACCAATTGAAGGCCAAAGACAAAAGAACCACATTTTTGGATATGAGTGAAAATGCTTATTGGGCTGCACTTAGGGTAATTTGTCCTAAACTGCCTACGTATTCTAAGGGTGTCCTAGAAATCAAGCCCAGAACGTAGTTCGACTGGAAAAAAGGTTTGTTCTTCTTGAAAAATTAGTGATTGTTCTTCTTGTATGAAGCTAGGCTATGATTACAAGGCTCATTTATAAGCTGGGAACCTCTTCTTGCTGAGGTGAGACTCATGATGCAAGGTATGCGCGGGCTTGAACCTGACTTGATCCATTTGTAGGCTGATAAACCTCTTCTTATATGAAGCTAGTCTATGAATACAAGGTTCATTTGTAGGCTAGGAACCCCTTCTTACTAAGGTGAGACTCATGATGCAAGGTACGTGCGGGCTTGAACCCGACTTGATCCATTTGTAGGCTGATAAACCTCTTCTTGTACGAAGCTAGGCTATGAATACAAGGCTGGTTTGTAGGCTTGGAACCTCTTCTTGTATGGAGCTAGGCTGTGAATACAAGGCTGGTTTGTAGGTTTGGAACCTCTTCTTGTATGGAGCTAGGCTGTGAATACAAGGCTGGTTGTACGAGCTTGGGCTCGACTTTGATTTGTCTAGATGGAGGACTTGCTGTCTTTTCTTTGATTGAACTGAAGCTCTTTTGATTGAGATTCAGGTTTGAGTACCTGCACTTATCAGAATATTAAAAATTTCATAGAGCATGTTATAATGATCATTTCTAATGGGATGGGGAAACAAATGTTTCTTTGTTGAATTTAAAGAGACATAGTTCATGAAATACACTGGAATTCAAAAAAACCTAAAATGCTATTGGTTTCTTGATTGGTGCAAATCTAGGGAGTGTTCAAACTTTTTGATTGTTCCATTCACGAGCAATGGTATCAACCAGATCTAATGTCAGCTCTCTAGGAGGTTCACAATCAATCACTTCTCTGCTGGTGCTTGCTGGGATATTGAATTGCTGAGGTAGCCTTGTTGGGGAATAGAATGAAGTATGAGTCAACCCCATGAACCGGACATGTAAACTATTCTTTGTATTTGTGACAACCCGCTCTTGTTTCCACTAAGTGCATTTCCATCTGATATCTGCTGTGGTTATTTCTTTGAGGCCGCTGAACCAATTTGTGTCCATCTGATAGGCCATAGGATCTGCTCTTTTTGCTAATTGGTAAGGGTTAAGGGTCGTTGCTTTAGATTCTTCAACTAATACTAACCTTTTTGTTAACCAAATTTGAAGTAGATATGGTGACCTACTAAAATTGTCCAGCTCAAACTGATCTTGATGAGTTGCCATGAAGTCAAGGCCCTTTAATGTCTTGGCCAAAACTGTAGGGAAGATGTCAAAACCTTGTCTCACATGCTTGATGAGATCTATTATGATTGGAGATTCTGTATTTGTGCAACTTCGTAGCAATAGTCGGGCTATACTACAATAGAGGTAAACATGTCTTCTCTGATCCTGTGCTTCTTTCCCTTTTGGACTTGTACGAGCATATGATTTGATCATGCGCTCTATCTGTAGTCATTGACCCTGTACAAAACGACACATTTCTTTCCTGTCCCAGCTGAAAAAATCTTGTATCTCTTGCTTGTAATCTTTTCCTGGAGATGGTTTAAAAATCTTCCGCTTAGGTGTGTGCAGGAGGCAAGCTCTGAATTCTTCCACAGTTGGGCACAACTCGACTTCTCCCATCCTAAAGACATGAACTATTGGATCCCAGCATTGAGCGGCTGCTTTCAAAAGATCTACGCATAATTTTATCATTGTCAATTGAGGAAGTGCCTCCAGTTGATTCTTTCGCAAGAAAGAGCTATCTTCTATGAACTCAACATGCTAGCTCCAGTTTTTCAGTGCCTTGTCCATCTCTGTAATTCTGTTCGACGGATCAATGGATTGTCAGCCTTCCGGGTGTGACATGTAGGAATCCCGACATACAAATAAATGTTAAATAATGAATCATTGGAATTTATCTTAAATTGTTGTTGTTTAGATATATTGAAATGCCCTTAGTAGGTTACACATGAAATGTATACATATGAATGACTCTGTCTGAGCCTTAAGTACTTAACTCAATAGACATGATGAGCGAGAATGGAGGTTCAAATGGGATTGACAAGAAACTGTCCAGGTGGGTCTGCCGCCTAGAAGAGTTTGTGGTTATTTATGTAGAATGGGCTTATCTTACCGAGAAGACCCCATTTATCAGTTTGAGAAAGGAAGGGTTTATTGGAATCTTGGGACGCCGTCGGATGTAATGAACGACAGATAAGAATTCCAGCCAGATTTTTATTTTATAATTTCTCAGATTGATATACTCATGAGAGTTTATATCAATTGATATGAAGGATGGGATTTGATGTGTAACTATTGGGAAATCCGTTGAATAGATGGACGGATGAAAGAGTTTAGCCAAAAAAATAGGAAATTCTTTCTTTGATTATGATGATAAGATGAGCCATCCCTGGGTGAAAGGTTGTTGTATCCCATCGAAGAATCCAGTCAACCATGTCGGTAAGTTCTTCAAATGATTGATGCCCGTTGTTGGTGTCAGCAGGTGAGAGAGAGAGGCCTTCTACACCCTCTATTTTTTTTTGAAAAGTGTAGAGGCTACACATAATATCTCTTCACTTGATCCAAGTTGGTCAAGTATTGTAACTTAATGCCCTCCATGTTGACCAGTCGAACAGCTTTTCCAGGTAAGATCTCTTTTACCATGAACGGTCCGCTCCGATTAGGGTGAAACTTGCCCCTAGGGTCATGGACAGGTGCTCTTTGCTCCTTCAGTACCAGGTCCCCGACTGTCAAGTGACGCACACGCACCTTTTTGTAAAAGGTTGCTGCCATTCTTTGTTGGTATTTTTTTACATTATCAAATGCCTTCATTCTTCTTTCATCAACGAAGTTCAGTTCATCATATCTGAATTGCAACCATTCAGCTTCTGGAATCTTGCATTCCATCAAGACTCTCAATGATGGCACCTCTATTTCTACCGGGAGGACTGCTTCCATACCATATACTAGTGAATACGGCGTTGCCCCAATAGATGTTCTTATGGATGTTCTGTATGCCCAGAGTGCATAAGGTAGTTTGTCTACCCAGTCAATATTAGACTCTACCATCTTCTGGAGGATAACCTTGACATTTTTATTGGCCGCCTCTACTGCCCCATTTGTCTGTGGACGATAAGGAGAGGACCGGTGCCTTTTGATGTGGAACTTGTCACATAATTCTTGGACTTTCCCTCTGAAGTGTTGTCCTTGATCTGAGATTATAGAATGAGGCATCCCATGCCGGCATATGATGTACTCTTGTAGAAATTTAGCCACTTTGTTTGCTGTGAGCTTGGCGTATGATTGTGCCTCTACCCACTTTGTGAAATAATCAATGGCAACCAAGATGAATTCGTGCCCATTTGAGGCTTTAGGGTGAACCTTTCTGATTACATCTATGCCCCAGGTTAAGAAGGGCCATGGAGAACTAAGATTATGCAACTCTGCTGGAGGTACGTGTATCAAATTAGCGTGGATTTGGCACTTGTGACATTTCCTTACGAACTCTGCACAGTCTGCTTCCATTGTGTTCTAGTAATATCCAATTCTGAGAATCTTCTTTGCAAGAATTCTAGCATTCATGTAAGGTCCACATATTCCTTGATGGACTTGTTCGATGACGTTTTGTGCCTGTTCCTCGTTTACACAGACTAACTGCACTCCTTCATGGGATCTTTTGTACAAGATATCTTCGCATAGTATGAACTGAGAGGCATATCGCCTAAGAGACTTCTTCTCACCTGTTGTAGCTTCCACTGGATACTTTCCTTCCATGATGAAATCTATAATGGGAGCAAACCATGGTCGGCTATCGACTGTCAGTGCATTCACTTCTTCCAAGTGGACTGGTCGTACTCTTTTCTCTATGATTAGGGGTTTGATACGTCCCAAAGGATCATTTCCAATCATTGAAGCCAAGGTGGCCAATGCATCGACATATTTATATCTCTTGGGGAGTAGTCAAATTCAATTCGCATGAACTATTGAGCTATGGTTATTGCACATTATTGGTAAGGTATCAGCGTCCCCTCTGACTTGATAGATAACAATTGATGAATTACCATAGACCTTTAATCTGCAAACCCCTATGGCCAAGGCTTCTTTCAGTCCCATGATACATGCTTTGTACTCTGAATGTTGTTTGTGCAGTCAAAGTCTAATCTGAATGAAAATGGCACAAATGCCCCTTCTGGATCTATGAATAAGATGCCAGCCTCGTATCCCATATGATTTACTACTCCATCGAAGAACATTATCCATGTGTCATTCTTCCCCTCTTCTTGAGTTGTGTAGACTTCTACATCTTCCAGATGTCTGAGGTTATCTTCAACCGGTAGAGCTGATAGATGTTCTGCAATTATGCTCCCCTTGATAGACTTTTGAGTAGTGTATGTGATGTCGAATTCGGACAACAACAATAGCCACCTAGCCAACCTTCCTGTCAAAGCTGGTTTCTCGAATATATACTTCAGGGGGTCCATTCTGGAAATGAGTATGACCTTGTAGGATAACATATAATGTCTTAATCTCTTTGTTATCCAGACTAGGGCTGTGCATGTCTTTTCTAGTTGAGTATAATTGGCTTTGTAGCTTGTGAATTTCTTACTCAAATAGTATACTGCCTTTTTTGTCTTTCCATTTGTATCATGCTGGGCTATCATTGATCCCATAGAATGCTCTAGTACTGACAAGTAAAGGAGTAGTGGTCTCCTCGGTACTGGTGGGGCTAAGACTTATGGATTCAACAGATAGGTCTTGATTTTGTCGAAAGCCATCTGACATTAAGGGTTCCACTCTTTTGGCTGATCTTTTTGGAGTAGCTTGAAAATTGGTTCGCATGTTGCAGTGAGATATGCAATAAACCGGTTGATGTACGGAAGTCTTCCCAAGAAACCTCTTACTTCCTTTTCTGTTTGAGGAGATGGTATTTCAGAGATGGCTTTTATCTTGGCCGGATCAATTTCGATTCCTCTTTGGCTGACCATAAAGCCTAGCATTTTGGCCGCTATTACCCCAAATGCACATTTTTGGGGGTTAAGCCTTAGTTTATATTGCTTGATCCTTTCGAAGAACTTCCTTAGTACCGGGATGTGACCTTCTCTGGTGAATGATTTTATGATCATATCATCTACATACACCTCTACCTCCTTATGGATCAGGTCGTGCAAGATTGTAGTAGCCATTCTTTGATAAGTTGCCCCAGCATTCTTCAACCCAAATGGCATCACAGTATAACAATAGGTGCCCCAATCTATTATGAAGGCGGTCTTCTCCTTGTCTTCAGGTATCATTATCTGATTATACCCTGAGAATCCATCCATAAAGGACAAAGGAGCATGATTTGCAGTGTTATCCACTAAGATGTCTATATTTGGTAATGAAAAATCATCTTTGGGACTAGCCTTATTTAGATTTCTATAATCTATGCACACCCTTAGTCTTCCATCCTTTTTAGGTACGATGACTACATTTGCTAGCCACTCTGGGTACTTTGTGACCTCTAAGAATCCTGCATCAAACTGCTTCATGATATCTTCTTTAACTTTTAAGGTCCATTCAGGCCTTAATCGCCTCAACTTCTTATATAGCCTTGCATTTGAGATCAAAGGTATCTTATGCTGTACAACTTCAGGGTCTATGCCGGGCATATCTTCATAGGACCAGGCAAACACTTCTTGGAACTCCATCAGTAATTCTGTCATTTGTTTGGCTTCTTCTTCTATCAAGGTAGCACCGATCTTTATTTCTCGAGGTTGCTCTGCTGAACCGAGGTTAATTATTTTAAAGTATTCACCGACAGGTTGAGCCTTCTTCTCTTCCGAGGCTTGGATGGATTGTAATATTTCAGGAGATGGTTCATCATTTTCATCATTTTCAAAGTTAGAGTTAGAAGGAGAAGGAAAGGAAGAAGTAGACGTAGTGTAATTCAAAATATCATCTTTATTCATATTCAAAAGCAGAGGTACATAGGAAATGGTTCCTAGTGGGATAAACTTGAAACTTGAAAAGGACTCAATCTTATCTAAAGACCTAAGGACCCTAGGCTCAGACATAGTCATAATATGTGGATTACATGACAACCCCTTTGGGTAAACAAAATTATCATAACAACTCCAATTGGGGATTATTCCGTTGATGGGAAGGGTGAATTGTTGTATATCGGGACTCCTATCTTGATCTTCACCGGTGAGCATCATCACTTGATCGTCCTCGAACAGGTTGCTGATGTTGATCACTTCTGTCTCGGATTTCTGCTCCTTGCTCTACTCTTGGATCTTGGCTTGCTCGAGTTCTTCCCAGTCAAAAGTACAATCATGGAATATTTCGAACCCGGGTACTTGCCTTTGGAGGTGGGCATTGAACCAAGGTTCTGAAAATCCACAATAGATGTTATGTTCTCCTTCTTTGACAAAATACCCATTGAGGGTCTTCGAAAACTGGATGTCTTGCACATTGTACAACCCCTCAGATATTGCTTGATAGATTGCTTCATCCGTCCTTTGGGGTCGCCAGTTCCCACTAACTTTGTCTGATGCTCTTATTGTGTTGCTACCATACTGACTACGATGCTTGTATTTCATTCTCTCGAGCTTCCAAAATATTTCGTCAGCTCCCCTCTGCTTTTGCTTGATCACTTTTAGATCCCCTTCCGTGGGGGTATACCCCAGTCCAAATCTATACTCATTGACCAATAGAGATAAGAAAGTGACATCACCATGTTGGTGGGAACCGAGGCCCATACCTGGAAAGTAGAGCATGTTTTGACGAAATGAAAAGGGCAGATTCGTACCTGTAGGATCTGGCTCAGTTATGGCTAGGATGTTGTCAACCTGGAACCCTCCGAGAGAAAAATCCTGCCTATTATCCCCTTGTGACTCTTCACTATTCTGTCTAGTGGCCAATGTGTTCACGGCTACAGAGTCCACGTGTATTGTCACAGTGGTACCCTTGTGGATGAATTTAATCTTCTGGTACAAAGTAGATGCCACTGCATTGTCCTGATGGATCCAAGGCCTTCCTAGAAGCATGCTGAATGAGGCAGAAATGTCAATGACTTGGAACACTGTTTCAAATTCAACCGGTCCTACTTGAATTGGTGCTGTGAAGACACCCAATATAGCCCTTCTGGTATTGTCATACGCCTTGATGGTCATATCTGAAAGTTTCAACTCTGACTCGTTGAAGCCTAGATGCTTGAAGGAAAGAAAAGGGAATACATTCAAGGCTGACCCATATCAACCAGGACTTGGAAAATGCTCTTTCCCTGACATCCGATGGTAATATGTAAATCCTATATATGATTCTTACCTCCTTGAGGAAGATCGGCATCTCCAAAGATGATTGCATTAACGACATATCTGCCTCCTACTAGCATGGCTAGTTCTTCTCCGTCCATTGAAACTGGGACCTGAATGCTTGCTAGAGATTTTAGTACAACATCCCTGTGGACCTTGGAAGCCATCAGAAGCTCCCAAAGGACACGTTGGCTTGGGTCTTTTGTAATTGTTTCAATATTGGATTTGGAGGCTCTGGTTGGTTGGCAGGTCCTTTACTTTTCTCTCTCACAGCTTGGGCCGGATCATTTACCATCAGGTGAGATGGTTTGTAGTTCTTCCCTGTTTTGGTTTTTGCTACTTCTTGCTCATCCTCTGGGAATATGAACTCCATTTCAAGGAAACGGTTGCCAACTTGATTTATTTCTGTCTCTTTATCTGAGAGGTAGATGATGAATGGTTCTTCTTCTTCTTCTTGCTGTACTTATGTTATTGGGTGTGATGAATCTTGCGGGAAATAAAAATCATATTCTTCTTCTTCTTCTTGATGGCTACCCAACATATTTACTTCGTCACCAAATGTGACAGCCATACTGCTTACTCCTTTTATGACGGGCATAAGGTCCAAGGGCTCATCCCCCCATTCTATGAAATTGACATTGTGGTGAGGGAGGGGATTATTTGCCACCAACACTTGCCTGGGCTGGACCTTAAATTTACCAAAATCCAATAGATCCTGTATGGCATGCCTTAAGGTGTAGCAATTGTCTGTGTCATGCCCATGTTGATTGTGGTACTTACAGAACAAGTCCATATGAAAATTCGGTGGAAGAGGACTTGGAGGTGGACGAGGGTCAAACATCGTCAACTTCTTAGCTTGTATCAATTTATCCAGAGCCTTGGATCGGGTCATTCCCAAATCCGTGAACTGTCTCCTTGGCCTTGCTTACGGTGGTGGGGTATAACTTGAACTTCCCAAGATCAATGGCTCAGAATTGGTATTAGCTACTTGCTTTATTGATTGATTCCCTGGATTTCTTGGCGGGTATGTCCTTCTATTCGAAGCCCCTTTCGACCTTTCTGTCTTTCCTGGTAATATATCTCCCCGGGTTATGGCATCCTCTACTTGCTGTCCTGCAACCACGAGCCCTTCGAATGATAGGATGGCCTGACCAAAAATGTATGTCTTATATGGCCCACTTAAGCCTCTCATTATTATCTGCACCTGATCCCTCTCGAAAGGTCGGTCCCAGAGCTTTGCTGCTAACTTATGAACCGAGTTAAATAGGCTGTGAACGTCTCTCCCTGTGCTTGGACCATGGTTTCCAATTGCCTACGGTGGGTCTCTATCTCTGTGTTGTAGGAATAGAAACTGATAAATGCTTTGGTGATATCTGACCACGACATATCTGTGATGGGTTCAGATTCATCAACCATCGATAAGCCCCGCCCATAAATGAGAATTGGAATGCTTGTCCTAACTGTTCATCAGTAAACCCTTCGCCTTGCTTCAATAAGCCCGTGAATGATCTTAAGTGGGTCCTAGGGTCTCCTGTCCCATCAAATTTCTCAGTGGTCCATTTAAACTTGGGAGGCAGCTTAGTTTCTGGAAAGAAGCATAATCCTTTAGATTCAATGATTTGACTTTCTACTCCTTTCATGCCCCTCAGTATCTTTTCCACTTGACTCAGCCTATCACCGTATGGGCTATCTTCTTCCTTCAATTTCTTGGTCACAGGGGTAGCCTGAACGATTTACTATTTCTGGGGTATGACACCTTCCATATCTTTGAATGCCGGGTTTATGAAAAATTTTGACACAGCTGGATTAGGGGTACCCGGTCCTTGTGGCGGTGCCATATTTACCCTTTCAGAGGTCGACCCTTGAGCCTGCAATTGCAATTGTATATCCCTTACTACAGCAGCTATCAACCCCATGGTATCCTCCATCTTTTCCATCCTGGCATCCATAGTAGTCGGGACTTGGTTTGATCCATCAACCATTGATTCAGTTGATGTGGTTTAGATGGGACTAACTGGCTCTGGTGTGTACACCCTAGACAACCTCCCAGTAATGGGATCCCTTATCCAAGAGGTAGAAATGGTTGTGGTTTAGGCTGACTCCTTGACTTGTACCAGAAAAGAACCCAAAAGTGATAAATATTAGGACCCTAGAATGATGGGAGTGGAAAGAAGTCACATACACAATTAAGGATGACTCAACCAAACAAGAGTTAGCTCCTTCATAAAGGTAATCGGGTAAACATTATCCAAGTCAATTTAATTGAATTTGATTAAGCCATGTATTCAGTCTTAGGACCTCATGATTCCAAAATGGATAATCAGTGGTACCAAGGTCTGGCCACTTGAGTTACCGAATTTTAATGAAATTAAAATGGATATATTAATCGTTGTCCTTATTAGGGATGGTTAGCAAAAGTGGTTCATGGAGGAACAAACTAGTAAATTTTTTCTTGACCATGGTATCTATGTCTTGACAGGGATTTTCTGCTCGTTTTTTGAAATCGATGTGTTAACAATGAGAGATTCGACACATCGAGCTTTCCTAATGGAGGGTGTATAGTAACCATCCACTATGACGTGGAACAGGTGTGTACATACCTCATACTCCCAATGGGTGAGAGTTCAAGATGCTCATCGTGTAGATTCTAACATGTTGATCAATCGAAGACAAAAAGGGGCAAAAATTCGACGTCTCGAACATGGATGTCATGGTTAAGCAGTTTTTACCAAGTCGGTTCAGGGATGAACCAAAAATAACAAACATTGGGCTACAATCTGGGTTAGGACAGAAAAAACCACCTTGACAAGGACGGAGTAACCTATCACCGAATACACGATGAATAATGGGCCCCCAATCCCTTTATATACTATGTTGCAAGAATTCAAGCGACGTGGAGTAGCATAACGTATTCCCAGGCGGACCCAAGAAACACTCGTTAGAGGCTGCTCGCCGGTCATGATCTCATAAAGTACAGGCCAAGGTTCTGTGTTTTGCCTAGCGGGCTACCCCATATGCATGGGACCCGGTTCAGCTACTCGCACGAATGTGTGACTAAATCCATTCCCCCCAAAACAATATCATACAAGCATAAATATAGTATCCTAAAAGCTAGCATCCAATTCACACGAGGAAAGTTTTCATTTAGGAGTTTAACGTTTATATCTCCAGTGGAGTCGCCATTGTGAGGACAAAGATCGTAATCTTTTTTGGAAGTCGCCACCTGGGACCTTAGAAATGTGAAATCTCACCCTAAGTTAAAACTTTGATTGACTCATGACCCTTAGATTGGATTTTTGGTCCATCAGAGATTGGGTATGCATCAGGTTACGGTTATGGAAAGGGTTTAGGCACCCAAACCGCCCGATCAAAATCAGTCTCCTATACCTTTCCTATGCTAGACTCTATCTATTAAACCGAACCAAACCAAGTGGACTTGGTTTGATATCATTGAACCGAATCTGTATCCACCAGATTGCCCACGTATCACCGGATTATTCTAAAAATCAGGTTCGCCATCGTAGTTCAGGTGTGATTAAAGTTTATGGCTGTGATTTATGCTTGTGCTTGATTAAGTTCATTGTTCAAGTTAAAGTTTATGCTTGAAAGGCTGAGAAACCCTATGGGTTAGGATCTGGATAGTCCATGCGAACTGATAGATAGTCCTAGTGGATCTAAGAATGGATAACCCTTTCTGGGTCTGAATGTGGAAAATCCTATTTGGGTCAAAATGTGGATAACCCTTTATGGGTTGGAATGTGGATAACCCTATTTGGGTCAAAATGTGGATGGATATCCTAGTGGATCTATGGATAATCCGAGTGGACTAAGATGTGGATCCGAATTTGAGATTCTCCCAAATAGCCTACGTATCCTAGGGTTTGCCCTAGGAATCAGAATTTGCGTAGTTTAAAAATGATGGGTAGATATCCAAGTGGATCTATGGATAGTCCGAGTGGACTAAAATGTGGATTCGAATTTGGGTTTCTCCCAAATGGCCTACGTATCCTAGGGTTTAACCTAGGAATCAGAATCCGCATAGTTCGGGCTAATGGGTGGATATCCAAGTGGATCTATGGATAGTCCAAGTGGACTAAGGTGTGGATCCGAATTTGGGTTTCTCCCAAATGGCCTACGTATCCTAGGGTTAGACCTAGGAATCAGAATCCGTGTAGTTCGGGATGATGGGTGGATATCCAAGTGGATCTATAGATAGTTCGAGTGGACTAAAATATAGATCTGAATTTGGGTTTCTCCCAAATGGCCTACATATCCTAGGGTTTGACCTAGGAATTAGAATTCGCATAGTTCGGGCTGATGAAATAACCTGTTCTAGGTTAAGGATTGAAAACCTATTCTAGGTTTAGGATTTAGAACCTGTTATCGGTTTAGGGTTTAGAACCTATTCTAGGTTTAGGATTTACTGAGGGGTGAAAATCGTCCTGAGCTACCCTTTTCATCCTAAATTCTAATTTTGGAAGGTTTGGCAAAGCATTCTCTTTCTTTATTAAGATTTTTATTATTTCCCATTATGCCCTTCCCAAGAATGTGGGTGCCTAAATGCACGTCCCCACGCCTAAATTATCTTCTAGAAGTGTGCATACATGACAGTTCAACTAGGGTGTTGCAAAAAATGAAGTTATTGCCAAAAATAAATATTCTATCAAAGCATGGCATATAATACATTTATGGCATGGAATACACATATATCAAGATTGTTAAAAATCTCCTAATATGACTTGTATTGCAAATAAGGCAATAACCTATATGGCAAGATCTTATTTGCTATTTTCTAAGCATGGTAAGACCTAATATGGCAAGAAATTAATGTATGGATCTATATATCAATATGGTAAGTATTAAACATAGAATGTAAAATATGGCATGAATCATCCAAAAAGGTAAGATCTTATATGCTATTTTCTAAGCATGGTAAAACCTAACATGGTAAGAAATTAATGTATGCATCTATATGTCAATATGGTAAGTACCAAACATAGAATGTAAATATGGTATGAATCATCCAAAAAAAGATAAGATCTTATATGCTATTTTCTAAGCATAGTAAGACTTAAAAATGGTAATTATCAAGATTTTACTAAATATGGTAAAAATCTATTATTCTACCAAATATAACAACACATGGAATATGGCAAACATGATATGTGCACAATCTAAACAAAGCATATGAATGCTCTAAATATAGTCATTTATCCAAATATGACATGTAGATACTCTAAATATAGCAAGTATGCAATCAAATATGGTAGAATTCACCAAGCAATCAATTGCATGTTACAGTGAATGAGACAACAATGAAATCTTTCTAAAAAATCCAAAATTATCAAAAAAACATATGTTCAATAAGTTCTTTGAAAATATTGTAACTTTTATGAAGACATTTGGAATGAATAATGACTCAAGAATGCTAAAATTGTGACACAAAGTTTCAAATATTGGACAAGCTATGAACTGCTTTCATATTCTGTCATATTACACCAAAATGACTATAAGTAGGTCTTCTGTAACTCAAATCAAGCTCCATTTTTTTTTCATAGAAAGATTACTTGACATGCTATATTTCATCTGAAGGGGTCGAATCCCAACAGAGGACAAAACCAGGTCAAATGGATGCCCCAAGACCGGATATGTGCACTGGTCAAGTCTGTTTCAGATTTTTTTTGACCAGTTGCACCATAAATTCCGTATAAAATCCCATACTTAATGAAAATTAAATCTAGACATATGTCCATGTAGATAAATATTAGATATAAAATTTCATCAAGAAAAACAAGTGAAAACAGAACATTCTCTTTGTGAAAAAGATCTTTTTCAATCATGCAAATCTGAATATCCTAACAGATTCAAAATCAGAGCACTATGCACTTAAAAATCAATATCAATTCAATAAAAAATCTAAAACCAGTGCCATTTTTTAGAATACTTCCATATCTAAAAAATTCATATGATGTTTCTTTTATGATTATGGCCATAAGACCCTTTTCTAGAGACTTTCTGATAAGGGATTGCATTATACCCGAGTAGGGCAGCAATGCCAAAGAATAATTTTTCGGATAGACTTTTCCAAGTCCAAATGGAACAAAATTTATAGGGTAGTCTTCTAACATATCAGAGAGAATCCCATAAAAATTTGGATTTTAAAATCTAAGAAAAACCACATGAGATGCACGTCCTAAATTTGGATCCTAAATTTAAAAATTTCAGATTAGAAATTCACTTTGTAAAATTTGTCAAAAACATCAAAACATCATCATATAATATTCAAACCTTCATCATTGAATAGTTTAAACAAATCATCATCCTTAAAAAATGCTAGACATGAGCATCCAAACATCAACATGCATGCAATAGAGCATTCCTGATCGAGATTTAATGAAAATAAGTCTTTTTCAAGCAAAATCGACATTCAATCATTCTAAAGACCCCTAAATTCGTTTTAGGGTACCAACCTTGTACTCGAATGGAGCGAAACCTTCGATGTAGTATTTTTGGAGATCGTATCAAGTTTTTGGATGTTGAATCCCCATTCTCCTCTTCTCTGCTCCTTTCTCTCTTCTCACGTTTTTCTCTTTCCTTCTTCTCTTTTATTTCTTTTCTCTTCTTCTTCTTCTCTCTTTCTCCCTCTCTCCTCTCACTTTTTTTCTCTTCTAGCAACTAAAAAAATCCTTCCCTCTCTTTCTCTTGGCCTATTTATCCTCTCCTCTCCTCTTCTAGAGGATCCATTCTTTCCTTTTCTTCTTATTTTTCTAGAAATTCCCTTCTTTCCTTTTCTTCTTCTTTCCTTCTTCTCTTCCTTCCTTCTTTTCTCCTTCTAGAAAACCCTCTTCCCTCACGTTTTTTCCTGTCTTCTTTTCTTTCCTTTTTTCTTCTCCCTCTCTCTTTCCTTTTTTCCTTCTCCCTCTCTCTTTCCCACGGCCTCTCATTCCTCTCTCTTCCCACGGCCTCTCTTTCCTCTCTCTTCCTTCCTTCTTTTCTCCTTCTAGAAAACCCTCTCCTCTCATGTTTTTCCTTTCTTCTTTTCTTTCCTTTTCTTCTTCCTTCCTCTTCTTCTTCTTTCCTTCTTCTCTTCTTTCCTTTTTTCTTCCTTCCTTCTTCTCTTCCTTCATGGAACTCATAAACTAGGAATTTCACTACATGTTGGATATGTTGGTCATAGTTTTCATTGACGATATTCTAATCTACTCTCAGAGTAAAGTGGAACACAAGGTGCATTTGTGTCAAGCATTGCAAAGGTTAAGAGAAAAGACAATCTATGCCAAGTTCAAGAAGTGTGAATTTTGGTTAAATAAAGTGACTTTTTTAGGTCACATAGTATCATCAGAAGGAATCAAGGTGGAGCCCAGTAAAATCAAGGTGGTTATGGATTGGGAAGCACCCAATACGGTTATAGAAATTTGTAGTTTCTTGGGCTTAGCAGTGTATTATCGTAAATTTATGAAAGATTACTCTAGGATCGCTGTACCTTTGACCAAGTTAATTAAGAAAGAAGAAAAGTTCATTTGATCAGAGCAATGTGAGAGAAGTTTTCAAACTCTGAAGGATAGACTAGTCTCAACCCCCATACTGACCATTACAAAATTAGATGAACCTTTTACTCTGTATATCGATGCCTCCAAGCTAGGCTTGGGATGTGTACTCATGCAAGGAGACCAAGTCATAGCTTATGCCTCACGACAATTGAAGAAACATAAGGAAAATTAACCCACTCACGACTTGGAGTTAGTGGTGCTAGACTTCATTCTTAAGGCATGGAAACATTATTTATATGGGGAGAAGTTTCAAATCAAGTCTGATCATAAAATTCTTACCTATCTGTTCACTCATAAGGAATTGAACATGAGACAATGAAGGTGGGTTGAATTGTTAAAGGATTACAATTGTGAGATTTCATATCACCCAGACAAGGCCAATGTTTTGGCAGATGCCCTAAGTAGAAAGAGTCTAACTAGACCAGAGGAAGAGATCGAGCCTATTTTGGTACAGCCAGCACGAACTAGCACTTAACGAAAGACACGGAAGAAACTTGATGTGTCAGAAGGATCATTAGCAAGTATGGTAATTTGTGAACTCGTAAGTCTTTTTGCAACTTTACAAATAAAAGCAAAGCTAGTTATAGAGTTGGTAAGAGAGTTATCGACGGACCATTACCTCAGAACACTAAAAGAAGACCTACCAAAAGAGATATTAAACCCTAATTTCACTCTCTCAGATGATGGTGTACTCAGATTTTGAGGAAGACTCTATATACCTACGACGGATGATGATATTAAAGAAAGAATCCTAAAAAAAGCTCACAACACTCCCTATTTAGCTCATCCAGGAAGTACAAAATGTACCACAACTTAAAGAAAATAGTATGGTAGGCAGGAATGAAAGCAGATGTAACAAACTTCGTACATAAGTGTTTAACTTGCCAGCAAGTGAAAGTAGTTCGATAGAAACCCTCTGGATTGCTTCAACCACTGCAGGTACCAGAATAAAAATGGAATTGTATTACTATGGATTTTATCACTGGTTCACCTTCGACACCTAGAGCGGTGGATGCCATTTAGGTAATCATAGATAGGCTCATGAAGGCAGCAAGGTTTAGAGCTACATGACATAGTATACCATGGATAGACTGGATAAATTGTACATAAATCAGATAGTTCATCTGCATAGGGTACTTTTTGAAAGCATAGTAATAGAGACCCTAGATTCACCTTTAAATTTTGAGGTTTACAACGTACAATGGGTACTGAACTAAAATTCAGTATAGCCTTCCTTCCTCAGACTGATAGTCAATCAAAAAGAACAATTTAGATCTTAAAAGACATGCTTCGCTTGGGACAAGAAATTATCCTTGATGGAGTTCGCCTACAACAACAGTTACCAAGCTAGTATCGGTATGGCTCCGTACGAAGCCTTTTATGGAAGAAGGTGCTGAGCTCCTTTATATTGGGAAGAAGTTGGTGAAAGAAGAACTATTGGGCTAGACTTTATCCAAGAAACTTATCAGGAAGTCGATCTGATTAAAGAAAAAATCAAAGCAGTACAAACTTGCTAGAAGAGCTATTCTGATGTTAGAATGAAGGACATTGAATTTGTTGTGGGAGATAAGGTGTTTTTAAAGATATCACCCTTGAGGGGACTGAAACATTTTGACAAGAAAGGAAAACTAAGCCCTAGGTATGTGGGACCTTATGAGATCATTGGGAGGTGTGGAGCAGTAGTATATCAGTTAGCACTGCCACCTTCTCTATCAAGAGTACATGATGTGTTCCATGCCTCAATGTTGAAGGGGTACGTCTTAAACCCATCTCACATATTGGAAGCAGATCCTCCTCTGCTAAATGAAGACTTAAACTTTGAACTCGAACTTCAAGTGATTTTGGATAGAAAGGTTCAGCGTTTAAGGAATCGAGATGTACATTATGTCAAGGTGATGTGGAAGAAATAGCATGTAGAAAACCTATCGTGGTAAGATGAGGAAACAATGAAGAAGAAATATCCTCATTTATTTAATCCTCTGGGTAAGTAGAAATTTCAGAGACGAAATTCTTTTAGGGGGGAGTTAAAAAACCCGCACCCAGAAAACCCAACCTAACTCGAATTTTCTTATCGTGCCAGGGTTTCCCACTGTTGATGAACCTAGACCAATGTTGACCTGAAGACTAGCTTAAACCAAGTACGAGATATCTTAGCAATCATGTAAAATTCTATGTAGAAGTGAAACTAAATGGGGCACTGGTCGCTGCAATTGGTTGGAGGATCCCAGATCTACTCTAATCGGATCTAGTGACCAGATAAGCTAAAAAGCCTACCCGCGATTTGAAGAATTCTAATCTGTCAATTGAACTTGAATGGGAATATTCCCTGGACCCCCTGGATGGATCCAATAGGTCTCACCTCACTCTTAATCACCTTAGAGTTGGTTGAGGGAGTAGAACCTCTCTCTCCGTCTCCATTACTTGCCACGTGGCAATATTCCCTTAGATTCCCATTCTCAAAAGGAGTCTACTTTGGGAGGGAGACTCCAAAGTGATCAAACTACCCTAAATCTTCTCTAGAGGGTGTGTATTCTTTGCCAAAACTCTGACATATTCTCAGATAAAGGAAGGTTGAAGGAAGAAGGAGGAAGCTGAGAAGGCAGAGCACATTTAAGGAATTACCAGCACCATTTGACAACACCACGTACTCATTCGAAAGCCCCACCGGTAATGTAAGACCCATATCGAATTAACTGGTCTTACCACCTTGTACCAGGTCTACCTATCATGGTTGAACCAAGTAGACCAAGTGCGTGAAGAAACCACAAGACCAGGTATGAAATTTAACTCAAAAATAGTCAAATATGAGTGTGTGGTCGCATGCCTAAATAGGTGTGACCGACCCCACCCCAAAACAGTCCAACCCCATGAATTTTGCTCGTGGGGTAGGACATTTTAAAAAGGTAGGGTCACGGATTCTGTGACCCCACCTCCGACCCTACGGAAACATTCAAAATCGAAAATTAGAAACCTTCCAAATCCGAAGGGGGTCTTTCCTAAACTCATTGTGGCATATTATGGAGGGTTTTTCTCTATAAATAGGACGTCCCTTAGCCTCTTTCACTCCTTTAGAACCCTAATTGAAAGTGAGAGAAAGAGAAGACAAGGAAGAGAAGGAAAATCTAAGAAGAAGACCAAGGAGAAGGAAAATTCAGAGAAAACTCTGAATCTTCGACAAGCATAAGGTATGAACCTATTTCCCATGATTAATTAAGAGCCTAAAATAGTTCATGAAGAAGATAGGATCTAGGAGAAACCCAAATCATCCATCCATGGATAAATTCCAAGAGAATCCATGGAGGAAATTATTGTGGACAATGGATGGTGTATAAAATTATAGTTTTGAGCCATAGAACAATCATAGGAAGGACCATGATGATAAGCCAAAGGATTCAAACATGAAGGAATGAAATTAAGAGTGAAAGGTCGACCATAACACGTGTGGTCGCACGTGGGGTTGCATGTTGTCCGACCCCACAAGACCCACATGTCTGACCACATGCCCTCGAGAAGTTTCCAGGGAGGGTGTAGTCGCACGTGGGGTCAGAGTATGTCTGACTCTACCCTGCTACCCCACACCCTGTGGTCGCAGAAACTGAGACCCCAGGTGTTGCCCCACCTGCGACCCCTCAGTTTCTGTTAGTCTAAACACATGGAAATTTATTCTAATTAAAATCTATCAACTTGTTAGGTTTTCAAGTGACTTAAAAGTGATTCATAAAGCTTGAACGAGGATTTACTATCAATCAAAGGTGAGGGAACAAGACCTAAACTAATTGGCAAATAATAAACTATTTTTGTTTATTGAGTCTGATGCCATGAATGATTCTATGCTTATATGCGTGTAATGTGTATTTAACATGTCATCCAATATTCCTGTTATTAATGTTTACGTATATTTAATTCCGTTTATTTATAACATGATGATGATGATGATGCTAGGAAAAGACATGCGAATGTTTGTGTGTGGTTAGTGTACTTGATGCGAGTAGGGCATCAGGGAAAGTGTGATGCGGTGTGGTCCTAAGCACTTTAGCTCTATTTCTACTCAAGTCTTGTCTACTGACATCGTCGTATCACCATTACCTTAGCAGAACTATTACGTCATAGGGCATCAGGGGAGGTGATCTCGGACTGTGTAGTGTCTAACTCTGTCGGGGGGCCTTAGCTCTATCTCTATGGACATATTAAGGGATGCTGGGGTGAGGCCTTGGATACACTGTTTGACATTAGAATTGGTTAGTTGTGAGCCCAGTTTGCAAGCCCTCGCCAATAGGGGCTTACATGTTGGTATGGGTAGGGCATCAGGGGAAGTGTGATGTGGTGCGGTCCTAAGCACTTTAGCTCTATCCCTGTTCCATGGTGGGATAGATGTGAACGACAATGGTATTTGATCCATTGGGTGGGCTTACACACCCGTGTATAGAGGTGCGGCGGCCACCAAACCTTTCTATTGCACATTGCAAACTTATGAACCAGACCAAAGATATGAATTGAATGAATGCATATGTTTGTTGCATTGTTTTGTTTGCTCACTGAGTCATGATGTGTGCTCACCCTTTCGACGTCGAATATTTTTAGTTGATGATGTAGGTACTACTGTAGAAGACTATATGAATGCTCCGATGTATGACCATGCTGCGGCGATGGATGCAGAAGCTATGATGGAGTCGCATGATTTGTCGTGCGAGTGCAACTCATGCGTCTTCGATTAGATTTATAGTTGGATTATTAAGAACAAGTAATTGATTAATTTATTTTATTTTATGTCTTAGTTATTGAAGATAATTGGATAATTTATTTATGTTATCACCATTAGATTCTCAGTTCATTAAATATTAAAGACTTCCGCTATTGTGCATTTATTCTGATTATGGTTGTGGATGTGTATGGTTTAAGCAAACGGACACAACCTATTCAAGATCCTGGTTGAACCGTTGGATCATAGACGGTTCATCACACCATTCTAGTTGGTATGAAATTGGGGTGTGACAGGTAAACTCTGTACTATGCTACCTTAAGTTTATTTACGTTATTTGATTTTTCGTCAAGAATCCTTAGACCTCCATTCTTAATAGAGTTTGCTCTTCATTAATGGCTGAGCATGTTAAGAAGTTCCCTTGGTTTCGGCTCAGGTTATACCTCGAGTCCATCCATGGTTAGAACCAACATAACGAACCTTGGACCTAAGAGGCATATCCCTAATTGACCTCACTAAGCCATAGAATAGGATTGGAAATCACTAAAGGATTCTATACCAGTAAATCCATGGATGGACTTCCATGGCAGGAGTCTAGAATTAGATCCAGAGGGAACCCTTGGAGGCAAAATCTGTACATCCGAATAGACCAATACCTAGACCAACCCTTCGGGTGAGGTCCAATCGCACTAACCGGTGCCATTGGACTTGCGATAGGATACACTTGAGAAGCCTCGATAATGTAACCGATGGCAGAACCGATAGCATGTCTGCAGCAATTGGATCTGTGACCAGTTGGGAATAGAAAGGTTCTCGAGAGCAACCAGACGCAACACCTGTCACACCCCAATTCCGCATTGTTCAGAATGGTGTGATGAACCTCTAGCAAACCAACGGTTCAACCAGGATCTCGAATAGGCTATATCCATATTATCTAAACTCCATACATCCACAGTCATAATCAGAGTAAATACACAATAGCGGAAGTCTTATAATAAAATGAACTGAGAATCTATGTGATATTAAAATTTAAATAAAAAATTATTCTGTATCAACTGAGACATAATTAATTAAATACCAAATACATGTCTTTAATAAATCCAAATAAATAAACCAAAATCTAATTGAATACACATGAGTTGCACTCGCAAGTGATGTCATGTGTATCCACTTCATCTTCCACTTCCATCGCCGCTACATTTCCGTACGCTGGAGCATTTAAATAGTCTTCAACGGTATAACCTGCATCATCAACTAAAAATATTCGACGTCGAGGGGTGAGCACACATCATGGTTCAGTGAGCAAACAAAACAATGCAACAATACATATGCATGCAATCAATTTATATCTTTGGTCTGGTTTATAGTTTGCACTGTGCTATAGAAAGGATAGGTGGCCGCCGCACCTCTATACACAAGTGCGTGGATACGCCCAATGACTCCAGCACTGTCGCCCATAGCACCCAAAATGGCACAATATACACCCCATGAAAATGGCATGGCTATACCGGTTGATACCATACCAACAAATAAACCCCTGCTGGCTAGGGTTGCAACTGGGCTCGCAACTAACCAATCCTAATGCCAAGCGGGTATCCAAGGCCTCACCCCAGCATTCCTCAGAGCACCCGTAGAGATAGAGCTAAGGCCCCTCGGTAGAGTATAGGACTCAAGGACCGAGACCCTCCTTGATGCCCTACGTCACAATAGTTCTGCTTAGGTAATGGCGATACGATGACATCAGTGGACATGACTTGAGTAGACCATAGCACAATATACACCCCATGAAGATCGGTCATGGTTGTACCGGTTGATACCATTCCTACCCTCACCATATACACTGGCCAAACACAAACATTCACTTGTCTATTCCTATTATCATCATCATCATCATGTTATAAATAATAAAGTAAATATGCATGAACAAATAATAGAAATATTGGATGACATGTTAAATGCACATACAAGCATACACGCATAGAATCAATATGGCATTAGACTCAAGAAGTAAAACAGTTTATTATTAACCAATTAGTTTAGGTCTTGTTCCCTCACCTTAGCTTGCTAATAGATATTTTTCCAAGCTTTAGAATCATCTTTATAATGTTATTATATTGCTAGAAGACCTAACAAAGCCGATAAAATTTAATTAGAATTTATTCAGAATTTAAAAACCATTCTGTTAACTGAGGGTCGGAGGTAGGGTCAGAGTCCTGATCGACCCTGGGTGCGACCCTCCCAAAATCTGATCTTCCCGAACACTGAGGGTCGATAGTTAGGTACACCTAGGGTCGGATGGTCATCGACCCTCGGTGCGACCCTCGGTGTACATTGGTCAATTTCCTTCTTTTTAGTCCATTCTTCGTGCTTGGGATCCTATGGCTTGCTCATACAGTCCATTCAACATTCATTCCATGGTCTAGAACCATGAATCAACCACCTAAATAGCTTTCATGTATTCTCCCATGGTTTTCCATGAAAACCTAACCATAGATCGATGGTTTGGGTTTCTCCGAGATCACACTCTCATCAATATCTAACCTAAGGTCTGTAGAAACTCATGGAATTAGTATCCATACCTGAGAAGAATACTCCTTCTCTGCAACTCTTCTCTTCCTTAGCCTTTCTTCAAGTTTTCCTTCTCTTCTTCTCTTCCTTCTCTCCTCTTTCTCTCAATCCAATTAAGGTTCTAAAAGGAGTGAAAGAGGCTTAGGGACGTCCTTTAAATAGAGTAGGAACATCCTAAAATAAGTCCCTTTGAGATTAGAAAAGAATCCCAATCGAAAATTAGGAAATTTCCTAATTTTAGTTTCAAGCGGCAGCGAGGGGGTCGATGGGAGGGTCGATGATCCCGTCGACCCTAGGTTTCTAAGTTGTCCGACCCTCCCTTCAAAAGCGAGGGTTTGACTTTCTGTTTGGGGGGTCCGACCCTCCTTGGCTGGGTATGCTACCCTCCCCCTAATTTAAGTGTTTTTGGGTCGATTTGATACCTGGGATCTCGATCTCCTTCACGCCCTTGGTCCACTTGACTCGACCATGATGGGTAAACCTGGTTCAAGGTGGTAAGACCGGGTTAGATTGACACAGGTCTTACAACTCCCCCCTACTTTTAAAAATTTCATCCTCGAAATTGTACTTACCTTCATCATCAAATAAGTGAGGGTATTGCTTTCGTATGACATTTTCTTCTTCCCATGTAATTTCTTCCATGTCTCTACTTTTCCATGTGACCTTAACATAATAGATATCTCGGTTGCGTAGACGTTGAACCTTTCGGCTGGTGATTTCAGTTGGTGTTACTTCAAATGTCAAATCATTAGTCAAATCTGGTAAATCTACTATCAACACATGCGTTGGATCCTTGACATACTTCTTCAATAAGGAAATATGAAATACGTCATGTACACTTGACATAGATGGTGGTAGTGCTAACTGATAAGCCACTTTACCACACTTAGCTAGAATTTCATACGGCCCGAAAAATCTTGGACTTAGTTTCTCTTTCTGTTCGAACCTTTTCAATCCTCGCATAGGCGATACTTTCAAAAATACTTTATCACCTACAGCGAACTCCAGATCTCTGCGTCGAGTATCTGCATATTGCTTCTGATGGTTCTGAGCTGTTCTCACTCTTTCCTTTATAATGTCGACCACTCAAAAAATCTCTTCAACAAATTCCGGTCCAACAATACTACGTTCTCCAACTTCATTCCAAAATAAAGGAGTTCGACACTTTCTGCCATACAGTGCTTCATAAGGTGACATCTGTATAGTAGCCTGATAGCTATTGTTATACGCGAACTCGATCAATGATAACTTTTCATCCCATGATCCTTTGAAATCAATTACACATGCTCGTAGCATATCTTCTAGAATCTAGTTGTGCGCTCGATTGTCGGTGCATGCTGTGGGTGGAATGCGGTACTGAACTTCAATGTTGTACCCATAGCCTTTTGCAATCCTTCCCAAAACTTGGAAGTAAATTGTGGATCTCTATCGGATACAATGCTCTCTGGTACACCGTGTAATCGAATGATATTATCCACATACAGCTTTGCTAACCTTTCTAGTGTATACTGAAGTCGTATAGGTATGAAGCGAGCTGTTTTTGTCAGACGATCTACAATCACCCAAACTGCGTCAACTACTCGAGGAGTCAGTGGTAATCCCGTGACGAAGTCCATAGTGATGCGGTCCCATTTCCATGCTGGTTCCGGTAATGGTCGTACTGATCCTGCGGGTCTTTGTCGTTCAACCTTTACTTTCTGACAATTTAGGCATTGAGACACGAACTTGGCTACATCTGCTTTCATTCCTCTCCACCAATATAGTTTCTTTAGATCATGATACATTTGTTTTTGTACTTTCAGGATGTATCGAATAGATGGTGGTATGGGCTTCTTTCATCAGTCGGTGTCTAATGTCCACACTTTCTATTTCAAGTACACATATTCTTCCTTTGTATTCCAGTACTCTCTCTTCGTCCAAGGTGAACTCAGGATTAGTCCTACCTTTCTCGATATCTTCTTGTACTGTTCTCAGATAAGGATCTGATTTAATAGCTGTCTTCACTTCATCCATTATATCCGGTATAATCTTCAAAGCAGCGAACATATTTGAAAACCGATGAATAAACCCTTGGTTGGCTGATTCATCCGTTGCGTCTATTACATATTGCTCATTTCCATGATTGAATACCATTCCGGTAGTACACATTGCTGCAGTTGTGCTAATCTCCCCTTGCGATTTTATCATTGCCTTTCTGCTTAACGCATCCGCTACTACATTTGCTTTTCCCAGATGATACTGGATATCACAATCATAGTCTTTCAGTAGTTCCAACCATATTCTTTGTCTCATATTCAATTCCTTCTGATTAAATAAATAAGTAAAACTTTTATGGTCTGACTTAATCTGAAATTTCTCTCCGTATAGGTAATGTCTCCATATCTTGACAGCATGTACTCGCGCTAACTCCAAATCATGAGTGGGATAATTTTTCTCATGTATCTTCAACTGTCTCGAGGCATAAGCAATCACTTGATCTCCTTGCATAAGCACACATCCTAATCCTAGTCCTGACGCATTCGTGTATAAGGTAAATGTCTGTCCTGGAATAGGAATAGTCAAAATCAGAGCGGATATCAATCTGGACTTCAATGTTTGGAAGCTCTTCTCACATTTATCCGTCCACACAAACTTTTCACCTTTCTTAGTCAAATTGGTGAGAGATACGGAAATCCAGGAATAGTCTTCTATGAATCTCTGATAATAACCAGCGAGACCCAAAAAACTTCTTATTTCTGCAATGCTTTTTGGTGCTTCCCACTTTACAATAACCTCGATCTTGCTGAGGTCCACTTTGATTCCTTCAGCGGATACTACATGGCCTAGGAAGGCGACTTCATTTAGCCAAAACTCACACTTTGAAATTTTTGCATACAGCTTCTCTTTCCTTAAACGCTGTAGGGCAGCGTTTAGATTCTTAACGTGGGTTTCTTTGTCCTTGGAGTATACCAATATATCATCAATAAATACTATAACCGACGTATCCAACATGTCGTGGAAGACCCGATTCATAAGTTCCATGAAAGTTGCTGGTGCGTTTGTTAATCCGAAAGACATGACCAAGAACTCATAATGTCCATATCTAGTCTTGAAAGCTGTCTTAGGAATATCACCTTCTTTAATCTTCAACTGATGATAGCCTGACCGAAGATCGATCTTAGAAAATACTTTTTCTCCTTGCAACTGATCGAACAAGTCATCGATCCTGGGTAGTGGATATCGATTCTTGATTGTCAGTTTATTCAACTCCCGATAGTCGATGCATAACCGAATGCTACCATCCTTCTTCTTCAGAAATAATACCGGTGCTCCCCATCATGATATACTGGGTCGAATATAACCCTTGTCCAGCAGTTCCTATAGCTGCACTTTCAGTTCCTTCAGTTCAGTAGGAGCCATTCTGTAAAGTGCTTTTGATACGGGTGTGGCTCCAAGTATAAGGTCTATCACAAACTCGGTGGCTCGGTCGGGTGGTAATCCTGGTAGTTCCTCCGAAAATACGTCGGGATAGTCCTGCACGACTTCAATATCTTCCATTGGTGGTGCTTCCTTGGTTAGGTCGACCACTGATACTAGATACCCGACTGCTCCCTTCTCAAGGCACTTCTTAGCCTTTAGTGCTGAGAGTATGAGTTTGCGTCTACGGAGAAGTTTGGTTCCCGCAAAACTGAATTCTGCTCCTTCTTTGTCTTTAAATGTTAGCTTCTTTTCGACGCATAACAGGTTTGCAGAATGCCGAGCTAACAAGTCCATTCCCAAGATGACGTCAAAGTCTGCCATCTCAAGTTGTATCAAGGTTGCATCTAAGGTTTTCTCGCCAATGAGAACTGGACATGGTCCATAACCTTTCTCTAATTCCACTTCTAACCCCATTGGTGATCGTACAAGTAGTTTGTAGTCCAATGTTTTTATGGGTAAATTCATCTTCTTTCCGAATGACACCGATAATAAAGGAATGAGTAGCTCTTGAATCAAAGAGTACTCTGGCGGGTACGCCATTTATAGGTATGATGCCTGTGATTTATTTTACTTAGTCTACATGCTCATACAATGTAATTACAATTTAAAAGGTTTCAGTCATACTTGTGACCACATCGGGTGATGCGGCAGCATCCTCAGATGTAACAGCATATACTCGTCCTTGATGTACTTGCTTCTTGGGTTTAGGACAATCCCTGATCATATGTCCCACTTGGTTGCAGTTGTAACATCTCGGACCTTCAGAACTTGGCTTCGGTTGCTACTGAGCTGCTTGAGTGGTCTTGGGTGCAGCAGTGAAATTCTGAGGATGGAAAGGTTGTATGTCTTGTTATTACCTCCGCTGTAAGAATTTCCCGCTGGCCTCTTCATGCCTCTGTTCTGTGTAAAATAGCTTTCCTTCTAGCTCGATTCAATAACTCGAGCGATTTAGACAGCTTCATTATAAATCTTCTTTTCTAAGCCCAGAACGTGTTCTCTGATGCTTCCTCTAGGTCCCGTGACAAACCTACGGGTCTTGGTGTCTTCCTCCTGCATGCTAAGTGGTGCAAAGAAAAACAGCTCCTCATAACGCTGTTGATATGCATCCACTGACATCTGTCCTTGATATAAACTCAGGAACTCCTTCTCCATAGAATCTCTGAAGCTTCGTGGAAAATACTTCTCAAAGAAAGCTCCTTTATAAATGGTCCAAGTCAATAGGGCATGCTTGGTCAGTAAATAGGCCCGGGTAGATTTCCATCAATGATGGGCGTCGCCTTTGAGCATGAAAGTGGCACATAGTACCTTCTCTTCCTCAGTGATAGTCATCATAAGAAAATTTTTCTCCATCTCGTCGATCCAATGTGCTGGCCATAAAGGATCAGACGGTTTGTCGTTAAATTCCCTGGGCTTCATCTTCAGAAATCTCTCAACTAGTCGAGAGTGATCCATCTGATTTTGGGGGTATGCCCAAACATAGGTTGTGGATACTGATAATTAACCTGGGCTGCTTCCGGACCCGGTACTAGAATCTGTGCAGCTGGTGGTTGAGGTGTTTGAGGTGTTGGGTGGTTACCCACCGGTGCTGCACTAGCTTGTCCCGTCTGCATAGGTGTAGCATGGGTGGCTTGGAACATGATTCCCATGGCAACTTGCATTTGAGCCTGTGCATGTTGCATCTGTTGCAGCTGTTGTGCTAAGTTCATCACCACTATTGCTAACTCTGGTGGTGGGGGTGGCAAATTTGTAGGATTTTCCTGGTCTGGATTTCCTAGGACATATACATTCTCCTGGCTAGTTTCCTCCACAGGTGGTGGTGGTGGAACTACATTTCGGCTCTGTCTGGTTACTCTTCTTCCAGACATAATTTCCTTCTGAGATGGGTGGTGCCTGAAAATCATCAAAATAGGTGATACAATCATTTATATTCCATGTAGGCACGCTAACCGATATAAAATTCCAAATTTCAGCTCATTTTATAAAAAAAAATACTATCTTTTCTATGCAGGGTCGATGGTGAGGGTCGATGGTATGTCCGACCCTTAGTATCCGACCCTGGGAATGACCTGTTCTTCCCGAGAGCTGAGGGTCGATGTGAGGGTCGATGGGTATCCAACCCTCAGTATCCGACCCTTAGTTTTCTGTCAGATTCCCGAGAGCCGAGGGTCGATGGTTCTGGTCGAATTGTCCGACCCTCAGACCAAAAATCAGATTTTTAAGATCCAATTTTGGATCATTTTTTTGTTATTTCCCTCCCATTTCGACTCATCTCTCCCTTCTGAGTTGCTACAGTGCCACTCCACTATTTTTGGTCGGTTTGAGTCCGGGTTTCGATGTCCACATCATCCCTACAGGTATGTTTTCTCATTTTTACCTGTTTTTAGGTTTACATTCCTAGGTTTTTGCCCATTTAACGTGTTTTTTTTCAAATTAAATTTTTTCCAACTGTAAAAATTCGATTTTTATTGGGGGCTTTTGTTATTGGTGTCTCGAGGAGCGAAAACCCTCAAAATTTTTTGAGTTTCATCGGTTGGTTATCGGGAAACTTGAATTTTTGCTCTTTTGCCCTAATTTGTCGAAACTTTTCGATTTCTTGAAATTTCTTCAAATTAAACTTTATCAGTTAAAATTTCCTACTGTATGTGTGTTGTAGGATATGTTAGAACCTACGTAAGTCCTCCTGCTCACGTGTATGGGTGAAAAGTGAGGTCTTCGGCCAACTTACGTCGTTAATGCTAAATTTCAGATTTTTATTCCATTAACTTCTTATCTCCCTTTTTCTTTCTTGTTTGCAGATACCATGGCTCGTACCAAGGTACCCAGAGTTCGTGATCCACTTCGCTTCCGCTCCAATGAAGCCGAGGCACAGTATGCCGACTATGCTCGTAAGAAAGTGGAGGGTGGTCGTATGGTGAACTTGGCTGAGCTAGCCTTGTTCAACGTAGAGAGAGCATTCGGTGATATGGGGTGGCTCCCTGTCATCACTTACGATGCATGCACATGTCTGGATTTGGTGCGCCAGTTCTATTGTAATCTCCAGGTGGTGGGGAATTACAATGATGTTGAGAGGGGTCAAGAGTTGTGCATCACCAGCTACGTTAAAGGGGTGAATATCTCATTTGACTATCGGCAACTGGCCGACCTACTGGGCATTCCTTATGATGGCCCCATGGTTCTTGTGTGCCTGGAGAGCCCCGGTTTGTTTCCATGGGGATGAGGGGCGGAGATCGACAATCGGTTGCTACGACTGATCGTTGGCGAGATGAGAGCTTGTTACCTGCGTCCAGCCCACGGGTCTTCGCAAGATTATCCAAGCATAATCTGATTCCGTAGAGTGGGCACTACGAGAGGGTTTCTCGATTGACCCAGTTTACGATATATAGTATCGCACTAGATAGCCGTGCGCCTTCCCTACATCATCATGCGGACCATGATTAGTGCTACATTGTCCGGTCATAGGGGTAATCTACCCTATGGACGTATGATTACCGTTCTACTGATCCGCCTGGGGGTTGACTTAGTAGATGAGAAGATTCAGGAGAAGACCTTCTCGTCGTCTCTAGATTGGGAGGCTATCTGCAAGATGGGTATGTGGGATGCCCAAGTTAGTGATGAGGAGAGGAACGAGATGGTACGCCCTCACACTCGCATTGAGATGGCTGACGCTGAGGCCGCTGCTGCCGCTGCTAGAGCTCATGTGGATCCTGTCGATGATGACGATCGTATGTATATGGATGTCGACTCGATACCACCACCTTCACCTACGCATGCGGCTGGAGTTGGTACTTCTTCTGCGGTGGATCCTGTACCTGAGACTGGTCCTTCTCATGCGGCTGGTCCTTCACGCCCACCTTCTGACCTGATGGAGATGTTGTAGGAGATTAGGGAGGCTCAGCGCAGATCTGATCTGAGGATGGAGGAGTTGCTAGATGCTCAGCGTGTGAGAGTGGATGAGCTATTAGCCGCCTAGCACATATCAGACACATGGATGGGAGAGCTCATAGAGGTTCAGCATGCGACTGATCGGAGGGTAGCCGATCTCACAGCTAGTCTACAGACGACCCAGACTCAGATAGCCTAGTTGACTAGAGTCTATGCTGAGGACTATGACAGAGATCGTGAGGCCCTGCCTCCTCCTTCACCTACAGCTTCTTGATTGTATTTATTTTTCTTGTACTACAGAGTAACTGTTCGGATTGTGGACTATACTCTGCTTTAGATATGTATATACGTTTTGTTTCTCTCTCTCATTGTATATAACTTGTTTCCCCTTTAATAGATGCATTATTCTCTTTTTAGATTTGGTCTCAACCATCACTTGTGCTTACAGTGTGTTAATATTACTGTTTTAACTTTTATCCTATCTCAGTTCACAATTGTCTTGAATGTATGTTAGTTCAACGGACAAGGCCTGAGATGCTCTGATACCAAGTTGTCACACCCTAATTCCGCACTGTTCAGAATGGTGTGATGAACCGCTAGCAAACCAACGGTTCAACCAGGATCTCGAATAGGCTATATCCATGTTATCTAAACCCCATACATCCACAGTCATAATCAGAGTAAATACACAATAGCGGAAGTCTTATAATAAAATGAACTGAGAATCTATGTGATATTAAAATTTAAATAACAAATTATTCTGTATCAACTGAGACATAATTAATTAAATACCAAATACATGTCTTTAATAAATCCAAATAAATAAACCAAAATCTAATTGAATACACATGAGTTGCACTCGCAAGTGACGTCATGTGTATCCACTTCATCTTCCACTTCCATCGCCGCTACATTCCTGTACACTAGAGCATTTAAATAGTCTTCAACGGTATAACCTGCATCATTAACTAAAAATATTCAACGTCGAGGGGTGAGCACACATCATGGCTCAGTGAGCAAACAAAATAATGCAACAATACATATGCATGTAATCAATTTACATTTTTGGTCTGGTTTATAGTTTGCACTGTGCTATAGAAAGGATAGGTGGCCGTCACACCTCTATACACAAGTGTGTGGATACGCCCAATGACTCCAGCACTGTCGCCCACAGCACCCAAAATGGCATAATATACACCCCATGAAAACGGCATGGCTGTACCGGTTGATATCATACCAACAAATAAACCCCTACTGGCTAGGGTTGCAAACTGGGCTCGCAACTAACCAATCCTAATGCCAAACAGTGTATCCAAGGCCTCACCCTAGCATCCCTCAGAGCACCCGTAGAGATAGAGCTAAGGCCCCTCGGTAGAGTATAGGACTCAAGGACCGAGACCCTCCTTGATGCCCTACGTCGCAATAGTTCTGCTAAGGTAATGGCGATACGAAGACATCAGTGGACATGACTTGAGTAGACCATAGCACAATATACACCCCATGAAGATCGATCATGGTTGTACCAGTTGATACCATTCCTACCCTCACCATATACACTGGCCAAACACAAACATTCACATGCCTATTCCTATCATCATCATCATCATCATGTTATAAACAATAAAGTAAATATGCATGAACAAATAATAGAAATATTGGATGACATGTTAAATGCACATACAAACATACACGCATAGAATCAATATGGCATTGGACTCAAGAAGTAAAACAGTTTATTATTAACCAATTAGTTTAGGTCTTGTTCCCTCACCTTAGCTTGCTAATAGATACTTTTACAAGCTTTAGAATCACCTTTATAATGTTATTATATTGCTAGAAGACCTAACAAAGCCGATAAAATTTAATTAGAATATATTCAGAATTTAAAAACCATTCTGTTAACTGAGGGTCGGAGGTAGGGTCGGAGTCCTGATCGACCCTGGGTGCGACCCTCCCAAAATCTGAACTTCTCAAACACTGAAGGTCGATAGTTAGGATCACCTAAGGTTAGATGGTCATCAACCCTCGGTGTACTTTGGTCAATTTCCCTCTTTTTAGTCCATTCTTCGTGCTTGGGATCCTATGGCTTGCTCATACAGTCCATTCAACATTCATTCCATGATCTAGAACCATGAATCAACCACCTAAATAGCTTTCATGTATTCTCCCATGGTTTTCCATGAAATCCTAACCATAGATCGATGGTTTGGGTTTCTCCGAGATCACACTCTCATCAATATCTAACCTAAGGTCTGTAGAAACTCATGGAATTAGTATCCATACCTGAGAAGAATACTCCTTCTCTGCAACTCTTCTCTTCCTTAGCCTTTCTTCAAGTTTTCCTTCTCTTCTTCTCTTCCTTCTCTCCTCTTTCTCTCAATCCAATTAAGGTTGTAAAAGGAGTGAGAGAGGCTTAGGGACGTCCTTTAAATAGAGTAGGAACATCCTAAAATAAGTCCCTTTGAGATTAGGAAAGAATCCCAATCAAAAATTAGGAAATTTCCTAATTTTAGTTTCGGTGGCAACTGAGGGTCGATGGGAGGGTCGATGATCCCGTCGACCCTAGGTTTCTTAGTTGTCCGACCTTCCCTTCAAAACTGAGGGTCTGACTTTCTGTTTTAGGGGGTCCGACCCTCCTTGGTTGGGTATGCTACCCTCCCCCTAATTTAAGTATTTTTGGGTCGATTTGATACCTGGGATCTCGATCTCCTTCACGTCCTTGGTCCACTTGACTCGACCATGATGGGTAAACCTAGTTCAAGGTGGTAAGACCGGGTTAGATTGACACAGGTCTTACAACACCGATCGTGATACTGTGCAATCGGTTAGTTTGAGGAAGTCTATAAATGAGTTATTTAAATCACATTATAACTAATGACCCCACACACTTGTACTAAGTATCACATGCATAGTCAAAGTTAACTCACATGGTGAGGATAATAGGATTAACCAGTTCTCAGGTAAGGGAACAGAACCTTGACTTAATTTTTGGAGTGTTTTTGATTATGCGCTTGTCTATGTTGCATGCTTGATTATGAATAACAAGTCATCCAATAGCTACTTTTGCATACATTTGCTTTTAATTATGATTGTTGTAAACATATGATGTTTGTGCCTTGCAGGCAGTGGTGAAACGGTTGAGGATAGCAGGATCCAATTCACTGGGCTACCCTTGCCATGTATTGTTCTCATACACTAGTGGGATGACAACGTATAGGGGGGTAGACGGACGGATTGGGATTCCTACAGAGATTGTGAGGAGGGTACATATGATGACATATAGGATTGGTTAGAGACACTACCCATGTATGCACCCTGACCAGTACGGGGTTAGGTACTGGTATGAGATGGGGGATGAGGGGGAAGGGTGGACAGTGTTCATTGGAGCATTACTGGTTGGACTTCTGCTCTATCACCATCCATAGTAGGAGATGCATGGCGTCATCAGCATTATCAGAGCAGGCTAGGTGAGTGTCCATTCTCTCTGGTGCATAGAGATTTTGGTCAACATCGGTGAGCGTGATCAGGCCTTACCTTAGCACATGGCATACATTATACCAAACTTTTGTGTATAATAATATGTCATGCATTTTGCTTGCTTGCTTGTCTATTTTCTCATGAGCTCAAGTTGGAGAGCTTACCATTGCGTACGCTTTTCTTTTTTGATGATGTTTTAGGTACTACTATTTTTGATTACTTGAATGCCCCGGTCGTCTATACTATGGCACACTTGGATGTTCAACCTTTGGAAGAAGATGAGCACGATGCTGATTCCAAGTGTGACACATGTGTGTTCGAGTAGAAGAAATATTGAAGAGAAATATGTTTTATTTACTTTCAGTTCATTTACATTTACAGTACTTGTTAAAGGACCCAATATTATATGGTTGATTTTTATGAATGGTTTTGTGATGAGGTTTGACAAAACAAGAATAAGACTTGAAACAAAGTTATTTAATTTATTTAAGAATCATTAGAAGCTTAGTTCACTTAGTTAATTTCCGCTATGGTATCTACTCTCATTTATAATTATGACATTGACTATGGTGGGGTCGGTGGGGGGTGCACATGGCTTATGTGATTTTGGGTTGGACCGAGTAGTAAATGTGTGTCAGTTCAGTCATCCTCCAAAATTTTACGTAAATTTAGGGTGTAACAGTTTTGCCTTTCTCCTATACATAGTCCCTCAAGTTGTAGGACGTCTTCTTATGCACTTGTCGAATCTAGAAGTGACTCAAGAAGCAATTGGTGAGCTCGTCAAATGAGTCAATTGACCTCTTGGGTAGGTTGCTATACCATATGCAGCCTATGCTTTTGAGGGTGACTGGAAAGGCTTGACAGACGATCTCATCCTGGAAGCCATGTAGAAGCATCAAGGCTGAGAATGTAACGAGGTGATGTTCAAGATCCGTCGTCCCATCATAGGTCTCCATTGGAGGCATGGTGAAGCCTTGTGGGAGATGGGTCCTCATAATGCGCTTTGAGAGAGCGCCCTCAGCATTGTATGCCTAGTGGGCCCAGTTAGCCAAACCTTCCTCCACTCGTTGGAGTCGAGATCTCAGTTCTCGGAGCTCTTGTTCCATGGCCTTGCCTACATGGCGAGGTTGTGCTTCTTCTCCAGCCCTCTGGAGGCGGGCTGCATCCAGTCTACCCTCAACATCGTCATGGCAAGGTGGTAGGGGGCCCAGTCACTCTGACACTGGGACCCTGCTGACGCTTTTATCCACGCTCACAGTCGAGGTGCTCGAAGAAGAAGTAGCACTTTAGATGCGAAAAGCACCAGGTGTTGCTTCGGTAGACCGACGAGAAAGGTGGCTCACCGATCTCTGGGGATGAAGTGGGGACACTCCTGGCTGCCTAACTAGCTTGCCGTTGGTTGTTCTAATTTGGCAACGGGTTACAGTGCCCATGGCGACCAGGGAGGCCGTGTTGTCGTTCTCTCCGACATTTGTGTTCTCTTGCGTCGGGAACATGCCTGGGAGCTTTAGAAGCCCGTTGTAACTCTATCAATTGCTTTGTAAGGATTTCTAGTTGACGAGCGACCTTGTCAAACTGCTCCCTCATCACATATTGTGAAGAGGGTGGGGTGACAACTCTTCCTCAGGGATGAAATTGTCAGCAACTGGGATCCTTTCATTGTTGGCTCTGGGGATGCCTTTTGGAGGATGCGCCCCCCTTTGGGGGATTATTCCTTATGGGGGGTTGTGGCCTTGGTTATTGTTGTTGGCCTATTGCTAGTTGTGACCAGCATCGTTGTTTAGGTTTGCACTCATCCTCTTCTGGTATCGAGTCTGTTACAACCCATTCTGGGGAATTCGGTCGTGATATTCGAGTCATCCACGAGACAACCCGAATCTTTTAGTGACCAAAAACCAAAGTGATCTAACAAACAAACCCGTATTCTACATACACAATGTCCACAATAATCAATAATAGATAATAATATTTGCGGTGGAATCATAGAGTTGCAGCAGAATCATAATATAGAACAAGATGCCAACTAGTGTTACTTATCATAATAATTCTGTTATGCCTTACAAACTGTTTCACAAATATCTTTCATATTACATACAATCCATACTAGGTAACTAGAATAAATCTAGGATAACCCTGTAGATAGACTAAACCGTCATCTAACTAGTAGCGGCAAAATCATAGAGGCAAGGCACTGACTCAGGTCCTGTAGATGCAATCCCTACAGGTACAGCCCTTGACATGATCTCTCCCCACCAAGAGAAGTACCCTTAACATCATCAAGATCCATATCTACAACGACAGTAGAGGTACCTACAATCAAAGATAAAAGAGATTCAATATCGAGGGGTGAGCTCCCATTCCAGCTCATCGAGAAGTCAAGTATCCAATGCAATCCTATGCAACAATTTAATTAATGCAGTACAGAACCAAATAAACAAGCAATTGTGAGTAACATTCAGGTGCGTATGCAATAATGGCCGGCCTGTACCCTAGCGAGGATCTCACGCCATACCCCACCGCCTGAGCTATGCCTTGTACCCCACTGCTTGAGCACATACCCGTACCCCACCGCCTGAGTATGTACTTGTACCCCCTGCCTGAGTACCCCATACCCCACTGCCTAAGTTAAGTTCCCCTCACTAAAGCACAAGTCATTTGGCCAAGTTGATATATGATGCATGAGCATGTTATAAATAGGGCTACACCCCAATAGAGATCCCCGTTCCACTCCAATGGACTGACCATGTCCCCACTAAGGTCTAACCGGGTATATGGTCGTGTAGCATACTCCCATAGGCCACACGATCGTCTACCTCACAACACAATCATATCCAAATTAATTAATTACCCAACATGGCATATGCACACAGTAAGTAAAACTATACTCCAGTAAAAATTCTTGTTCCACTCCAATGGACTGACCGTGTCCCCATTAGAGTATAGCATGCCAACATGCACGTGTATTATGCTCCCACAATCTACATGCCCATCATACATGGTCTCAATAAAGACTGCACCCAACGGGGATCCCGACTCTCCACTCCCATGGTTCGTTGTGCCCCCATTAAGGTACAGCCAATCCCAATGTGATTCATGAAGTCACCCATTACATGAACCACCATACATGGGTTGCTCCCCAATAAAAAACCCCAGATCTTCACTCCCATGGATCACTATGTCTCTACTAAGATACCAGTACACCAACATAATACGTATGCCTATAGTCCAATACGTCACATGTACCATCATACATGGTTATGCATGCAAATGATATCCTAACCATTACTAGGCTTATAAATCAAAATAGACTGAACCAGCGGATAAAACCAGTTGGTCGTTCCTCCGGTATGAGAGGCCGATTAACCTTTAGTCATTTATTAAGTGAATAGAATCGGAGGATGAATAGATTGGTTGGTTATCCGGTAAACCATCCGCTTCATATCCATTGTTATACAGTGTGGTTCCAGTGGGTCATTCGGAGGTTAAGCCGGGTGTTCGATCATCTGGCAATGCCTCCGCTTGTTATTAATCCTACGCAGAGGCATGGCCAAACATTACCATGTACTTAACCAATGGAACCAACCCGGAGGGTTGTTTTTTCAGTCAAGTGGCTCCGTATAGGTGACTCGGGATAGGTGGCTCTGAATAGGTGATTATGGATATTACTTGGTCTATTAAGCTAAGGCATTTTGCCCCGGTAGAGGACTGGTTGTGAGTCAACCGGTGTTAGGGCCACTGCCAGTCCTCCGGTTCGTGCCTCAAGCCAAACACGAACCATAGAAGGTCTCTTTCTTTAGTGAAGGTTTACCACCATGGTTTCTTTCATTCTAGGTGGTGGGAAACACATACCTATCATTAGTGAACACAATCTGAGTCATTTAGCCCCATTATCATCTCCATTCATGGAGAGGGTGATAATCTAGGTTTCTAGGTTAAGCTTCGGTCTCCATTAATGGTGGAGTTTCCATCATGGTCTCGAGCATACATTCCCACAAGAATGGAAGGAAGAAGGAAGGATGAGGACCTACCTCAAGGAAGACCAATGCTTGAGCTCTAAGCTTGGAGTTCCACCTCCAATGCAACCACTCTCACTCACCCCACACCCACAAGGACCAAATGAGATGAAATAAGGAGTGGCCCTCCTTATTTATAATAGCATGTTGAGAGAGAAGGTGTCCTACTCTTATACAACTGGATGGAGTCAAGCAGATGATCGTTCGTCCCATTATGCCTCTAGTTGAGGTTAAAATACATTTAGGCTTAGTGTCATGGGCCCAATTCGATGGGGATGCTTCCTAAGTTTAATGTACTTTCTCCCACATGATCTAGTATCACTAAGTGATCCAAGAGGCTGGCCCACAACATATAGAGGGTCACAAGATAGGGTGCCAAGTGTTGGCACAATAAGAAACTAATTCAAGGTGATCATTTACTGTCACACCCAAATTCTGGATGAACCTGAAGTGTGATGAACCGTTAACGAACCAATGGCTCAAGCTAGGATCTCATAAGACCGTGTCAACAATCAAACCATACATGTCCACATGAGAATCAGAGATAATAAATAATAGCAGAAGTCTGTATTAATGAACAGAGTATCTACAATGATAAGTAAATAAATAACCAGTTATCTTCAAGTAACCAAAACATAATTAATATCTATTACAAATACCAAAATATGAAAGTTAACCACTAAGTGTAAACATAGTTGAAACACTCCCATGACTAGTCTTGCATGTTCTCCATAGCTTGCGGGTCCATAACTACCACATATCAATACGTTGGCGCACTGATAAAATCTTTGACAGTAACACTTGCAACATCAAATACTAAAAAGAATGGCATGCGTAAGGGTCAGCTCAACAATGCAACAAACATATGCATGCATTCAATTCATATCTTTGGTCTGGTTTAAGTTTGCAACTGTGTTATGGTAAGGACAGTTTGTAACCACACCCCCATATACTAGAGTGTGAGCACGTCCAATGGATCATACACCACTGTCGCCCCACATCATCCACTACGAAATAGAGATAGAGCTAGAGTTTTTGGATCACACACTGCCAGATCCCCCTGATACTCTACCCGTACTAGCACATATGCCCCTACTGGAGAGGGCTTGCAAACTGGGTTCTTGAGTAGCCAATCCTAAATGTCAACAAAGGTTTGTATCCAAGGCCTTACCCCAGCATCCCTCAATACGCCCATAGAGATAGAGCTAGAGTCTGACGGTTATGCTAAACCACAATACCACGTCCTCCCCTTGATACCCTACGACGTACTAATTCTGTTAAGGTAACAACGATACGACAATGTTAATGCGAAGAATGGAATAGAGATAGGGCTCGAGCCTAGCGATCAGGCTGAACCACAGTACCATGTCTTTCCCCTGATACTCCACCCAATCCAATACATCAACCACATACATAAGCACATGCCTATTCCTAACATCATCATCATGTCAAATAAGAACAATAATAAAATATGCATGAACATATATATAACAAGTATTGATGACATGTGAGATGCACAAACAATCATACAAGACATGGCATCATATCAGATAGCAGAAAATAAAAAGAAAGGATAGGTTGTTATTAACCAATTAGTTTAGGTCTTGTTCTCGCACCTGTGATTGATGTTTATTCCTCTTCCAAGCTTTAGAAATTACTTTGAACTAGTTGGAAACCTAAACAATTAATGTAGTTAAGTTAGGGGTTAATTTCATCAAGTTACAGTAGTCGAAAACCTTGTCTGGTCTCCAAAATAACCTTCCTGTCATTGACTGGTCGACTTTGTGGTCGACTCAATAGACTCAGTATATGTCAACCACACATTGTGTGGTCGACTCTGTGGTCGCATGTACTGTCGACCACATAAGCGATCGCACAAACCCTAGTCACTTCTCGAGAGTCTGTGGTCGACTCACTGGTCGCACTATGGTCGACCAGTGATGTGACTACACAACCTTCAGGTCATGATTCAGGCTTGGGCTTCGATCCGATCCTTTGGCTTGATAATGGGATCCATCCTACGTTCATTCTACGACCATTATCCATTATTTAATTCATTCAATATAACCCTAATTATTATAGTCTTCATTATGAATTTGTAACGAACATGTTAAGATTGAAAACATAGTTTAGATCTGATTTCCTTGCAACAAAAATCATAAATCCATAATTTTACTATAACCTAGCCTTCTACGGAGTCAAGGTACTTACTGTTGATTCTCGCTGCGGTAGGTTGAAGTTCCAACGGCAACTCCTCTGCCTGCAACTCCCTTTCTCCTTCCTTCAAGCTTTCTTTCTCTCCAAATCTCCTTCTTTTTCTCCTCTCTCTCTCTCTTAGTTCTAGGGTTTGGGAATAAGCAAAAGAGTAAAATAAAGTAGAGGGACATCTTTTATATAGAGGAAAAACCTCCATATGGAGTCCTCTCTCAATTAGGAGAAAGTCTTCCTCAAATTAGGAAAGTTTCCTAAACATGGAGTTGGTTCTGGGCTTGACCGGTTGACTCTATAGTCACATAATCCGCCGACCACACAAATCCAAAACAATCGACAACACAAATACAAAATTTTGGTCGACCACAGAGTCGACCACACAATTAAATTTTATTGGTTTGACTCTTTTGATTGGTTTGTTCACTTGGCTTTGTGGTTTCTTCATACGGTTGGTTCGTTTGAGCCGACTACGATGGGAAGACCTATCACGACACGAGAACATAAGGTTAGACCAGGTTCGTGGTGTGAGGGTCTTACAACTCCATCACTCTTAAAAGAAATTTCATCCTTAAAATTTGGATGTACCTTCCGAGTTGAGTAGATGAGGATACTGTTTCAGCATAGCGTTCTCTTTTTCCCTTGTAAATTCTTCCACATTTTGGCTTCTTCGATTCACTTTGAAAAAATAGATATTCCGATTCCAGAGATGATGTACCTTCCAACTGGTGACCTAGGCTGGTACGACTTCAAAAGTTAAGTCTTCTATTAAATCTGGTGGATCAACAGTCAATACCCATGATGGATCTCTAACATACTACTTCAATAGAGATGCAAAATATGTCGTGCACACTAGAAATAGACGGCGATAATGCGACTTGATTTGTCACTTTCCACGTCTCTCCAAAATTTCATAAGGTCCAATGTATATCTAGGACACCACTTCCCCTTCTCACCAAACTGTTTCAAACATCTCCTAGGCGATATATTCATGAATACTTTGTCACCTATAGCGGCTCAAGGTCTCAAGGTCTGTTATCCACATATTACTTTTGGTAATCTTGAGTTGTCCTTACCTTTTCTTGATTAGGTCTACTACTTGACCGGTTTCTTCAACAAAATCAGGTCCTACGATTCTTTGCTCTCTAAGTTTATTCCAAAATAGAGGGGTTTGACATTTCCTACCGTACAATGCTTTATAGGTGACATCTATATGGTAGCTTGGTAGCAACGTCGATCAGCGGCAAATTTTCATCTCAAGCTCCTTCAAAATCAATTTCATAGGCTCGGAGTATACCTCTTAAGATCTGTATAGTCCGCTCCAACTGTTCGTCGGTTTGTGGGTGAAATGCAGTACTAAACTTTAACTTTGTTCCCATCGCTTTCTGTAGTCCCTCCCAAAACTTCGAGGTAAAGTGTGAGCCTCTATCCGACACTATGCTCTTAGGCATATCATTCAATTTAACAATATTATCCACATACAGCCTTGCTAGGCTCTTCAAGGTATACTAAGGTCATATAGCAATGAAACGAGTTGTCTTCGTAAGTCGATCTGCAATCACCCAAACAACATCTACAGACCTTGGGGTCATTGGTAAACTGGTGACGAAGTCCATAGTGGTACAATCCCATTTCCAAATGGACTCCGGCAAAGGTCATAGTAAACCCGCTGGTCACTGTCTCTCGGCCTTTACTTGCTGATAATCCAGACACTTAAACACATACTAAACCACATCTTTTTTCATTCATTTCCACCAATACAATCTCTTTAGGTCATCATACATATTGGTACTGCAGGATATCCTGAATATAGAGTACAATGGGCTCCTATCATTATCCTATTCATTATGTCAGAATCTTGAATTTCAGGTATTCAGAATCTTCCTATGTATCTGAGTACCTTATTTGCATCCAAGGTAAGTCAGGGTTAGGTTTCCCTCTCTCTAAATCTTCTTACACCGTTCTCGTATACGAGTCTAATTGAGTCACAACTTTTACTTCATCCATTAGATCAGAGATGATCTTTAACACTGCAAACGCAAGCGAGAACTTATCGACCAGTGTTTGCTTAATTGGATCATCACTAGTTTCTATTATATGCTGTCCCTTTTCCAAATCCAAAATTATTGCTGCGGAATACAAGGCTTCATTTGTACTAGGTTCCCCCTTTGACTTCATCTGTTGCACCCCAAATCTGGTCGAACCAATGGTGTGATGAACCATCAAGAATACCAACGGTTCAACCAGGATCTCGTACAGGCCGTGTCCATCCGATTAAACTAGATACATTCCACAAGCATAATCAAAGTAAATAAACAATAGTGGAAGTCTTTAATATTAATGAACTGAGTATGTAACAGTAATAGCATAATTAATTATCCAATTATCCTAAAGTAACCCAAGACATAAAATAAAGTAATCAATTACATGTTCCGATAACCAAACAACTAAACTAATCGAAAACACATGAATTGCATTCGCACGAAGGATCATTTGCCTCTTCCATAGCTTCCACGTCTATCGCCGCTATGTGTGCATACGTCGGCGTATTCATGTAATCTTCAACCATAAGACCTGCATTAACAACTAAAAATATTCAACATCGAAAGGGCGAGCACACATCACGGCTCAGTGAGCAAACAAAACAATGCAACAAACATATGCATGTATTCAATTTATATCTTTGGTATAGTTTTTTAGTTTGCAATATGCTATAGAAAGGATTGGCGGCCACCGCACCTCTATACACGAGTGTGTGAATCCGCTCAATGGATCAAACACCATTGTCGTCCCACATACACCCACCATGGAATAGAGATAGAGCTAAAGTGTTTGGATCAAACACCGCCAACACTTCTCCTGATGCCCTACCCATACCAACACGTAAGCCCCTATTGGCGAGGGCTTGCAAACTGGGCTCGCAACTAACCAATCCTAAATGTCATCCAGTGTATCCAAGGCCTTACCCAGCATCACTTAATACGTCCATAGAGATAGATCTAAGGCCCCCCCAACAGAGTCGAAGACTACACGGTCCGAGACTACCTCCCCTGATGCCCTACGACGTAATAGTTCTGCTAAGGTAATGGCGATACGACGATGTCAGTGAATAAGACTTGAGTAGAGATAAAGCTAGAGCCTAGTGACCAGGATGAACCCCAATGTTACATCCTCCCCTTGATGCTCCACTCGCATCAAGTACACTAACCACACATACATAATTACTTGCCTATTCATAGCATCATCATCATCATCATCATCATCATCATCATCATGTAATAGCAGATAGAATTAAATATGCATGAATAGTCATAGCAGAAATATTGGATGACATGTTATATGCACATTACAAACAAGAAATCATAGAATCAGGCATAACATTGGACTCAATAAAAGTAAACAGTTTATTATTAGCCAGTTAGTTTAGGTTCTATTCCCTCACCTGCTAGAAATGTTCAATCTTCTCTAAGCTTCTTAACTTACTCTTGAACCTCTTGAAATCTAAGAAATTTGTAAGTTCTAAGTTAGGGTTCAAGCTCATCAATTTACAGTAGTCAATGGTCCATACTAGAATCAAATAGACCTCCAGAAGCTGCGTAGTCGTAGGTGTGACTGCACCTGTGGTCTCAGTTTCTGCGACCACAAGGTGTAGGGTCGATATGTGTGGTCTCATATCATGCGACCACATACATGCAACCACACCCTCCCTAGATCCTTCCCTAGGGCGTGTGGTCGAATATATGTGCCTCGTGTGGTTGATCATACCTGCGACCACACGAGTTTTTGGTCGACGTTTATTCTCAGCCACATCCCTTCATAACTTGATTCCATGGCTATCATTAAGATCCTTCCTATAATTGTTCTATGGCTTAAAATTCATATTTTTACATAATCCTTCACCTTAATCCATCCTTCATGGATCTCCTTAAAGTTTTGTTCGTGGTCTTAGGATTGAGATCTTACTTTGAACCAATATCTCCTCCATAATCTATTCTAGGCATTTAACTAATGTAGGGAATGATTCTATACCTTAAATTTGCTAGATAATCAGAGCTTTCTCTGCAATTCCTTCTCCTAGTCTTCCTCTTCAATTCTCCTTCTCTTCCTCCTCCTCTCTTTCTCTCTCTTTCAGTTTGGGTTCTAAAAGAGTGAAAGAAACTAAGGGACGTCCTTTATATAGAGGAAAACTTTCATATAAAGTCCCACTTTGATTAGGAAGGAACCCCCCCTCAGATTAGGAAGGTTTCCTAATCACGGAGTCGGTTATACCATGGTGTGGTCACATGTGGGTTCACAGAATCAGTCAGCCATACGTCTAAAATCTACGACCACACATCCCTGACTTGAGTGGTCTTAATATTCTGAGGTGTGGTCAACCACACCTATTTAGGTATGTGACCACATGCTCTTAATTAGATGAATTTGGTTGGAATTACATACCTAGCCTTGTGGTTTCTTTACGCACTTGGTCTGCTTGGTCCGACCATGATAGGAAGACTTAATACAAAGTGGTAAGACCGGGTTAGTAAGGTACATGTCTTACATCATCATTCCCCTTTCTTCTCAAAGCCTTAGCTACCACATTATCCTTGCCCAGGTGACATTGAATATCATAGTCTTAATCCTTCAGGAGTTCCAACCATCTCTTTTGCCCCATGTTCGACTCTTTTTAGGTGAAGAGATAAGTAAAACTCTTGTGATCCAATTTAATCTGAAATTCTTCTCCGTATAGATAATGTCTTGAAGTTTCGATTGCATAAATCACCACCGCTAACTCCAAGTCATGAGTAGGGTAACTCTTCTCATGCTCCTTTAGTTGTCTTTAAGCATATGCAATCACTTTTTCTCCTTGCATCAGCACATATCCTAGACCCAATCCAGAAGCATCGATGTATAGGGTAAAAGGTTCCCCTGGTGCCAGAATGGTCAAGATAGGAGCCGATATCAACCTTGCTTTCAATGTTTGGAAACACTCTTTACACTTGTCAGTCCAAATAAACTTCTCCCCCTTCCTGATTAGCTTGGTAAGAGGCATTGCGATCCTAGAGTAGTCCTTTACGAACCATCTATAATAATCCACTAACCTAAGAAACTTCTAATCTCTGCAATGTTCTTAGGCGCTTCTCACCCCACAATAGCTTCTAACTTGCTAGGGTCCACCCATATCCTTTCTGATGACACCGCGTGACCCGAGACTGTCACTTTATTCAACCAAAACTCACATTTCTTGATCTTGGCATAACGCTTCTCCCTTTTTAGCCATTGTAAGTTTTCTCTAAGGTTTGTCGCACAAGTTGCTTTATTCTTAAAAATAACCAATATGTCATCTATGACTATGATTGAAGTGTCCAATATGTCATGGAACACCTGGTTCATAAGCTCCATAAAAGATGCAGGGGCATTGATCAATCCAAACGACATAACTTGGAACTCATAATGTCTGTACCTGATTCAGGAAGCTATTTCAGACTATCACTATCTAAATTCTTCAACTGATAATATCCTGACTGAAAATCAATCTTAGAAAATACCTTTGTACCTTGTAGCTGATTAAACAAGTCATTTATTTGAGGTAGTAGATACCGATCCTTGATCATGAGCTTGTTCAACTCTCGATAGCCTATGTACAGACGAACATTGCCATCCTTCTTCTTTATGAACAACACTCATGCTCCCCATGGTGATATACTTGGCCGGATAAGACCCTTATCTAATAACCCTATAGTTGGGTCTACAGTTCCTTCAACTTTGTAGGAGCCATTAGATAGGGTGCCTTTAACACTGGTGCTGACCTTGGTAACAAGTTGATAACGAACTCGGTCGCACGATTAGGTGGCAACCTAGGTAAGTCTCTTGGAATTACATCAGAGAATTTTCATACTACTTTTATGTCTCACATCCGTGGTGCCTCTTCGTTAACCTCGACCATGGATACCAGAAATCTAACTCCTTCGTTTTCAAGGCATTTCTTCACCTTAAGTGCAAAGAGGATAGGCTTCCGCTTCCTAAGCAATATACTTTCAATAAAACTAAATTTTGTGCCGTCTTTGCCCTTGAATGACAACCTCTCCTCGACACATAACAGTTTTGTAGAGTCTTAAGACAACCAGTCCATCCTCAAGATGACGTCAAAGTCTGCCATCCCAAGTCGAAGTAGGTTGTATCTAAATTCCATCCATCCATACGATTTGGACATTATTCATAACACTCACCTAATACAACATCTAGTCTAAAAAGGCTTGAACTAGCAAAATCTGAAATAATGGTCTTAATGTCACGTCTAGCCCCCTTTTACCTCTTAGTTTTTCAAAGACTATCACCAATAATCTCATATTGCACTCATTAGCTTACATCTCTTTTAACACTGCTGTTTTACCCTGATCTCTTATTCATTTTGACAATCATCTTTTGATTGTTACCCCCTTCATATCCCACATGTTTACCTATAAGCATTAGGGTATATGTTATATCTTTATTAATTCCATCAAACTCTTTTGGTCTTTACTCAATCCTCTTATTCGACATTGGAAATAATTTTATAGTAATTGTGCTAAACCGAGTACTATCAATACTACCATTTTTGATTTCATCCTTGTATCCATTTTTAGATATGCTTTTAGAAATCTTTTGTCTTGTCAAAATTGATACTGACATAGCCATTTTTAACTTTGTTCGAATGCTATCTACTATTTACTAACTGCTCTTGATAGTTCTCACTTTTTGCTCATGCCCTCTTTTACAGACCATGACTCAAATCCATCCATCTAGCAATCTCAAAACAAATTCTCCATTATTTCATCTGAGATTTCTTGGCTATAAAATCTAATCTGAATTCAATAGTCTTCCCTCTAATGATTTCCTTATTAATTAAGCATCTTTATCAACATAGGTTGAGAATGTAAGAATCAAAATATTTATCCAAAAGTAATTTATTTTTTTAATTCGAATTCAATACGATGATGAACATTTGTTTTATCTAGTGAAATTAGATTCAAAGGATCAAGAGTAAATCTATGGTAACTAAACTGACAACCAAGGGCCGTTAGGTTACACGATGGTTCGAATATGTGGAAGTAGAGGCTAAGAACTATGGAGCCATAGATCAAAACATTACGGGAATAAATTTGGAGAAACCTTTGATACATCAATAATCTCAGGTATAAATAAAAAATATGTACGTTCAAAATAATTAAACCTTTAATTGTTCATTCAGTTCATATCTCTATTCATGTTGTCGATCATAAGGGTAGCTTAGATTGGTATAATCAAGACTAATTCTAAGGAAACAACATCAGTAACTCAATTTGATTGGTTGAATCGAAAAGGTATCCTGTCAAGGAACGACAGTTTAAAATCAGGTATGTCCATTATTAAGAAAGTTTTCTTCAGTTTGTCTATCCACTGTACTGGCCACAATAGATTTGATCTCTTACAGAAAATGTCTGAGACTTCATCTTTAAAAAAAATTCCTCAACCATTGTCTGATCATTCTGCCATGGTGCAACTATCACATACATCGGTGGCTGATAAGGGTAACCACCTTGATACACTGCTTATTATGTACTAAGATTTTGCACTGGGGTGTGTATTACTGGGACTTGCTATATGGTAGGCATTTTGTTATGGCCAATAGGTGCTGAAAGTACAGTGTTGCTATCAATTGGTACCATACTTGGTCTGACCTAGAGGTGTTGGTGTAACATTGGCAACTTGGGTAGTGATTCCTATGGTAACTTGCATAGCCGGTAACATTTGTTGTTGCTCTTGTATTTTGTCGCCAAATTTGTTACAACTATAGCCAAGGCACTTGGGGGTCTAGATAGATTGGCTGGAGTGGCCTGGTTGTTCACCCCTTTGATTTGATCCAGCCTGATTATCATTATTTGACATCTACTCAGATGGGTTCTCATTACCCATTCTTGACCCAGATAGTGGTGGGACCAGGTTGCAATCTCTTCTTAACGCTCAGCGGGTGATAGAATAGTGTATGGCGGATCTCACTCCGAGTCTCCACGTCGCCCAGGAGTAGAGTTTTATCTTTTTTTCTAGTTACTCTTATTTTTGGTGTATATTTCAGGGTTAGATTTTGTCTTTTCTGCTACAGATACACTTATTTTGGATGTTTATACTTGTAGAGTAACTGTTCAGATTGTGGACCGTACTCTGTTTCTTATCTAGATACATTATTTTGGTTTTACTTTCATTTGGATGCACATTCTTCTTGGTTCTGTTGTATATATATATATTGTTTTCCCTTTTAGTATATACATTATTGTTTTGTTTAATTTTTGTCACAACCGATAAAATGCTTATGGTGTGTTTGTATTAAAGCTTGTAAGTTTATCCTAACTCAGTTCATGAACAGGTGAATGTACTTAGGTTTGATTGGAAGAGCCTTAGAGCTCTGATACCAAGTTGTCACATCCCAATTCTGGACAAACCCGAAGTGTGATGAACCGTTAACGAACCAATGGCTCAAGCGAGGATCTCGTAAGATCGTGTCAACAATCAAACCATACATGTCCACATGACAATCAGAGATAATAAATAATAGCGAAAGTATGTATTAATGAACTGAGTATCTACAATGATAAGTAAATAAATAACCAGTTATTTTCAAGTAACCAAAAAATAATTAATATCTATTACAAGTACCAAAATACAAAAGTTAACCACTAAGCGTAAACATAGTTGAAACACTCGCATAACGAGTCATGCACGTTCTCCATAGCTTGCGGGTCCATAGCCGTCACATATCCATACGTTGGTAGGGCTGCAACAGGGTCATGTTTTTTATAATCCTAGCCCCAACCCTGACTATTTAAACTTAACCCTATCCCAGCCCAATCCTGCGAGGGTTAGAAAATGTACAACCCTAATCCTAACCCTAGCAAGGTTGGGCCTAACCCTAACCTGCCCTGATTTACCCTGACAGGACCGGGTTGGGCCCTGATTTAGGAGGAGCTAAAAAGAGAAAAAAAGATCCTCGTAGGTAAAAAGAGGAAAAAAGAGAAGATAAACGATATCAATCATACAATTCATTTAAAACCCCTTTGATCTTAGCTCAAATCAAAATCTTTTGTCGATCATTAAACATGCTTTTGATTGTGCATTACAACACCCATGGGAATCATAAATCTCTACCGATGAAAATATGAACAAAATATGAACAAGATTGGTAGCCAAAATAGAGGGGAACTCTAAAAGATCAACAAGTAAAAAAGAAACACCAAAAATCAAACAACATACTCAATCTGTCAAAAGAACAACAAAAAGATTGAAAACACATAACTCAAAACAAAGTAAAATCTCCTTACAGTATTCTAATAGATCAGTAAATGAAGTCGAAACAATAAGAATCAAACTATAAAAAAAAATTTAACTCAAAACAAGGAAAACTCTTAAGGAGATTTCGATTCTCACCTAATCCTTTTCAACAGTTGACTCTCAGTCTCTCAGACAATGTCTCAACGCCTCTTAGAGTTGGCAACGCTTCCCAGAGTATATTCATATATATATATATATATATATATATATATATATATATATATATATATATATATATATATATATATATATATATATATATATATATATGGTTGGGCTAGGCTAGGCTTAACCCATGGGGTCAACCCTAACCCAACCCAACCCTGCCAGGGTTGATAAAAAATTAAGCCCTAACCCAGCCTTGTCAGGGTTTGGGCCTGGTTCAACCCTGCCAGGGTTCAGGGCTGGCCTGGGCAGGTTAGGGTCATTAGGGTAAAACTTGCACCCCTACATGTTGGTGTACTGATAAAATCTTTGACAGTAACACCTGCAACATCAGAAACTAAAAAGAATGGCACGCGTGAGCGTCAACTCTCTAACATGAGCTCAGTAAATGAACAAAACAATGCAACAAACACAAGCATGCATTCACTTCATATCTTTGGTTAAGTTTAAGTTTGCACCTGTGCTATGGTAAGGACAGTTTGTAACCACACCTCCATATACAAGAGTGTGAGCACGCCCAACGGATCCCACACCGCTGTAGCCCCATATCACCCACTACGAAATAGAGATAGGGCTAGAGTTCTTAGATCACACACTGTCAGAACCCCCTAATACTCTACCCATACTAATACGAATGCCCCTACTGGAGAGGGCTTGCAAACTAGGTTTGTGACTAACCAATCCTAAATGTCATCAAAGGTTTGTATCCAAGGCCTTACCCGAGCATCCCTCAATACGTCCATAGAGATAGAGCTAGAGTCTGGCGGTCAAGCCGAACCATAATACCGCATCCTCCCCCTGATATCCTACGACATACTAGTTTTGCTAAGGTAACAGCAATACGACGATGTCAATGCGAAGAACGGAATAGAGATAGGGCTCAAGTATAGTACCGCATCCTCCCCCTGATATTCCACCCATTCCAACACATCAACCACATACACAAGTACATGCGTATTCCTACCATCATCATCATGTCAAATAAGAACAATAATAAAATATACATGAATAGATATATAACAAGTATTAGATGACATGTGAGATGAACAAACATTCATATAAGGCATGGCATCATATTAGGTAGCAGAAAATAAAAAGAAAGGATACCTTGTTATTAACCAATTAGTTTAGATCATGTTCCCTTGCCTGTGATTGATGTTTGTTCCTCTTTCAAGCTTTAGAAATTACTTTGAACTAGTTAGAAACCTAAACAATTAATGTATTTAAGTTAGGGGTTAATTTTCTCAAGTTATAGTAGTCGAAAACCTTATCTGGTCTATAAAATATGCTTCTTGTCATTGACTAGTTGACTCTGTGGTCGACTTAGTGGTCTCAGTATATGTCAACCCCACATTATGCTATCGACTCTGTGGTCGCATATACTGTCGACCACACAAGCAACTACACAAACCCTGGTCACTTCCTGAGAGTCTGTGGTCGACTCACTGATCGCACTATGGTTGACCAGTGATGTGACCACACAACCTTCAGGTCATGATTCAGGCTTGGGCTTCGATCCGATCCTTTGGCTCGACAATGGGATCCATCCTACATTCATTCTACAGTCATTATCCATTATTTAATTCATTCATTATAACCCTAATAATTATAGTCCTCATTATGAATTTATAACGAACATGTGAGGATTAAAAGCATAGTTTAGATCTGATTTTCTTGCAATAAAAATCCTAAATCCATAATTCTACTATTACCTAGCCTTCTACGGAGTCAAGGTACTTACCGTTGATCCTCACTGTCATAGGTTGAAGTTTCAATTGCATCTCCTCTGCATGCCACTGCCTTTCTCCTTTCTTTAAGCTTTCTTTCTCTCCAAGTTTCCTTCTTCTTGTCCTCTCTCTTTCTCTCTTAGTTCTAGGGATTAGGAATAAGCAAAAGGGTAAAATAGAGTAGAAGGACATTCTTTATATAGAGGGAAAAGCTCCATATAGAGTTCTTTCTCAATTAGGAGAGAGACTTCCTCAATTAGGAAAGTTTCCTAAACATGGAGTCGATTTTGAGCTTGACCGGTCGACTCTGGTGTCACATAATCCGTCGACCACACAAATCCAAAATAGTCTACCACACAAATACAAATTTATGTGTTCGACCACATAGTCAACCACACAACTAAATATTACTGGTTTGACAGTTTTGACTGGTTTGTTCACCTCGTTTTGTGGTTTCTTCATACAGTTGGTTCGTCTGAGCCGACTACGATGGGAAGACCTGTCATGACACTAGAATATAAGGTTAGACCAGGTTCGTGGTATGCAGGTCTTACATTTACAGTTAGTAATAATATAAAAATAATTTTTTATTTATTTTTATTAATAAGAAACCAATTCATGGTATCCGTCAACCAAGCCGATATCGGTTGACCCACATCAGGATCGAATTGGTTTTGGCAAGAGCCAATACCATATTCGATATTAGGGGTGTCAACGGGTCGGTCTGAGCCAATTTTGATTCTTGCCAAATCAGTGTCAAGCTTTATAGGGCCTGAAAACATCTCCATTAAGAGATTCGGGCTGGATGGGCTATACAATGAACATTAACTAAGGGGCGGCCCGGTTTTGGGTTGTTATCGGGCTTAGTTTATCGGGTTGGTATTGGGTTGGTTCAGGCTGGTTTGGGTTGAAAGCCTAGTAGGAAACCCATTAAGCCCATCCAGAAGGCTAAAGTAGTAAAGGTAGGGTTTAATATTCTGTTTAAATTGGTCTGATCCAGGCCATTATTTGATTCGGGGGATGGCTGGTTGTTGACCATCCTATTATCCCTAAAAGCTGATGTTGGTTGTTGACCCGGTTTGATTTTTTGGGTCGGTTTTGGACTGGCCAAGACTGGATTGGGACCAATAGGATATGCCATATCTCTACCCAAAACATGTCTGATAACTATTTGATCTGAAATGATTTCAGGATAATTAGAACTAGCTCAGTCCGAGTTACCTGTTTGTGTAAGTCGGGTGGCCCACTTGCCACCTGGCCCCACCTAAGTTGGATAATTAACATTAGGATTCTATGACATGTGACACCTAGATCACCATCGATCCTTGATGGGAGGAGACACTTGATCTATAAATAACCCAAGGGTGGGGTCCTGTGCACATTTACTCAATCTAAGAATTTCCATTACGTTTTCTTTGTCTGGGAATAAGGAGTGCAAAGAAACCCTATCCCTTTCTTCTCTCTCTTCACTGTTGTATCAGAGACAAGGACCGAAAAAGAGTACTAGCATACTGATTGGACTAAAATGGTGCAAAGGAGTGCCAGCACACTGGTGTGAGGACAATGAGAAATGATTATCCTCCTCGGGATAAATGGTGTATCCGTATCAATGAAGATCAAAATGTTCTGTTGGAGTTGCCACCTAGATTAAGGTCTAGGACCTCTAAAAATATAGCCTCACCCTAAGGTAAGACTTTTATTGGCTCATAACCCAATGTATCAGTTCTTTGGTCTACAAGAGATCGGGTAAGTATTCAAGGTACGATTATGGGGAGGTGTTAGGCACCCAAACTGCCCGATCAATATCGGCCTCTTAAACTTTCTTTAAACTCTAATTTTGACTGTGCTTGGTCAACTAGATGACTAGGGTTCAATGGGGGATGTCTAAACCAAGTTGCTAAGTTATTCTAACCTAGGGTTTAGCCAATCATGTTTTAAAGCAAATAAACAAGCAATGAGTACAGTACTATACAGTGAACCGGACCAAAGATGGTTCGGTCTTGGACTGAATCTGAGACGTGTAAGACATCTCAAACTGCCTACGTATTCCAATCCTGGAAATCAAGTCCAAAAACGTAGTTTGAAAAGGGTTTTGTGATTAAAGATTATGGAAGTGATTTATGCATGTGCTTCAATTAGATTCTTTGTTCAAGTTGAATTTTATGCTGAATGGATGGTTGATGGGTGGCTTTGTATCGAATTTGGGATTCTCAAATTGCCTACGTATTCTAGGGTGTGCCCTAGAAATCAGGTACGATGTGGTTCGAAAATGATCGTGAGAGTCGGATTTGGAATGTGTACCAAATTCTTACCATTTTTGTCAATAGGATCTAGGGATGAGACCTAAATTTCTATCATTTAGATTTGGGATGTGTACTAAATTCTTTTCATTTTTATCAATAGGATCTAGGGATGAGACCTAAATTCCTATCATTTTTGTTGTTTCCATTTTTGTCAATAGGATCTAGGGATGAGACCTAAATTCCTACCATTTTTGTTGTTACCATTTTTGTCAATAGGATCTAGGGATGAGACCTAAATTCCTACCATTTTTGTTGTTTCCATTTTTGTCAATAGGATCTAGGGATGAGACCTAAATTTTTATTATTTTTATTGTTTCTATTTTTAGGTTTCTAGGGTTTCTTATCTCTTTTCATTGTGATTTTCATTTTTTAGGGTTTCATACCCTAATTATACTCTTTATTCTAGGGTTTATCTTGCCCTAATTATTCTTTCCATTTTTAGGGTTTCACTTTTCCTAATTATTGTTTTTTTTCTATCTTAGGGTTTCCTACCCTAATTATTGTGCTCTTTCCATTTTTTAGGGTTTTCTACCCTAATTGTTATTTTTCCAATTTATCTCTTTCCAAGACAAATATGGCAAGTGAAAACATTCCAATTATAGCAGTGGTAGCATTCCGAATACAGCAATGATATCATTCCAAATATGACAGTCAAAGTGTGCATCCAATATGACATGTGAGCATTTCGAATATAGCATGTAAGCAATCCAATACAGCATTTGAGAGTCAATATAGTAGGTGACAGTACGTATCTAAATATAGTAATGATCATGTGAATAATCCAAACATGGCAAGTGAATGCTCTAAATGTAGTCATTTATCCAAATATGGTATGTGGATACTCTAAATGTAGCAAGTATGCAATCAAATATGGTAGAATTCACCAAATCACTCAAGCAATCAATTGCATGTTATAGTGAATGAGACATCAATGAAACCTGTCTGAATAATCCAAAATTATCAAAAAACATATGTTCAATAATTTCTTTGAAAATATTGTAACTTTTATAAAGACATTTGGAATGATTATTGACTCAAAAAAATCAAAATTGTGACACAAAATTTCAGATATTGGATAAAACTATGAACTGCATTCAGATTCTGTCACATTACACAAGAATGCCCATAAGTAGGTCTTCTGTAACTCAAATCAAGCTCTATTTTTTTTCACAGAAAGATGACTCAAGATTCTATATTTCATCTGAAAGGATAGAATCCCAACAGAGAAAAAAAAAAAGGTCAAACGAATGCTCCAAGACCGGATATGTGCACTGGTCAAGTCTGTTCCAGATTTTTGACCAGTTGTACCATATATTCCGTATAAAATCCCATAATTAATGAAAATTAAATCCAGACATATGTCCATGTAGATAACTGTATGATCTAAAATTTCATCAAGAAAAAAAGTGAAAACAGAATATTTTCTTTGTGAAAAATGATCATTTTCAATCATGCAACTCAGTGTATTCTGACAGATTCAAAATCAGAGCACTATGCATTTAAAAATCAATATCAATTCAATAAAAATTTGAAAAACTCCGAAACTAGTGCCATTGTTTAGAAGACTTCCATATCTAAAAAATTCATATGAATTTGATTTCCTGATGATGGCCATAAGACCCTTTTCTATAGACTTTCTGATAGGGGATTGTATTATATCCGAGTAGGACAGCAATGCCAAAGAAGAATTTTTTGATAGACTTTTCCAATTTCAAATGGAACGAAATTTCTAGGGTAGTCTTATAACATATCATAGAGACTCCCATAAAACTTTGGGCCTAAAAATCTAAGAAAAACAACATGAGATGCACGTCCTAAATTTGGATCCTAAATCTAGAAATTTCATATTATAAATCCACTTTGAAAAATTTGTCAAAAACATCAAATATCATCATATAGCATTCAAAGCTTCATCATTGAATAATTTAGACAAATCATCATTCATAAAAAATACTACACATGATCATCCTAACATTAACATGCATGCAATAGAGTATTTCTAATCGAGATTTAATGGAAATAAGCCTTTTTTTCAAGCAAAATCAATATTTAAGCATTCTAAAGACCCCTAAATTCGTTTTAGGGTATTAACCTTGTGCTCGAATGGAGTGAAACCATCAATGTAGGTTGTTTGAAAATTGTATCAAGCTCTTTGAAGGTGAATCCTCATTCTCCTTTTTTCTGCTCCTCTGTCTCTTCTCTTTCTCTCTTTTCTTTTTCTCTTTTTTTTCTTTTCTCTTCTTCTTCTCTCTTTTCTCTCTCACTCCTCACGTCCTCTCTCACCTCATTCACGGCTCTTTTGTGGTCTGGAAAAAAGGACCCCTCTCTCTTTCTCTTGGCCTATTTATGCTTTTCTCTCCTCTTCTAGAAGATCATTCTTTCCTTTTCTTCTTTTTGTTCTAGAAAATCCTTTTTTCCTTTTTTTCTTCTTTTCTTTCTTCTCTTCCTTCCTTTTTTTTCTCTTTTCCGTCTCTTTGTCTCACATTTTCTAGAATAGAAAATGTCTCTCTCTCTCTCTCCTCTTCTCTCTTCCTTCCATTTCTTCTTTTCTCTTCCTTCCTTTTCTTCTTTTTCTTCTAGAAAATCTTTTTTTCCTTTTTTTTCTTCTTTCCTTTCTTCTCTTCCTTCCTTTTCTTCTTTTCTCTTCCTTCCTTTTCTTCTTCTTTCCTTTTCTTTCTTCTTCTTTCTTCCTTCCTTTTCTTCTTCTCTCACTCTCTTTTCACGTTTTCTAGTAGAAAACATTTTTCTTTTTAATTTTTTTGTCTTTTTTTCTTTCCTTCCTCTTTCCTTCCTTTTTTCCCTTCACCCTCTCTTTTCACGTTTTCTAGATCTAGAAAACATTTTTCTTTTTTCTTTTTTTCTTTTTTTCTTTCCTCTTTCCTTCCTTTTTTCCCTTCTCCCTCTTTTCCTTCCTTTTCTTCTTTTCTCACTCTCTTTTTACGTTTTCTAGATCTAGAAAATGTTTTTCTTTTTTTTTTTTAATTTTTTTCCTTTTTTTCATTCCTTCCTCTTTCCGTCCTTTTTTCTCTTCTCCTTCTTTCTCTTACGTTTTCTTCTAGAAAATGATAATATATTACACATTATATAAATGTATATATATAAATAAAAGAAATACATGCATATGGGCCGACATGACTTGGACGGATTGGTCTGAGCTGGGCCAGGCTAAGTTAGACTAAGCTGGATTGAGCTGGGTTGGACCAAAGTTGACTTTTTCTATCATTTCATAGTCCATTTCTGCCACTATTCCATATGAAATTTTTCGATAGCCATTATTCTAAATTTTCTACATTCACTTTGTAAAACACTAAAAATGAGGAATATTGGAACTTGAATTACCTCATTTGGAAATAAAATGGCCAACTTATGAATTTATGAAGTTTAAGCAGGCCAATTATCGATAATTTGGCTAACCATTCTGCATGAGGTCCTTCAGAGACTTCTACAAGAAATTTTCCACATTCGCTTTGTAAAACATCACAAATAAAGAATAATGGCCTTGGAATCATCTAAATCCGACGTAGAACTGCAATGATATGAAGCTTTGAAGGTCTATCGATAATTTTACATGAAAGCTTGCATGGGGCCCACTGGTGACTTTTGCTCGGGATTTTTCACTTCCACTTTGAAGAAGACTGAAAATAAAGAATATTGGTCTTTGAATCATCTGAATCCGACGTAGAACGACAAAGATATGAAGATTTGAAGTTTAAATGATAATGCATGCATCATACGATAATTACGTAAATGCCTTTGTACTTTCAAACTGTGATATCTTCCTTGTTTGATGTCAGAATTTGATGATTCCGGTCTCATTTTTAAGATAATTTCACGACCTATACATCTAAGTAGATAATAACCTATGACCCTGTTGTAGGGCTCATTAAAGAATTACAAATCTTTGGGTTAAAAGTCGAAAACCTGCCATATGGATTTATTTCTGCTGGGGGTGCAAAAATGGGGTGTTTACAATTGGTTGGACTAAAATGCAGGGAACGGTCAAGGAACATGAGGTATTTATATATTCCGCATTTACTTCTTTTAATGGTTGAAATCTTACAACATGGTAATAGAGCCTGTGTAAACCCGCTTTTCTGTCGACATTATAGTTGTTGCCTGTTTATTTTTTCTGGTAGGTGTTAGCGTGCACAGCAGCAACCAGCCACCCGTAAGGGTAATAAGCTGCAGCAGTGCCAGCTGCTAAGATAAGCCCAAATCCTATTTTCAAAACTATCTCTTGTATGGTCCTCGGACAACAACCTGTTTCAGGTGTATACCTGCATGCCTGCCTACCCACAGGCCAGCAGGCCAGCAGGCATGCGCTGGCAGGTTACGAGCTGGCCAGCCAGCAGCCACAGACCACCAGCAAGCCTACTGTTGTGATCCAGTGATAGCCAGTAGCAACCCACCACCAGCTACGCTAGCTACAGCAGCTACAAGGGCCAGCCTATCGTAGCCCGCGAGGCCAGCAGTAGATTGTTACAGGCTTTCTTGTTCTATGGGATTTTTCGGTTAATGATGGTGGCGGCAATTTTCTTAGTTATGGCGGCGCTGGGGTCGTCTCCATTTTCTACGAGAAAGCTTGATTGTTTGGCACGATTTTGGAGCCATTATGACTTAGTCTGCAAAGTGTTTATTATTGAACACGATTTCAGAGAAAACTTTCCTTCTTAGGCTCTGTCACGAATAAAAAAGGGTTACCATTAAAGTCGCCTTCAACAGTTTTGAACCCAAATACGATTCATTGTTACATTGACGAACCTTCATCCCTCCCTATCTTCAGCTAGTTTCTTATGCTAGTTTCCCCATAAAAGACACAGAGACAGGCACACTCAGTCAAACACAGAGATAGAGGGATGGAGGGTGTTTTGGGTTGTTACAGGTTTCCATGAGAAGAGAAAAGGGAATGGGGAACGGTCACTTTAGTCTTTGCAGCTGAGGCAAGAAGTGCGATAGAATTAATTTTGGGTCAAAGATGCGTTAGAAGCTGATAAATAAAGAAGAAGAGTGGAGAATACTACTTGATTCTCTGATTGTTCTAATCCCAAGTTTCAAATGTTGCAGTAATCCGATTATACACTTGCAAATCAAAAGTTCAGTACATAAGAGACCTAGAATCAGAAACCGCAGACCTAAACAGACTCTTGCAGTCCTAGAAACTAGAAATCACAGAGAAATACAAAGAGGGAAGGGGGGAGAGACCTAGAAATGGAAATCACAGACCTAAACGGACTTTTGCACGAAGAGGGAGGGGGAGGAGAGAGGAAGAAGAACTCATACCCATGAGGTTCGCCAGGGAGGAGAGGAGAGTGTTTAGAAGGAGAGAGTTGAAGAAACCTGAGAGCTTTTATCAGGTTTTTAAGTTCTGATGATAATTAAAGAATAGTACATTATCTTAATAATGATAAACAACTATTAACCTATTTGTAGATTATGTATTATATCTATTTATTTTAATTATAAATAAGTACAATAAATCATAACATACAATTACAAATTTCATAATGTTTTATATAATACATTATATAATACAAACCAAAGAGAGCCTTAGTCTGCAAGGTGTTTATTATTGAACACGTTGATCGGTTGTTAAAGAAAATGCAGATGGTAATTCTTTTGAAAATAGAATATTTAAGGAGGGATTTTTGGTCTTTTAAAGACCAATTAAATAATATTTTCTTTTAAAAACATGCGGTCATGGGTTTGAATTTTAAAGCCCAATTTTGATTTTCATTAAGTTATGGGCTTTTATGACTGACCCATTGATTATTTTACAGAAATAAAAAAGGGGGTTATTTTAAGTTCGGGTTACCAGACCCAACCTAAAGAGATTCTCGGGTTGACCTAAGAGCTGACCCAGATGTTTAGATGGGTTGACCCGATAACTCGGATTTTGCCCTATTTTATGAACCAGGAAACTTGTTAAATCGGACCGATTTAGTTTGGCTGATCCATTTTGGTTTGGTTCGATTCGGTCTAACCCAGAACTTGTTTTGAACCGTGACTGATATGATTAATGGTCATATTTAGTGGTCTTAAATTGTTTTAATTATATGTCACCTTTATATGGTTACGAACTCAATGTCACTGCTTTATGTGACTGCACTTTTCTATGACAGTTAGTTCTAAACGTTGCTAAAAGATAAAAGACAGTGACTGCAATATTTTGTGACAGTGTTTTATAAACGTCGCTAAAATTACAGTTTTCTCTTAGTGACATTTAAGACATAGGACACTGTATCTATGTACACAGAAGAATGTATTAAGCATTGTTTAGTGACATTTACAGGTAGAACGCCACTGTATATGTATAACAGTATCATTATATTGTCACTGTAATTAGTGACAGAAACAAACACCATTAAAAGTCAGTGTTAAATAAAGTAAAGAAATAAGCCATTAGGAACTTTTTTAATGTTATTAGGCTTGTGTTAACACTAATTAATGTTTGTTTAAAGGGTGCCATAAATGACTAAAATGCCCTTATAGTGAAGGTGTGTTAAAAATCATGAAAACCATTAGGTTTAATTTTAACAATTATAAGTGCATTTTTTAGGAAGTCATAAAAGATAAAAATACCTTTTAAGGTAGGCATAACAAAATTGTATCTTCTGCATTGGATTTAGGTATTATCCATAGGGAAATATTCTTTTCTTTTGACAAAAGATGGGATAGGATAAGAAGTGAAATTGCAAGACAGGGGGAGCCTTCTTCTGCCTACAGATGTGGAACAACCTTCTGAATTGTAGTATAGCATTCTAGTCTTATTAATACAGATCTAGATAGATGTATGCTATAATCTTAGATCATAGGTAGTTTTATAGAATACATCAATATGTTACTTAAGTTTGATGTCAATCAACTTAATGTAAAGTTTAACATACTAAACTTGATTATAAATGTTACACCCCAATTGTGATCTAATCGAAATGGTGTGATGAACTGCCAATAAATCAACGGTTCAACCTGGATCTCGTATAGGTCGTACCCACCATATCAAACCACACATACATTCCACATTAATAATAAAAAATAATAAACAAATAAGCGGAAGTCTTATAGATAATGAACTGAGTATTGTTAATAAATAATTAATCTGATTGTCTCCAAAACTCAAGACATAAAAGTAAATAATCCATTACATGTTTCATTAATCAAATGTAGCTAAACTAATCAAATATGCACTGGTTGCACTCACATGATGAATCATGCGCATCTTTAACAGCTTCTACGTCCATGGAGCCAAAGTGTCCATACATCGGCGAATTCATATAATCTTCAATAGTAGGACCAACATCATCAACTAAAAATACTTGATGTTGAAAGAGTGAGCACACTTCACGGCTTAGTAAGCAAACAAAATAATGCAACAAACATATGCATGCATTCAATTCATATCTTTGGTCTGGTTTTTAAGTTTGTAATGTGCTATAGAAAGGTTTGGTGGCCCCCACACCTCTATACATGAGTGTGTGAATCCGTCCAATGGATCAAACATCATTGTCATCCCACATGCACCCACCATGGAATAGAGATAGAGCTAAAGCATTCTGATCAAACACCGCCAACACTTCCCCTGATGCCCTACCCATACCAAAACGTAAGCCCCTATTGGCGAGGGCTTTCAAACTGGGCTTGCAACTAACCAATCCTAATGCCAAACAGTGTATCCAAGGCCTCACCCCAGCATCCCTCAATACATCCATAGAGATAGTGCTAAGGCCCCCTGACAGAGTCAAAGACCACACGGTTTGAGACCACCTCCCCTGATGCCCTAGGACGTAATAGTTCTGCTAAGGTAATGGCGATATGACAATGTTAGTGGGCAAGACTTGAGTAGAGATAGAGCTAGAGTCTGGTGATAAGGTCAAAGACCACCATGCCATGTCCTCCCCCTGATGCTCTACTCGCATCCAACACACCAACCACACACATACATTTACATGCCTATTCCTAGCATCATCATCATCATCATGTTATAAATAAACGGAATTAAATATGCATGAATAGTAATAGTAGAAATATTGGATGACATGTGAAATGCACATTACAAACATACAAGCATAGAATCAATCATGGAATCAGACTCAATAAAAATAAATAGTTTGTTATTATCCAATTAGTTTAGGTCTTGTTCCCTCACCTGTTAGCAATACTCGATCTCCTTTCAAGCCTTGAAATTCTCTTTTAATCAATTTAACAACCTAAAAGTTATGTGAATTTAAGTTAGGATTCATATGTAACATGTTATAGTAGTCAGAAATTGAAATAGAGCACTGATAGGTGTCTGATTGGTCCTATGGTCTCATACTATATCGACCTTATGGCCTATGGTCGAATAAGGTGCGACCGTAGCTGCCACCATATGGTTTTTGGATCTTCCCGAATGCCTATGGTCAATCCTCTGGTCATGCTGGTCATGCTATGGTCAACCATAGCTGCAACCTTGAGATTTCTAGTCCCAAACTACATGCAATTTGAGTTCTTTCTAGGTCAAATCCTCTACTCTTCAATTGGATTTATTCTAAGGTCATCCTATAGCCATTATTAGTATTTTCTTATCAACCCTAATCATCAAACTCACTCCTTATGGTTCTCCTTGGAATTTTCTCAAGGAAATCACATGGATCATAATAGGTTGATATTGCCTATTCTCTATAGAAATCAATCCATGGATTTCGGGATTAATAGGTTGATAGAGAACCAATCTCTTCTTAGTAAATTCCTCTCCTTGGCCTTTTCTTCTTCTCCTTCTCTTCCTTCTATTCCCTTCCCTTTCTCTAGGGTTTACTAATGTTCTAAAAGAGTGAAAAAGGGCTGAGGGACATCCTTTATATAGAGAAAAACTCTCCATATAGAGTCTTCTTTCAATTAGGAAAGAAATCCCTTATTTTAGGAAAGTTTTCAAAACTCAGAGTCTAATCTGGGGTCTCACAATCGATGGCTAGGTCGCAGAACCCCTCGACTGTAGGGTCAAAATCATCGACTGTGGGGTCCTGGATTTGTGATCTTCATTCTTACCATATGGTCGACCGTACCTACCTAGGTATGCGACCATATGTATACAGTTTTAAGTGTTGAGTTGATTTTTATACCTGGTTTGTGATCTATCTTCACATGCTCGGCCCACTTGGTCCAGGAATGATGGGAAGACTTGACACAACACGGTTAAACCAAGTTAATGGAGTACGGGTCTTACAACTCCCCCCCTCTTATATAAATTGCGTCCTCAAAATTTACACATACCTTCTGAGTCGAATAGGTGAGGATATTGCTTTCGCATAGCGTTTTCTTCTTCCCATGTAATTTTGTCTACATTTTAGCTTCTCCAAGTAACCTTCACATAGTAGATGTCATGGTTGCGTAATGTTGCACCTTCCGGCTAGTAATTTCAAAAGGTACTACTTCGAATGTCAAATCTTCAATCAAGTTTGGTGGATCCACTGTTAACACGTGTGTTGGATTTTTGACGTACTTTTTCAATTGTGAGACATGGAATACATCATGTACACTAGACATTGATGGTGGTAGTGCTAACTGATATACTACCTTTCCATGTCTAGCTAGAACTTCATAAGGTCCAATATCTCTGGGACACAGCTTTCCCTTTTATCCGAACCTTTTCAAACCACGCATAGGAGATATTTTCAGAAATACCTTATCACCTATGGTGAATTCAAGATCTCTACGTCGATTGTCTATATATTGCTTCTGACGGTTCTGAGCTGTTCGGACTCTTTCCTTGATAATGTCGACCACTCGACAAGTCTCTTCAACAAACTTCGGTCCAACAATACTCCGTTCTCCAACTTCGTTCCAAAATAAAGGAGTTTGACATTTCCTACCATACAGTGCTTCATAGGGAGACATCTGTATTATAGCTTGATAGTTGTTGTTATAGGCGAACTCAATCAATGGTAATTTCTCATCCCATGATCCTTTGAAATCAATTACGCAAGCTTGGAGCATATCTTCTAAAATCTGAATGGTACGTTCTGACTATCCATCGGTCTGAGGATGGAATGCAGTACTAAACTTCAACGTTGTACCCATAGCCTTCTGTAATCCTTCCCAAAACTTTAAAGTAAAACGTAGGTCTCTGTCGGACACAATGCTTTCAGGTACACCTTGTAATCTGACAATATTATCTATATAAAGCTTAGCTAACCTCTCTAAGGTATACTGAGGTCGTATAGCTATGAAACGAGCTATCTTGGTCAAATGATCCATAATCACTCAGACCGCATCAATTACTCGACGAGTCAATGGTAACCCGGTGATGAAGTTTATAGTGATGCAGTCTCATTTCCATGCTGGTTCTGGTAGTGGCTGCAACAATCCTATAGGTCTTTGCCTTTCAGCCTTTACTTGCTGAAAATTCAAGCATTGAGACATAAATTTAGCTACATCCGCTTTCATTCCTCTCCACCTATATAATTTCTTCAGATCATGATACATCTTTGTACTTCCAGGATGAATCGAATAAACGGTGGTGTGGGCTTCCTTCATTAGTCTGTGTCTAATATCCAAGTCTTTATTTTCAGGAACACATACTCTCCCTTTGTATCTTATTACTTTTTCAGAATCCAATGTGAAGTCAGGGTTAGTCCTACCTTTCTCAAGGTCTTCTTGCACCGTTCTCAGATAAGGGTCTGATTTAATAGCTACTTTCACTTCGTCTAATAGATCAGGTACAATCTTCAATGTAGCAAACATACATGTTTGAGAATAGATGAATAAACCCTTGGTCAGTTGATTCATTCGGAATATCAATCACGAACTGCTCGTTATTGTAATTAAATACTCTTCTGTGACACACACTACAGCCTTTGCACTAGCTTCTTCTTGGGATTTGGTCATAGTTTTCCTGCTTAATGCGTCAGCAACTACATTAGCTTTTTCTAAATGATACTGGATATCGCAATCATAATCCTTCAGAAATTCCAGCCATCTTCTCTGTCTCATGTTTAACTCCTTCTGATAAAAGAGATGAGTAAGACTCTTATGATCTGATTTAATCTGAAATTTCTCTCCATACAAATAATGTCGCCATATCTTGACAGCATGTTCCAGCGCTGCTAATTCCAAGTCATGAGTGGGATAGTTCTTCTCATGTGTCTTCAGTTGTCTTGAGGCATACGTAATTACTTGTTCTCCTTACGTAAGCACACATCCCAAACCTAATCCAAACGCATCGGTGTACAAGGTAAATGGTTGTCTTGGGATCAAAATAGTCAAGGTGGGAACTGATATCAATCTAGCCTTCAATGTTTGGAAACATTCTTTACATTTATCGGTCCAAACAAAATTTTCTCCTTTCTTTGTTTGACTGGTGAGAGGTACGGCAATTCTAGAGTAATCTTTCACAAATCGTTGATAATAACCAGCTAAACCTAAGAAACTTCTGATTTTAGCAACATTCTTAGGTGCTTCCCATTTTACAATGGCTTCAATCTTGCTGGGATCCACTTTGATTCCTTCAGCGGATACAACATGGCCTAAGAAAATGACTTCATTCAGCCAGAATTCACACTTTATAAATTTAGCATAAAACTTCTCTTTTCTTAGTCGCTGCCAAGCGGATTTTAGATTTGTGATATGAGTTTCTTTATCCTTGGAGTAGACTAGTATGTCGTCAATAAATACAATAACTGACGTATCCAATATATCATGGAATACTCGATTCATGAGTTCTATAAAAGTGACGGGTGCATTAGTCAATCCAAAAGACATAACTAAAAATTCATAATGTCCATATCGGGTTCTGAATGCTGTCTTTGGAATATCACATTCCATAATCTTCAACTGATGGTATCCTGACCGAAGATCAATTTTGGAGAACACTTTGGCACCTTGCAACTGATCGAACAAGTCATCGATCCAAGGCAATGGGTATCGATTCTTGATTGTAAGCTTATTCAATTCTTGATAATTTATACACAGTCGAACACTACCGTCCTTATTTTTCACGAACAATACTGGCGCTCCCCAAGGCAATGGGTATCGATTCTTGATTGTAAGCTTATTCAATTCTTGATAATTTATACAAAACACTACTTGTCTTATATCCTGGCGCTCCCCATGGTGATATGCTGGGTCTAATATAGCCTTTGTCTAGTAATTTCTGTTATTGTACATTTAGTTCCTTCAGTTCAGCAAGATCCATTCGATAAGGTGCTTTCGATACTAGTGCGGCTCCAGGTATAAGATCTATAACGAACTCTGTCGCTCGGTCAGGTGGTAGTCCTAGTATTTCCTCAGGAAATACATTCAAAAATTTACGCATAATTTCAATATCCTCCATTCATGGTGCTTCCTTGGTGAGGTCGACCACGGATACTAGATACCCAATTCCTCCTTTCTTGAGGCATTTTCTAGCCTTTAATGCAAAGAGAATGAGTTTTCGTTTACGGGAAAGTTTGGTTCCCACAAAACTAAACTTTGCTCCTTCCTTGTCTTTAAATGTCAGTTTCTTTTCTGCACATAATAGGTTTGCAAAGTGCCGAGCTAACCAATCCATTCCCAAGATAACGTCAATGTCTGTCATCTCGAGTTGAATTAAGGTTGCATCCAAAATCTTCTCGTTGATAAGAACTGGACATGGTCCATAACCTTTGTCTAGTTCCACTTCTAATCCCATAGGTGATCGTACAAGCAGTTTGTAGTCTAAAGGTCTGAGGGGTAAATTTAACTTCTTTCCAAACGACACAGATATAAAAGAATGAGTAGCTCCAGAGTCAAAGAGTACTCTGGCAGGTAAGCCATTAATAGGTACGATACCTGTGAATTTCTTCTTATATTAATCTATATGCTCACACAAGGTAATACAAACGAAAGGTTCAGGTCATACCTATGACCACATCAAGCGATGCGGCAGCATCCTCAGAAGTAACTGCATAAACTTTCCCTTGCTATAGCTGCTTCCTTGGCTTAGGACACTCTCTTGAATAATGTCCTATTTGAAGCATTTGACTCTAGCATTACTTTGCTTCTGTTGAGGTTGGGCTGTCGGAGCAGCCTTGGCTGCAGCATTGAAGCCTTGAGTACGGAGGGGTTTAAATGTCTTTGAGTTTCCTCCGTTGTATGAGTTTCCATTGAGCCTCTTTATACCTCTGCTCTGAGCAAAATAACTTTTCCTCTGGCTTGATTCCAGTACTCGAGCAATCTGTACAGCTTCATTATAAATCTTCTTTTTCAGTCCCAATACATGCTCATCGATGCTTCCCCTAAGTCCCATGACGAACCTTCGATTTTTGGTATTATCCTCCTGCATGCTAAAGGGAGCAAAGAAGAACAGTTCTTCATAACACTGTTGATATGCGTCTACAGTCATCTATCCCTGATACAGACTCAGGAACTCCTTTTCCATTTGATCTCTGAAACTCCTTGGAAAATACTTCTCGAAGAAAGCTTCTTTATAAATAACCCATGTCAGTTGGGCGTGCTTTGTAATAGATAACTTTTAGTTGATTTCCACCAGTGGTGTGCGTCACCTTTCAACATAAACGTAGCACATAATACCTTCTCTTCTTCATTTATAGTCATCATCATAAAATTTATTTTCATCTCATCGATCCAGTGAGCTGGCCACAACGGATCTGATGGCTTGCCCGTGAATTCCTTCGGCTTCAACTTCAGGAAACGCTCAATCAGTCTGGAGTGATCAAGCTGATACTGTGCATATGCCCCATACATAGGCGATTGGTACTGATAATTACCTTGGTTTACCCACCTTGCGGTGCTTCAGGGTTTTACACTTGGCCTTGTACTGCTGGTGTTTGTGGTGCTTGAGATACAGTGTTGCTACCACCAAGTGCCGTACTAGCCTATCCTGCAGGTAGAGATGTAGTGTTTGTAACTGGGAAAGCAATTCCCATAGCATCTTGCATGTTGACTTGCATTTGCTGTATATGCTGCATTTGTTGTGCCAAATTCATCACCACAGTAGCCAAATCCGTAGGTGGTGCAGGTAAGTTGGTTGGGTTGGGTTGGGTGTGAATATTATGAGGTGCAACATTCTGAGCTCCGATATTTCCTTCCTGCCCTTGCTGACCTTCATTGTCGTTGGTCTCCATAGGTGGTGGAGATGGGTTTGCATTCTATCTCCTTCTACTTACTCTACGCCCAGCCATTTAAACTCTTGGTTGATGTGTTATTGGCAAAGCTACACAGGTGAGACAAAATAGAGTGGTGGTATTGGGTTAGTCTCACAGTGGAAGGCGAGAGAAAAACAAGATTAATAGGCAAAAGTTCAAACATAATCAAAATGCAGACAACAGTCAGTCATACGGTCGATGGCCTACGGTTACATGTTGTGCGACCTTAGGTGTGACCATCAAATCCCTAGCAACTTACCGAGATCCTATGGTCGATCATACAATCGTTCATATGGTCGATGGTTTTGGTCGAATTGTGCGATCGTAAGATCCAAATCAGGTTTTAAAACCTGTTTTTTCAATATTTTCCCTCTCATTTCCCTTTCTTCTTCCTACGGTCTCAACTCAGCTCGCCACCACTGAGTTGCTACAGTATCAACCGTACGAACTTAGTGATTTTTCATCGATCGGCAATCTTCCTTCCATTCCTCAAGGTATGTTCTCTACTCTTTTTCCTTTTTAAGCTTTCATACCTAGGTTTTGCTCCATTTATAGGGTTTTCTTTAAATTAATATTTTTCTGACAATAAAATTTTTATTTTTATTGGGGGTTATTGCTATTGGCTACCCAATGAATGAAAGCCCTCAAGAAAATTCAAGTTTCATCGATTATTTAATAAAAACTTAAAAATTCTCATTTTTGACCTAAATTTTGGGGTTTTTCCCAATTGTCAATATTTCTTCAAATTCGATCTACCTAGTTTAAATTTTCGATTGTATGAGCCTTGTAGGATGGTTTGGACCTATGTAAGTCCTCCTGCCCAAATGTTTGGGTGAAAAGTGAGGCTTTTGCCCTTTCTACGTCATTATGCTGTCAAATTTTCAAATTTATCTAACTTATTTTTCTTATTTTCTTCTCTTGTAGTTATCATGGTTCGCACTAAGGTTCCTCGAGTTCATGACCCGCGACGCTTCAGGTCCATTGAGGCAGAGGTGCGCTATCTTTGGTTTGACCGGAAAAAAGTGGAAAGGGGTAGATGTGTTAACTTAGCCCATTTAGTCATGTTTGATGTGGAAGGGGCGTTTAGTGATATGGGCTGGTTTTTAGTGATTCTGTACGAGGCTTGCACTCGCCCAAACTTGGTCAAGCAGTTCTACTGTCACCTACAGGTAGAGGGTGACTTAGAGGATGTTGACAGGGGTAGAGAGCTTTGGATCACCAGCTGGGTGAAAGGGGTTCCGATCTCTTTCAACTGTCAGGAGTTGGCTGATCTCCTAGGCATCTCAAATGATGGTCAATTGGTTTACTGTGCACCTAGGGAGCCACAGTTTATGTCTACACAGGTGCGTGCAGAAATAGATAACTAGATTCTTTGGGATGACCGCTGGGAGATGAAAGTAGTCAACCTGTGTCCAGAGCCACGGGTCTACTGTAAGATTATCTAGCATAATCTTATTCCCCAAGGCAAACATTACAGGACAGTCTCACAGCTGACTCAGTACCTGCTGTACTATATCTGTACTAGGTAACCTGTCTGCCTCCCATATATTATTCTTCGGACTATGCACAGAGCTACATTGTCTGACTCGAGAGGTAACTTACCCTATGGGCGACTGATATCCACCCTACTCGCTCGTCTATAGGATAAACTAGTGGATGAGATGATCTTTGAGGACACCTTCTCAACTGACCTTGATTGGGAGGCCTTCAGTAAGATGGGCATTTGAGAGATATAGGTCAGTGATGACGAGAGGAATGCTATGAGACTTCCTCTCACTCGGGTAGCGACAGCAGATGCAGAGGCGGCAGCAGCATCAGTAGTAGAGGTAGCAACAGAGGCACACGAGAGTGGTGATGAGGAGGATGATGATCGGATGTACATGGATGTGGATGCCATCCCTCCCCCATCGCCACAACATTCTACTAGAGTTGGCCCTTCTCGGGCTTCTCATTCAGCTGGCCCTTCACGCCCACTACCAGATGACATGATGAAGCTGTTACATGAGATTCGGGAGGCTCAGGGCGTGACTGATTGGAGAGTAGGAGAGCTTCTAGATGCCCAACGCTCTACAGACCAGCGGGTAGCGGATCTGA